>ML682047.1:1484053-1781181 GCA_007922195.1 Podocnemis expansa
TCCAGCCCAGGCCTGCCCTTGGGGCCCCGTACCTGGTGGTCAGAGCAGAGTGGCCATGGCACAGGCTGCTCCTCCTGCCCTTAGCCTCAGTCAGAGTAGGCTCAGGGTGGGAGTTTTAAAAGCTCCCAGACTGGAGGAAGCTGTCTGCTGGGCTGGAAGACTGTCTTCTAGGCGGCAGGGAGCTTCTCTCAAGCTGGGAGCTTTTACAGCTTCGCAGGGGCCGTAGGCAGAATGCACTGGAAGGCAGCGTTCTGGCTCCTCTTTCTATTTTTAGGGGTCACAGAATGCTGGTCCCCTAAAAATGGTGTTCCGGTGAGTTCTGGGTTACTTGAACCCTGGATACAGCCAGCCAGTCAGCAGAGCCCACAGAAACATCGAGGATGCTGGTCAGCATGTCAGGCCAGGGTCTTAGCTTCCCAGTGGCTTAATGGTTGCATTTGCCAGCTAGAGTGAGAGTTGTGTGGAGATTGAAGGCCCTGCGCAAAGGCTCCCTGCTGGGAACAGATGCTCTATATGAAAAGTGCCACAGGACTTCTTGTTTGTTCTGCTGAAATAGATGAACAGGGTGACCCCTTTGGGACTTGTCTCCTAATTGCTAGCTCTCATCCACAGCTCTAAGTGACCGGTCCTAGCATTTCAGGCTCTTTGCGGCTAATCCTGGGCTTCTGGTCTTTGCTGTGCACCAGGGGGCAAGTGTGCCCAGCCACACTGAACCAGCACAGCCAGAATCTCAGTGTTTGCAGAGCGTCCTTTGACCTGGCAGCACCTGTGCCAGAACACCATCACCTCTTCAAGTACACCTGGAGTTCATCAGATTCCTGCAGGACATGGCACAAGGATACAGATTACCAGGGGTGAAAGTATAATTTGGCAGCCACTGGAACCCTCTTAAATCTCCGGGCCCCCTTTACCCATGTCTGGGTCCCCTTCCAATATTGTCCAGGCCCCTTCATGCATGTGTGGGCCCCAGCCCACGTAGGCATTTACAACCACTTTTCGGTACCACATGAATTTTGGTTACTGTTCCGTTACACCCCCCAGCTGAGTCCCCCCAATCCCATCCTCACCCCGAAAGCTCGGTGGTCAGGGCCATCCTTGTCCACGGGGGAGTGATCTGTGGCGCAGCAGCTCTGGGTGCAGCTCGGGGGTGCCCGCCATGTCGTTTTCCCAAGCACCCCTGCTGGCTTTTCTTGCTCCCTCAGATATCTCAAGCCCCCACCTGCTGGCTTCTCCTGCTCCCCCAGACACCCCAAGCCCATCCCTAACCCCTCCCAGCTTGCCTGTCCCTGAAACCTGCCCCCATACCTCGTCGCCATGTGGAGAGGCCTTGGCCTGGGCTGAGGCTCCCACATGGAGCCTGCTCCGACTGAGCATGCTCAGATGCTCAGTCAGAGTAGACTCAGGGGTGGGAGATTTAAAATCTCTCTGGCCCAGCCTGGGGGAACTCTCTGCCCTGTCAGAATGTGGGGGATTGGTGTTCTTGGGCCTACTGTTTTTAGGGGCTCAGCGTTCGGTGGGCCCCTAAAAATAGAAAATGGAGCTGGAACATTGTGTTTTGATGCCCACTGTTTTTAAATGATGGCCCCTGGAATGCAGCATTCTGGCTCCATTTTCTATTTTTAGGGGGCCCGGAACGCTGAACACTTAAAAATAGTGGGCTTCCGAACTCTGTTTTGGTGCATTCTGGCCTACTTTAACCCCTGCAGATTACCTTGGGTGGAGGTATTCCAGCACCTCCTGGGAAGCCTCTGATCTAGCTGATGGTGCAAACCAAGGGTTAGAGTATGCTGGAACACTGTTCTTGGGCCCACTATTTTTAGGGACTCAGCGTTCCGGGGCCCCCAAAAATAGAGCATGGAGCCGGAACGCTGTGTCCTGGGGCCCACCATTGAAAAACAGCAGGCTCTGGAACGTAGCGTTCTGGTTCCATGTTCTGTTTTTAAGGGCCCGAACGCTGGGCCCCTAATAATAGAAGGCCCTGGAGCGCATTCTTCCACATTATGGTGGGCAGGGGACAGGTGCAGGGGCTAGAGGCGTTACTGGAAGCTCAAACCCCACCCCAAACCCCTCCCCTTCCAGGCTCCCCCCCACTTGGAGCCTGCTGCCCAAGCTCCAGCTGCAGCACTGCCCCGGGGCCTACCGCCCCCACCTCCCCAGCGGCACCACCCACTGGTGAGTGCAGGAGCGGCTGGCTCTTGCTGGGGGGTATTGGAGGCAGTGGGTGGCAGGAGCTGAGGTCTGGGGGGCCCACCGGCACTGGAGGGGGCCCACTGGCAAGGGAGCGTTCCAGGGCCCCCCAAATTATTACTTTAACCCTTGGTGTAAACTCTCCAAAGAAGTGACCTTTACTGTTGTCATCCAGTCTGACTGGGTGCAGTGTGAAAGGGAGGGGAAATGGGGATCTGCTTAAAAACTGGGTTTCTTTAAAGGATAAGCCAGCCCAGAGATCTCCAAAGGGCTGATTTTTTTATATCTATTTCTGCCTCTTTGAAACAGCTACCATTGGTTGTTTGCTCGTTGCAATTTATTTACAGCCTGGGCTCCAAGCCCCACTCAGTTTCTAAATAAACAAGCCTCAATTAAAGGACAAATAGTGCCTTTGTCAGGATCTCTCTGTCCTCCCCGCCTTGGACTCCGTGTCTCCCACGCTTGGAGCTGGAGGCTGCAGGAGGGGTTCAGATCCCTCAGGGCAAACTTTGAGAGGGGCCCAGCAGGTCATGTTCATTCCCGGGTGTAACTCCAGGGTTGGCTGTTTTCCACCCGCCTTCTCTCGTTCAGTTGTTGGGCAGGGAGTGGAGTTGGCTCCTGGTTTTCAGCATCACCCAATCCCTTTGCCATGTTCAAGCTGCTCGGCTCTGGGCATGAGACAGATCAGAATTGCTCCTGGTGAATAGGAAAATAACACCCAAGTGGATTGGGCACTGGGCCTCATGCTTGAATTGCTTTTACCACGTTGTTCTGAAAGGCCTATGTTCCTAGTCCTGTGCTCAGAGTTGATACTGGATGCTTGTTTCCAGAGGGGTAGCTGTGTTAGTCTGTGTACAGCAAAAGCAACAGAGTCCTGTGGCACCTTAAAGACTAACCAATTTCTTCAGATGTAAGACCCACATTACAAAAAGTAATTGTCTCTGTTCACATGGTCTCACCTTCTAATCAACTGGTGTCAATGGGCCTCAGCTAACCTAATTGAATTGCCTTTGCTAACGCCTGCCCTCCTCCATCCTGGCATGTATATATATATCTATATCTCAACTGTAGTTTCCATTTCATGCATCTGATGAAGTGGGTTGGAGCCCACAAAAGCTTATGCCTCAAAAAATTTTAGTCTTTAAGGTGCACAGGACTCTTGTTTTTACTGGGTGCTTGGTGACTCATTGTGGATAATAGTGAGACGCAGTATGTCTGATTGTGGCTTTATGTGTCAGGTTTAATGTGTGAGGCTTTTATGAATATATTAGTTAAATATAAAACTTAAAATTAACTATAATCTATTACATTTATTAAATTGGGAGAATTAAGCAGGTACTTAGAAGGCTGTATATAGGAATGGCTTTTTGTGGGGATTTTGCTAGGAAATTACTTGAGTTTTTTGGTTTGATTGACAACATTTTTGTGGAATTAGGCAATGATGGAATGCACTTTTCTGCCTGAGTGTGGATTTTTTAAATATATTTTATTTTTATAATAATTGGCATTGTTAAAATACTCTTTGGTCATAAAAGAAGCGGTAAATAAATAAGCTGGGCTAGGCCCCAAAGCAGTGGCTAAGCAAGTCAACTTATATGGGGACTGGAACACCCACTGGGTTAGTTTCTGTCCCTTTTTTGTGTTCCCTAGGAAGGGGTGAAGAGGAAGACAACTGCTCCCGGTGGAGGAGCTACAGACCTGGACATAGTCTTGCTAAGCATTGAAGTGGCACTGGAACATCCTACGGAGCGTTCCTGTCCATCAGCAATTAAAATAACGGAAAGCACCCCCCCATCTCGCAGCTTCCCAAGCCTGAGGGTGGGTGAAGTGGGAGAGAGGCTGCCCAGACAAAGCAGAGCTCTTTGTTCAGAGGCCTGTGCAGACCAATGTGTCAATGTCTGTATTTGACTCTTAGCCCCCCCTGCTCCAAAAGGGGCTGTGATTTACAGCTTCAGGACAATAGGCAACCGTTTGGAGGCCATCAATCAGGCTGTCCAGAGCATCTCTCATTCTTTCCTGGGTTGCTGACGGCATCTCCTCTGTGGCTGTTGAGTTGCTGTCTTTCAAAGCAGAGAGCCCCAATTCTTGGGTTGGTGTGGGAAACACAGCTGCAGCTGGGCTGAGCCAGAGCCAGAACTGGCTCCCAGTGGAATTAACTAAATGCCTGGAGGAGAGGCCAGTGTGCTACAGGGGACACATCCTTTCCAAGCTGCTCCTGCAGCATCACCTCTCAGCTGGTGTGCCTGTGCAGCCGTGTCTGCCCAGGGCTGAACGAGGGGAGGCACGTCTCTTTGCAGGGCCTCAGGCTGCCGTCCAAGTCAGGGCCACACTGCGCTAGGTGCTAGACCTACGCAGCTTGCTTTATTTTCCCCAAAGATTCTTGCAGAGTGTTTTCTTACAGGGGCTTAGGAAAAAGTAAGAGACAAATGGCAAGTGCCCGGTGGGCCTGTGATCACTGTCTGTGATGGCTATATACCAGGGCATGCTCTAGTTGGACCCAAGGACCCTGCTTTGCCTGGAGTCATCTGCCTTGCTCAAGAGGCAGTCTGACTGAGGCAATGGGCAGGGCCAGGAATCAGCAGCACCTGGTGGCTCAGAGAAGCACCACTAGGTAGAATCCAGCAGGGGTTGGCAACCCAAAAGATCAGAAGAGCCATTTGAAAAAATTCTTTCAATAAGCAGATGTTTTGAGAGCCACAATGAGTGTAGTCCCCTGGTAGGGGTGGGAGGAGCTGGGCCAGGGTCCCCTGGTGGCATGCTGAGGAACCCAGAGCCTGGAGCCACAACAGTGCAGCCAAAGAGCCACACCCAGGTCTGGAGCCACAAGTTGCAGACCCTGATCTAGTATTTCCCCTCACTCTTGTACCCAGAAACCCCTCAGTGGTCACAGCAGCTGATTGTCTCCTGCCTCATTTCCCTTACAAAGCCTGGGAAGACACAGAATCTGCTCCCTGGCTGAGCCTGGTTTGCCTGGGATTAGGGTTACCATCACTGTTCCCTCTAAGCTGTGCGTGTGTGCGCCCGCACACAGGTCATGAAACCTGCGCACACAACAAAATAAAGTGTGCACAAAAAAATTCAATAGTGCTAATATTGGTGCTCACAAAGAAATGTTTTTGCGCACACAAAGGAATCATCTGCGCACACAGTCTACGAGTAATTAGAGGGAACAACATACCAGATACCAAAGCATGGAAAGGAGGACAGGGAAGTATGACGAGGAGGACATCAGAGGAAACGTGGGGAAAATGTAGTATTAATATAGCTGTTATTACCATAATATGACATGGAAAATGTGTAATGATTAATGAATGTAGCATTAAAACTGCAAAGTCATGTGTTTTTTTAAATTATTTTAAAATAAAAAAAATTATCAAAATGTTTTCTTTTACTGAAAACTGGATTTTTTCGGGAAATGAAAGTTTTTCATGACCATCTCATTAATGTTCATAAGACTAAAAAAAGTTAAAAAACTGAATTTGCAAATATAAACGTGAGAAGCACGTAAAAAGGTAAAAAAAAAAAAAAAAAAAGCAGTTAACTTGCCTCTCGCTTTTCATTTTCCACAGCAGCTCATTTTACAATTTAAAAAAAATTGTTTCTAGCCAGTTCAAATGTGCTTGTTTGTTTGTTTTTTACTTAATTGGTCCTAGTTAGTAATTTTATTCATGGTATGCTTTATTTTCCTTCATTTTATTAGTGTTCACTATATTTTTTTCCCCCCAATTTGTCTCTTTTGTAGGGAGCACCAGGCCAAAAGTCAAAGCGTCCAACACAGGGCTCAAATCCATGACCCTGAGATTAAGAGCCTGCTTTTCTACCAACTGAACCATGGAGGTTGCTGTTATAAAAGCCTCTAGGAATAAGGGAAATGGTGGGTTAATTACCAGTAACCGTCCTTCTTCAAGATGGGCTGCTTGGATTCATTCAGTAATAGGTGTACGTGCCTCAGCGCACAATTGGTCGGAAACCTTTTTAGCCCTAGTCTATCAGGACAGGGCTGGCAGCCAACGCCCCCTGGCCACCCTGTGGCTATATATATGGCCACAGCCCTGCCCCTCCTCAGTCCCTAACAGTCGCCAGCTCGAGGTTGCAGGGACGGTGGGAGGGTTCTGAATGAATCCGAGCAGCCCATCTTGAAGAAGGACGGTTACCAGTAAGTAACCCACTGTTCTTCTTTGAGCGCTGCTCGGATACATTCAATAATAGGTGACTGCTACCGTACCAAAGGATGGTTAGCAGAATTGGATTTTTCCCACCTTCAGCATGGTTATACCTTAAAAGGTCAAACCCCAGGCCTAGAGAAGCCGGTAGGATGAACAGCCTGGCCTAAATGGGGGACGACAGAGGCCTATGCCCCCCGAGTGCACCCTGACTATGACCAGCAGGGTCAGAGGGAGGCCTAAAGTCACTTTATCGTGGAGAGGAGATGTGGCGGCAAATTCTGCAATTGGTTAGATGCTGCCAGAGAGGGGACATAAAGGCTGGTGGTAAGGCACCTGCCCAAGCAAGGCGGCCAGGGTGTGTCCCCTGGACTTAGGCCCACAATACATGCCTTAACTGGTTCAACGAGAAAGGCTAAGGTGGAGTCCATACAAAGCTCGGCCTACTGACTGATACCAAGAACCGGTGAAAGAGAGAGAGGGAAGAATACTTCTGGGGTTGTGTGGGACGAGTCAAATAACCATCTCGTAAGAATAGTTTACCTGGTGGGAAAATGCCCTTACAGCAACCGAGGTACTGAGTGTCCTCTTAGAGGCCCACGGCAAAGTGTGGCTACTGGTAGCTGAAGGGGCAGGGAGAATGTGGGTTAAGGGAGCCCACTGTGTTAAGGGGTCCAGCTGTCACCTTTGAGATGTCAACGAAAAGGAAAAGTCACATGGTTAGAACGTCAGAGGAGCTGACCTCACTTGGCTGGGTGTGGGCTGGAAGGAGGGGAAAGGCCCAATATTAAGCAGGGCCTCTGTGTTTTAAGCTATATCATCTCTGTAACCAACCACCTCCCATCACTAGCAGGGAGGAGGGTGGATAAGGGCCCTGAGTGAACCAAAGCCATAGACTTCCCTATGGAACATAGAAAAAAAAGAGGGGGAGGGAGGTAAGATTTCGAAGGCCTCCCAAGCACTGGGTAGAAGGATTCATGAAAGAGGTGCTAGGGATTAAGCTGGGAACAGTTATTTCCCTCTGTTAAGTACCCCAGAGCCAAGGAGGGCGCGGGAGCATGATCCTCCCAGGGAGGGAGGCGCCATCCTACAGGAAGAGAGGGTGGTAACAAGGCCGGGGGGCTGCTGGCTGCCCTGGCCTTGATGTGAGCAAAGCTGGGAAGAAACGCATAGATCCCAGATTTGGGAGCCTATGACTATTTGTGGAAGTGCAAGGAGGAAAGAGAGAACTGCCACCTGTCAGTGGCAGTAACCAGTGGCTCTTGAGGGGTCAGTGGGTGAAAAACTGGCTTTGAAGGTTAGGCCCAAGGGCAGGGCCGTCCCTAGGGGGGTGCGGGGCCCCAGGTGAATCAGTCTCTGTGGGCGCCCCCCCAGCACGGGGGTGAGGCCAGTCAGCCCAGGGGAGTGTCCCACAAGGCACATGATTCCCTAACCCCTCCAGGTTCCTGTTGCTGAATATCAGGAGCCAAGAAGCTCCACAAATAGGAGTAGGAGGACAGGTGATGGATCATACTGTCCCTGGGACTTCCAGCCAACTTGCATAGGTCCCCACGCACTGGGGAAGTTGATGGCATCTGGGTGTACAGCTGGCACATGCCTTCCCGCCCAGCTGTGAGATGCCACCCTACTGACCCACACCAGACACATCTACTGCTGTGGTTCTCAAGATTTTTAAATAGATCCCACCCTTCCGATAAACTTTGCTGTGATGTTTGCCTTCCCCACAACCTTCTGAGTGGCAGCATGAGAGTGGGGAGCAGGGGCGGATAGAGTGGGGTGTCAGGAGAATAAGAGAAGTGCAGCTGGGTGGCAGGCATGCGGGAAAACAGCACAGCATCTGCAATTTCCCATGCTGTTCCTGCCCTAGACCAAATGCCTGGGTGTGCTGCAGGGCAGGAAATTTAAAAAAAACAAGGAGTCATGTGGCACTTAAAGACTAACAGATTAATTTTTTTGCATGAGCTTTTGTGGAGAAAATCCCACTTTGTCAGATGCTTTGAAGATGGGTGAATTTACAGAATGGAATGAAAATAAATGCAAGGGAATGTAAAACATAGGATCAGGTCATACAGTAACAGCAAATCAGAGCAGTTTTAGGTTCAAACCCTGGGAAGGCTGAAGTCAAATTCCAAACGGATAGACAAGTTAGTCCAGTCCAGCAAAAAAAAAACCAAAAAAAAACCCACACCCACCCACCCAAGGAGTCGTGTGGCACTTAAAGACCAACAGATTTATTTTTCGCATGAGCTTTCGTGGGAGAAAATAAGCATCTGACAAAGTGGGATTTTCCTCCCAGGAAAGCTCATGCGAAAAATAAATCTGTTAGTTTTTAAATGCCACATGACTCCTTGTTTTGTTTTGCTGAAGTCAAATTACCTTTTGTAATGGGAAAAGAGCCCATAGTCTCCATTCAATCCTGCTTTCACACAATTTAATTTGCATATTAATTCCAATCCAGCTGTTTCTCTTTGAAGTCTTGATGTCCCAATCACATCTCTGACGATGGTCATTAACAAATCATTTATTGAGTGATTAGAAAGAAGAAAGTGCTAAGTGCCACACAACTCCTTGTTTGGTTTTTTTGCTGGACTAGACTAACACGGCTACCCTTTGGAAGTTGGCAAGATGCAAGGAAATTTAAAAAGGCTCTGGCCTGGTCCCACCTTACAGGTACATGCAAACCAGGTGGGGGAAGTTAGGGAAAGTCCATTTCACTCAGGATGAGAAAAGCAAGAAGGAACCACAGCAGAAAGAGTTTTTTGTTTTTTTTCCTTCTAAGATGAAAGTCATGTCTGATCACCGGCCATTTACAATGATCACACAGGAGCTGTGAGGAAGCAAGACATGGGAAGTTCCATAGATTTACTTGAGAGTCAGCAAATATAAAAGGTGGGTAAAAAGATGAAAACTTACCCAGTATCTGTGGGAGAATGGGCAGGCAACACTAATTGTCACCTACTCACCCTGGGATGGGTACAGGGAATTCAAACATCAAGAGATTAGTTTAAAAACACAATATAATCTTTGGCCAAAAAAAAAAAACTTGTTTTTGCCATTCTTGTGATTTTTTTTTTTTGATCTCTTGAAACTGGCAATACTGCATAAATTAATACCATATACTTCACTCAAGGAATTCCTTTCCCTAACTGTATTCTTTCTGTTAGTGTGGGGCCACGCTTCTGTAGCCACAATGCAGGGGCAGCGATAGATAAAATGAATTGAATGTTCCTTTAAAGCATCTGTTAGGCAACACTATAGCTGTTCTTTAATATCATAAGTGAAATAACTAACTCAGTTTAATAGACATTACAACCAATGTCCAATAAAGCTTGATGCTATGAATTTAGAACTCCATTTTGTATTCTTGATAAAACTTGTTTTAGGTGTATACTCTGGAATTTCATTTAAATGTGTGAATGAAGGGTGTGTATGATGGAATCAGTCAATACCAGCCTGTCTTGATGAAATGCAAGTACCACTTTAATGGCTAAGTGATGCAAACAACTCCCACAAAAGCAAGAGTACACCCCAGAAAGAAAACAAAACACAAGGCGAAAGTCATGTCTGTAAA
Organism: Podocnemis expansa; assembly: GCA_007922195.1. NCBI lineage: Eukaryota > Metazoa > Chordata > Testudines > Podocnemididae > Podocnemis > Podocnemis expansa. The sequence continues at coordinate 1,493,975 of ML682047.1, forward strand.
TGGCTGGTGATCAATGATCACACAGGATCCCTGGCCAGCCCTGCCTGCTCACCATCCAGTCTTAGTGAGAGGTGGGGTGACCCCTGGCCAAGCCCGCCTGCTGCCCCTGAGTCTTGCCCCGGGCTAAGGGGAGGGGATCCCAGCCAGATCTGCCCACTGGCCTGAGGGGCAGGGGTTTGACCCCAGGCCATACCTGTCCACTGCCCTGGGGTTTGACCCCTGTCCAGACCTTCCTGCTGCCTGGGCGGAGGTGACTCCTGGCCTCGGTGCCTGGGCTTGGGGGGTGGGGAGCACAAACCCTGGCCCCACCTGCTCCCCAGCATTTCTGCCTGGACTTGGGAGGTGACCCCTGGCCCAGCCTGTCCCCCCTGGGCTTCGGGAGGGGTGGGGATTGACCCCTGACCAGGCCTGTGACCCTGGCCTTGCCACCTGGGCTGGTGGTGGGGTAAACAACCCCTAGTCCAGCCTGCCCGTTGGCCTGCTGGCATCACCACCTGGGTGTGCGGGGAGGGGGGGTTGTGGATAATGCCTGGCTCAGCCTGACCCCTGGCCTCGCTGCCTGGGCTTGTGGGGGACAACCCCAGGTCCATGTGCCCCCCAGCCCTGCCACCTTGGCTTTGGAGAGGAACGACCGCTGCCCAGGTCTGCCCCCTGGGGCTCACTACCTGAGCATTGGGGAGGGGGCAAGCCTGACCCTTACCTCGCCATCTGGGCTTAGGGGAGGTGACCTATGGCCCAGACCTGCCTGCTGGCCCCCCTGCCTCAGCGCCCGGGCTTGTTGGGGTGCCCAATAGCCAAGTCTGCCCCCCCCCGACTCATTGCCTGGGCTTATGGGGGGGAAGACCCCTTGCCTGGCCTGCCCATCTAGCCTTACCACCTGGCCTTGGGGGAGGTGACCTGACTGCTGGCCTTGCTGCCTGAGCTAGGTGGAGATGACCCTGGCCCAGCCTGCCCCCTGGCCTTGCAGCTTGGGCTGGGAGGGGGGGGAGGGACCCCGACCCAGCCTGCTGTCCAGCTGCACCACTTGGCCGGGGGGGTGTCAGTCCTCAGCCTGGCCTGCCTGCCATCCTCTCGCCTGGCCACCAGCATGACCAAGGCCCCAGAGGGACATCATCCTTGATCTATCTGCCTCCCACCAGCCCAATGTCACCTGGGGCCCAGGGAAAGTCCTGGATCTCCAGCATCTCTGGCCCCCTCCAGCCTGGCCGCTGGCCTGACCCAAGGCCAGGTGGGCCTGATCCCTGGCCACCTGCCCCACGTTGGCCTGGTGAGATCCAGGGCCTATGGGGAGGCCTGGGTTCCCAGTTCCCCGAGACCCCAGCCCTGACCTGGCTGCTGGCCTGACCCAGGGCCCCGCAGGGGAGCAGATCCCCAGCCAACTACCCCCTTGGGTCAGTCTCAGGGTCCCACCAACTCCCCCGCACAGTACTTACTTGGCTGTGTGTCCCTGGGCTGGTGCTGCCAGGGTCTGCTGGGGAGGAAAGAGTTAAACCTCCACCCCCCAGCTAATCACTCTTCCCCAACGAGTGTTCAGAGGCCTGCCCATGCCTACCCAATTGGGGGACGTGGGACTTCTCACTCTTCCCCGAACGGGCCTTGTCCCTGTCTATGTCCCCAAGGTGGCGCTGGGAAAAGGGAAGGGACCTCTGGAATGTACTCTGCAGTTGGATCTGTTGTTTTATCTGCTGGAGTTGTTGGTGGTGAGGTTTTAGGGAGCATGTGTTAGGTTGCAGGGTATAAATTCCCAGCGACTGGAGCGTGACCCGTGAGTCTTTCACGCCATGGAGCTTCATGTCTGTGGACGCAGTGAAGAGGTCAGGGCCTTCGAATGGGAGGTCCTGAATAATGAGCTGCAGCTGCAGAGGTAGGCCTGAGCCCTGTAGCCACTGCCGCTGCCGTTGTATGGACGGCTGTGTCCATGGCATCCCAGATGGCCATCAGAGCATCTCTGGATGCCATTTCTCCTTCTTCAAGCATCGCGTCAAAGTCTATAAGATGATCTTTCGAAATAACCACACGGAAGCCTTGCATGGCGTTCCAGAGGTTAAAGATATACCTTGTCATAAGGGCCAAGTGGTTTGCTATGCTTAGCTGAAGGACAGCTGTGGAGTACACCTTTCTTCTAAGGAGGCTGAGTTTCCTCGCCTCCTGCTCTTAGGGGTGGAACCCACTTGGCCTTGCCTCTCTTTCTGGTTCACGGCGTCGATGACCAGCAACCCTGGAGCGGGGTGCTGGAACAGAAAAGAGAACTTGTCTTGAGGGACTTGGTACTTGTGGTCCGCGACCCTGGACACTGGCGGGATCGAGGATGGGGTTTGCCAGTGTGCCTTGACGATGCTGCATACCCCTTCATAGAGCGGTACAGGCACCTTAGCAGGAGGAGCCCTCTGTCCAACGTCAAAGAGGGGATTCACCTCCTCCTGGATTGCCCCGAGCTCCAGGTTCAGGTTGGCTGCCATACAGAGTAGCAACTCCTGGTGGGCACAAGAGTACTCGTTACAGTCAATCGGTCTCTCAAAGGTGTATTCGTCATACGAAGATGAAGAACAGGCCCACAATCTACTCCAACATGTGGAGTTGGGATCGGGTTCATCCTCCGAGAAGTCCGAATCCATGGTCTATGAGGGGGACCAGATGGAGTGGTGCCGTGAGGCCAAAGTCTCAGTGGTGGCCATGTCTAGCCAGTCGTGTGACCAGCTGTTAAAGGACACTCCGACCTCCAGGTGGCGTGGAGGGGAGTGGCTCCAGCTCAGCTGTGGTGCAGTACCTGAGGGGGAGGGCCCCACTGGTTCAGGTGGCCCCAAGGATGTGTGCTTGCGATGAGGCGCGGGCAAGGGAGAGTGCTTATGGCGCCGTTTCCCTAGACTTTCTCCTACCCTTATTACCATCTTAAGAGGAGAAGAACGTACTGAGGCTGGAGGTGAAGTCGATGCTGATCTGTGGGAGGGAGCCCCCGAGGCGTGGGAGCACGGCACTGACACATCTCGGGAGGAGTGTGGGGAGGAGGCCAGAGAGCAGTCCACCACTGAATGCGGTACTGAGGCTGGGCTGGGTGGCACTGGGTTGGAAGAGCAATCCCCGGTCCCTGATTGCGGTGCCAGCGATGGGCTGGGCGGTACCGTGTCAGTGGGCTGAGCCACTCACTGTGCCGACTGGATTTCTGGTGCCGTGGTCAACGTCAAACTGGTTTTCTTCCGTGGTGCCGGTATGCGGGCCAGAGGGTGCGCCTGCACCAATGTGGAAGCCCACAACGTCGGCGGTGCCGCTAGCAGTACTGCCCTGGGTTCGGCACCGGGTTGATTTGGTGACCACGATGTTCAGCGCCCTGATGGTACTGATGGGGGCGTTGACCAAGACTTTAGGCTCAGCACCAAGGATTGGTCATGGGGCTTCGGCGCTCAGGCTGATGGATGAGCCGGCAGAGCACTCAGGGCTTGGGCAGCATCAGAGACTTGCGTGCTGCTCCCGGCAAGGGATCGGAGGGACAGCTCTCTATCCTTGCGAGTTCTCCTCTTGAAGGATGGCAGAGGGAGCAGCTCTCAGCGAGATGGGACTCACTGAGGCATGTGAGACATTTATCGGCGGATCGTTGAGTGGGAAGCTTTACAGCATCCTAGGCATGGCTTGAAACCAGGCATCTCAAATCTCACGGAAGAAGGCAGGCACTTGCTTACACAAGTTTTTTGGCTGATCCGAAACCGTCACTGAGGGCAGAAAAAGGAACTGGGAGGGTCAGGGTCGTGGTCACCTATGTAGCTGTAGTTGTGGCGTGGAAGGGGGCATTGGCTGCGTGCCCTGACCTGACAGGCTAAGGCTGAAGACTTTCCGAGGTACCGTGGGCTGCAGCACGTAGACACCTGTAACTGAATGTATGTGAGCAGCGCTCGAAGGAGAACTGTTGTGCTCCACTCCCCATTGATTTTTCTGCAGGCTGCCCTTTGTTCCCTATGTGTGCAGCAGGCTCTTAACCTCAGGGTAATGGGTTGAAGCCCTGTGTTGGGTGCTTTTATTTATTTATTTATTTATTTTTAAACATTCTACTCATCAAAAGTAAAAAAGCCAGACAAAATCACCCATTTTTAGAATGCCTGCTGGACAGAGGACATTGAAAGTAAAAAGGAGGACGTGTCCTCCTTTTGCCGGATGTCTGGTAACTGTCCAGGAAGGATCCTAGGACAGTAGCTTTCAGCTGAGCAACCAGCCTCAGTGAGGAGTGGTGCAGTAGGTGTCCCAGGCATCTGTGACTGTGCGAGGATACCCCAAGTGTTCACACAGACCTAGGGCCCTGTGCCTTGTCCTCCCAGGACTGTACCCCAACTCTAGAACCGTGTGTCGTTCTCACTGCAATGATAATTCAGGATAATTCACATGTGTGTTCTGAGATGCTGTGGGGGTGGGGTGTGTGTGTGCGGGGCAGAGCTGGGCTTTCTTTGCTTTGTTATAATAACACTGTCTGTGCCTTGCATCCCTGCTTGCTCTCTGGCAGCCCTGGGAAGAAATGCTGCTCCCAGGTACGCAGGGACCTGCTCTCTGACTGGGGCATCTTCACCCTGGGGAGCTGAAGTGCTGCCTGGGTCTGGCCCTGTGACAGATGGTGCCTAGGGCTCTCCTGGAAGGCAGGGGATGTACGTTGGTACAAGAAGAGCCACGCTTGGCCTTTGGCTGACTATAATGCCACTGTTCGAGAGCTTCCCAGGAACAGTCAGGCCCAGTAACCCCCATGGGTGGAGCAGTAAAGCAGTCCTGCAGCCTTTCTCGTGCGCTCTGGGAGTGAGTCTCTCTCCTCTACTGTCCTGCCCCACTCTGAGGCCCCTCTGTGGGGCTTTTAAGTCCCACCACCTGCCAGGGTGCTCAGATGAGGAGGGGCTTATGTGGCCCATAAGAAAGTTAAGGGCTCCCCTTCTGGCAGGAGGGACTGGTACCCGTCATACAGCCTCCCCTTCGGGTGACTCACTGGGCCCTTCCCTGGAGAAGTCTGCATTGCAATGTTCTTTCCCAGCTCTGTGGGACATTGGGAAGCTGGCCTGTCATGAGGTCGGTGTCTGTTAGCTCAGGGAATCATTCCAACCAGCAGGAAACGGTTCCCTCTCAGTGTGGCTGAGCTGGGCCTAGAGGTCACACGTTGGCTCCTTGCTATGGGTCACTGAGCTGCTGCTAATTGCCCCTGTGTCACAGGCCAGGTGCATGCTGGCAGAGCAGCTCCAGGGGCAGTGACCTCCTTCCCAGATCCTGGACACCTGGCCGCAAGCAAGTGGAGTTTAGTGTAGAGCCAGTGTCCAGGATGCAGCCAGAGTAGGTGTCTTTGCTCAGTCCCAGTATGGGAAAGCCCTGGCAGGCATCTGGGGCGGAGCAGCACTGGGCTGGGGGAATGAAGCTGGGGGAAGGTGCTACACAGCTGGGTGTACATTGTCTGGACACACTTCCCTGGCTCTGCCATGTGTTGAGTGAGGCTGTTTTCAGCTGTGCCCTGTTCTCTCTGGCAGGGATGAACCGGAATTTCTGGGCCACGGAGCTGGCGCGCGTCCTGACCCCTGAGCCAGTGAAGGTTGCCGTGGTCCAATCCTTGCCGAGGAAGCAAAGAGGGGTGCCCGGGAGCAGGCGGCGGAAGATCAGCCATGCTAGAGTGAAAGGAAAGGGTAGGTGACTGCAAGAGGGCCTTGCCTGGGAGTTAAGTGGGTGCTGAGCACCCCAAGGTAAGGTGCTGTGCTCTCTCTGTGGCTGAGGGAGCATGCCTGCTTTTTGGAAGGGGAGATCACTGAGCATGGAGCAAGATGGACAGAGCAGGGAGGTGGCTGCGTTGGTGGTGAATGGTAGTGTCTGTGGCGCCTGAAACTGAGCCAAGCCAGCGCAGTGTCACACGGTGGATGGGGCAGGCATAGCCCGGTCTCCTCTAGAGGGTTCTGTGCTATCGCTCACTCCCCCCAAGCTGGGAGGCACGCCTCTGCATTGTGTCCAGGCCAGTGGCTTTTCTCTCCTGTGGGATTTTGCTGCCACGCAAATGGACTGCTGCCCTTGGCATGCCTGGTACAAACACCTGTGCGTGGGGATGCAGTGCTGGGTGGACAGAGCTTGAGGAAAAAAGCCTGTTTTGCTCAGGCTGCAGCAGGATGCTGCCATGGCCAAACCCAGCAGATTTCCCGTGCCTGGTGGCATGCAGACATGGCAAGGGGCTGGAGTGACTGCCCTGTGGGCTGATCCTCTCTGCTCCCACAGAGCAGTGACAGTCTGTGTGGGGCAAACCCCCCACCGTGTGGCAGGGCATTGCCACTCTTCCCCACCCGGAGGTGCCTGCTCCAGGGGTGGGAGTCCCTACACAAGACCTATTCGACTGGGGCCAGCAAGAGTTGCTATCTGGGATGGTGTTTCTGACAGAGACCACCAGAGCCTGAGGCACCAAGTCTGAGACTCACACAGGCAGTTCATTCAGAGAAACTTGCTGGGGAATGCCCTGAAAGTCAATGGGGTAGCTGTGGGGCTGCACCGGGGTAGAGACTGGTTCATGGCTGGTGGAAGAGTTAGTGGGTCATATCCTGCCTACAGCGAGCTGAGGTGAAGCTGTTGGTCTCTGCATGGGGGGATTCCTGGCTAATGTATGAGCGGCTGGATGGATCACAGAACAGAACCATCACTGCCAGGAAAGGGCGCCAGTGAACTGTGCTGCTAGGCTCTCGCGATGGGCAGCTCTTGGGGAGCACCTGTCTAATTTCCATCCTGCTCTGATGTACCCCTTGGAAATTCAGCTCAGCACCCCTGGCCTGGCCTCCTGCCAAGGAGAGGGCAGAGAGGTCAGGACAGAGTGGCACACATGCCTGAAGCGAAGCATGGATTGGGGGTTAGGCCCTTGAGGGAGGTTGGTTTGGTGGTGACTCGTCAAGAGTCTAGAAGTGGCTGGAGGCCCTGTTGGGCTTGGCCCTGCACACAGAGTTTCTCCTTGATGAGCTAGGGCTGCTAATGGCTGGGACAGGCACAGTGGGCACATGTGGTCTGCCCTGGGTCGTCCCGCAGGCTGTGGCAGAGGCAGGGACAGAACCTGGTTCCCCTCTGGTGCCCAGTGCAATTGCCTGGTCTGCTGGACTGTGTTGCTGCTTGGCAGATATGGCTGCCTCTCAGTACCTAACACTTTAGAAATCAAATCTTGTCACCTAAAATTTGAGAAGTTCCAAAGGAGCAGCCATGTTAATCTAGTTCAATAAAACAAAGGAGTCCTGTGGCACTTAAAGACTAACAAATTGAATCCATGTTCAAAGTGTCTCACAAAGTGGGATTTTTCTCCCATGAAAGCTCATGCAATAAATAAATTTGTTAGTCTTTAAGTGCCACAGGACTTCTTGTTTGTTTTACTAAAAGTTGAGGCCATAAATGTATTAAATTGGCTCCGATGATCAGCAATTCCCAGCTCTGGTGTACAGCTGCTGCAGAGCACCCAGAGATGCAGAATCCTGAAGACGGTCGATATTACCACTAACACAGCTAGCCGCATAAACAGACAGGAACTTTCCTGCTTGGCTGCTTCCACAATAACCCAGAGATTATTCACTGCTTGTGTAGCCATTGCCCTTCTGCCCACCTGCCTGAGTTCAGTGGCTGCTGGAGGCTGTGACCAGTGGAGGGGGGGCAGTGTGTCTTGGCAGCCGTGTGACGCGGGCGCTGCTTGTTTCACAGTAGGAGCTGAGCGTTGGAGAAAATGGAATTTAAAAGAGCTGCCTCCTGGTGTGTTCCTGGCCCAGCGTCCTGCCACTCCCCACTGGCAGCCTCAGCAGGCCTGTCTTCTTCAGATGCTCTCCAAGGGGTCCCAGATCTCGGCGTGGTTCTCCTGCCGGGTTACTCCCCTTTCCATCCTGCCGCAGCAGAGCCATCATGTTCTCCCATGGTCCCAGGACTCTGTCCCTCCTGGTGCAAATCTGTTTTGCGGGTTGGCTGGAGAGGATGCAGCAACAGAAAAACCAGTAGCTGTGATAGTGCCCCTAGAGAGGTGACTATTCACTGAGTGAATGGTGCTTTATCCTCAGCCCTTCTTTCTCAGATGCCCCCTAGGAAATTAAACCAGTCTATGCCTACAGCACCCGCCCTGTCGCAGCCCCACAGCTATGTTCTGCTGGTAATCCAGAGCAGCTCCCAATCTGTCAGGTGCTAAATTGGATTCGGATGGTTTTGCCGCTTAATGCACCAGGATCACAGTGTGCCCAGCAGAAGGAGCCCTCGATCAGAGTAGTGCAGGCGCCCAGGCAGGAGGGATGGGGGGATGGCAGGAGGCAGGTGAGGGGATTGGTGACAGCAGTGTCCCTTGGGCAGAGGCTGGCTCCTGGGAGAGCCCTGGTGCTACAGGTGGGCAATGGCAGGATACCCTTGCTGGGATCACCATGTAGTCTCTTAACAGGGCTTATTCCAGCAAATGTCATTTTTCTTGTGGCCCCAACTCCTAATGTTTAGACCAAATCTGGTTCTCAGGGATTTATTTCACTGGGCAGTGGGTTGCCCCCTGCACTGTTTTCACAACACTCGCTCTGGGCCAGCTCTACAGCCCAGCAGGCCAGCTGCAGTGATCACTGGAAAAGAACCAAGCCCCTCGGAGAAGGGTCAAATGGCTTGTGGGGGCCCTTAAAACCACCCCCACCCCCATTAAGGACAGCTGCACCCACCTGCTCTACCTGTCAGTTGGGTTTACCATGCCTGGCAAGTGAGGCTCATGTTGGGCCAGGGAACCCCTCAGTCATGGCAGCCAAGCACAAGTCTGCTGCCTTTCATTCGTACAACGAGGATAGTGACCTGGCAGTATCCCCGCAGTTCATGCTGAAGTGACTTTTTACCCAAGACAGCCCACTGAACACTTTAGCAGAGAGGTGACGCTGGAGGGGCAAGAGTTGGGGGAGTCTGGGGGGGGGGTCACTTCCCCCCATCCCCCAATTTCTGCCAGGGTTTATATTTTGCCTTATTTCTATGTGGGATTGGTTCTGCCTCCACATTGCCACCCCACAGATCTGCATCACCTCCGCTTGGTGAGTGGATCCCTCAAAGTGGATGTGTGTGTGGGAACGGCTGCTCTGGAGTCTTTCCCCCAGTCCGTCACTAGATGGCAGGCAGAGCCCATTCAGAGCGCCTCACACAGGACTTGGCACCGTGGGTGTGTAAATAACCGCTTGTCTGGAGTGCACAGACCTGCAGACATTTCCTGAACTCTCCTACCCACAAGCAGGACCCTCTGCTTTCTGCTCCTGGCCACAGCTTCATAGCCCACTTTATGGGACTGAGCCACTGCGGGGGGACAGTGTCTCCCAGTTGGCTTGGTCTATGGTGCCACTTTGACCATCAGGTCTTCTGATCCCCACCAGGAGCAGAGCCAGCTGTTGTATGCAAAATTGCTGGAATCCTGGCTACACTGCAGCCTGTCCTGGTGCTTGTTGGGGTGGGCGCTGACCTTGGTAACAACAGGGAGAACGATGGCCTGTGTGGATGTGGCCGCCTGGGGAAATAAGAAGGCGATGCTGAGGTTAAAAAGCATCTCTCCCTTCCCCTTCTCCTTTCCCTGGCTGGGCTGATGGCAGGATGTTCTTCACTGTCAGGGACGGCTGAGCTCAGCGTCCTGGAACTGGACTGAAGAGGAACCATCACAATTGCACCATGCCCCCATTAGTAGTGAGTGTAAGTGACCACTGATGGGAGTCCAGTCTCAGGGCAGCACCGGGCAGTCTCGGGGCAGCCTGCAGAAGAAAAGACCAAGGGAGGATTTGATAGCAACCTTCAACTACTTGAAAGGATGCTCCAAGGAGGACGGAGTTCAGCCGTTCTCCGTAGTAACAGAGGACAGAACAAGGAACAATGGTTTCAAGTTGCAGCTGGGGAGGTCAAGATTGGATATTAGGAAAAACTTTCTTACTAGGACGGTGTTGAGGCATTGGAATGGGTTACCTAGGGAGTTGGTGGAATCTCCGTCTTTGGGGATATTTAAGGCTTGGTTAGACAAAACCCTGGCTGGGATGATTTAGTGAGAGTGGTCCTGCTTTTTTTTCGAAGGGGGTTGGACTAGATGACCTCATGAGGTCCCTTCCAACCCTCTGATTCTGTGATCTCATTTGTGGGATGTCATGGGACATGGCAAAATTAAAACATACAAATCCCTTTTATGTAACCAAGAGCACTGATTTCATCCCAAAACAAAACAGCCTGTTCTGGGAAGCTGTAGTAGAAAGTTAAAACACCATATTTAGCTAAATTTTGCATTCAGTAGCTAGTTGCTAGCTATCAATAGAGCTGACTTGTTAAAAATCCCTGCCCTGTGACTGGCCCCCCCATCCCTTCTGCAAGGCCTGTCCCACCTGGTCCTGCCCCTTTCATGCCCCCCACCATGCGTCTCAGCAGCACCGTAATGAGGCATTTTGGCACCTGGGGCATGTTCTGCTCAGAATGCGCCCCTTACAGTGAGTGGTGCCTGGAGTGAGCAGCACTGAATGCCCCCTTTGATAAAGCGGCTCAGTGGAACTGCTCTAGGGCACCTGGGGCAAAGCCCCGTTTGCCCCACTGTAGTTATGGCCCTGCCCCTCAGTTCTCCCCAGCCTGAGGTGGAGCAGAGCAGCCCAACTGGGCAGGCCCCCCCTCCCGACTCCATATTTGGCAGGACATTGTGTGGTCATTGCGGGATGTAGGACAAAAGATCCAATTGTGTGACTGTGCCGCGATTTGAAGACGGTTGGTCACCTTACATGGGTGAGAAATGGCAATGGACAGCAGACTGGATCATGCTCGTTACAGTGGCCTGTTTTACATCATAGCCAATGCCTCAACTGGCCAGCTCCTCTTCTTGTCCTCCCTCCATGCTTGTCTCCCCAGCAGAGGAAATGCAAACCATCTACAGTCAGCCCTTCCAGCAGCACCTCCATGACTCTCTTCATCCCAACGAATGCACTGGTGTCTGGGGTCACTCCGTGCACTCCCAGCAGCCCTGAGTAGGCAAAGTTGCCCTGCTTGCAAGCAGGAGGCCTGTGTATGAAGCCAGGAAAAATTCCTGGGGGCAAAGTGAACACGGCACCCAGTGAAAACAGCTCCAATTTATGAATCTCGCTGAATGACCCATGAGCCCTCTCCTGCCCCATGAGAACTTGGCTGGCACTCTCTCAGACTCTGCCCACAGAACAAACTGCTCCTAGTCCCAGATGCTGCTCACAGGCTTTGCGGGGCTCCTTGCGTTTGGCTCCTTCTTGACTGGGGACAGAAAATAAGTGGCGGTGTCTCCACTCTCCTGTGGTTCTAGCGTATGCATCTCGTCAGTGTTCTCCTGCAAGCACAGTCTTGTTGCTGGTATGGACAGGCTGTGCGTGATGAGCAGGGAGAGCCCAAATCACAGCCAGTGTGTCGAGGACTCCATGTGCTTGCCTCCGTGTGCTGCCTGGCTCTGGTCCGGATTCCCGGCCTGCTCAGGTGCAGTGGCTGAGAGCTGGCAGGCTGAGGCTGTGTGGCCAAGGGCCATTGCCCCCCACTGTGGGACCGTGTCCTCCTCCTTCACTGAGGGTGGCTGCCATGGCTGTGTGGGCAAGACACACGTCTCCCAATCAGCTTGGTGTTTAGTGAATGGCTGCTGGACGCAGGTTGCTGCTCTGGTTCTGTGTCACTCAGATGTCGTCCGGCAGATGGACAGATGGGCTGTTCCTCTGCGGTGCGGCCTGAGACTGCTGGAGGCTTCTGCAGCACCTTGTCCTCCATTCATGGCCCATCCTTGGTCCTTAGCCAATTCTTTCTGTTCAGTCCAGTGCTCAACACTCTCCATGGATTGTGGCTTGGAGCCTGCAGGTCGAGAGGTGTGGCCGAGCAGTAGTTGCTCATGTGTGCCTTTCTGTTCCCTGACTTGATGAGGAGCTGGGTTATGTTGGCCAAAGGGGACCTGGAGGTTTTTGTTTGCTGTGCATCAATTCAGGTGCTTGCAGCTGGCACACCTGGCAGTGAGGATGGCACCAGCTGCAAAGGCCAGTGCAGGACTAAGCCGCACTTAGTGAAAATCCCAAAAGAACTTGCCAAGAATGTTTTATGGATAGTGTTTGCCCAGCTCCCTACATATCAGAGAGCTCTGCCTCCAGACTGTGCCTGCCTGAGCAGTGATTACACAGACACCCACGAGGTGGCCTAAAAAGCAGGACAAAGATCATGCCATGACTGGAAACTGACTTGGAGCAGGGTGGGTGTATAAAGCTGGGGTCAAACGGCCCAGCTCCAATGGGGCAAATCTGGGGTAACTCCCTACGCCTCAGTGCAGACGCCTGAGACAGCAAGCAGGACAGGTGTGCAGCTTACAGGGAACCAGGGCTGGGGTGGGGAGTGGGGTCAGTTGTGTTGTGTGAAGGGTCACAAGGGTGTGTGTGTGATTGTGTGTCTAAATGGTGCATATCAGTTTGTGTCAATGAGTGTATATGTGTGTATAACTTGTCAGCATGTATATCAGTGAGTGTTTGAGTGCCAGTGTGTGTTAATCAACACCAGTGTATCATCTGTGTGTGTGTACAAGTGTCCATGTCTCTGTGTTTGTGTTTTTGTATGAGTGTCTGCATGTATCAGTATGCCTGTCTCTGTCCCTCTGTGTCACCGTCAGTGTTTATCAGTCTCTGTGTGTTTATTGCCCACGTGTGTGTGTCAGATTGGTTCTGTGTGTCTGTCTCAGTCAGTCTGTGTGTATCAGAGCAGCTGTGTGTGCCCAGGGCCTTGTTTGTTTAAGCAGGTGTAGATCCCCATTCAAATCGGGCTGGGCCAATCGCTGCCAGAGCCCTTTGTGCTATTCAAATGCCTGGCGGTTGGAGGCCAGGCTCTTGCAGGCCTCGCTGCCCATGTTAAACGGCTCCGGCTCCCTCAGTTCCAGGCCAGGCCAGGGGCCCCGAGTGCTCCAGTTGCAGGGGCTGGCCGGGGCCCGGGCAGGCATGGAGCGCAGTGACATACACAGAGTCTTGTTCTGCGCTGGCCGGACCAACCCTCTGGACTCTTCCTTCTACCTCACGACCTTTGGTGAGCAGGGCACGGGGGCAGAGCGCGGCTGTGGCTGTGGGGCTGAATCCAAGGAGTCAGCACTCTGGGCTCTGGCCATGCAGTGGGCAGGTTGCTGTGCTGGGTGTGGACATGTGGCCGCCTCACTTGCAGGCTAATGCCCCAGAAATGTGGCAGTTCCTTGGGGCACAGAGTGAAACCCTTTGCCCAGGCCATGTGCCCAACCTGGTGCATCTGCCTTGGGGGGCTGAGATAATCGATGCTCACAGCACAGAGCCCCTGTGCCTGCAATGTTCCCTTTATATTTTTCATAGGCTGTGCGTGCAAAAAATTTTTTGAACCAGTGTTCAAATTTGTGCACACTCCAGGGAATGTGGTCAAACATCTGGGTGAATCAGATTGTAATCCATCTTCCATTTATGGGTAGACATTAAAAAAATACTAGCACTGCTGAATTTTTTTGTGCACACTTTATTTTGTGTTTTTTGTGTGTGTGCAGGTTTTACAACCTGAGTGGGCACACACACATGCACAGCTGAGAGGGAACATTGCTTGTGAGCAGCCCTGTGTGCTGCAGGGCCAGTGCTCAGGCTAGTTTTACTCTGGCATTTCTGCTGTGACTCAGTGAGGACAGCCAGGCCCAGTTGTTACGCTCTGGGGTGGGGGCCCTGGCTGTGGTCTGCAGGGTCTCTTGTGCAGACAGATTGCTCTGAGAGCAGGGCCTGGCACAGCCCAAGCGTGGCACAGTCCCACGGGTGGAGGCGACAGTCTGTAAATTCACCTCCTTCTCACTTTGCTCCCTGCTGACTGCTCTGTCAGATGATCTGCACATGGATTAACTCCTTTTCCTTTCCCTGACTGATGGCTGCACATCCCAGGTGGTGGGGGAAGGCCCAGCACGCTGCAGCTCCTGGAGGGAGATTAAAAAATGTGTCCCTGTCCTGGCATTGATCTGTAACTGGATTCCCATGTCTGTTCAGTGGAACATGATCCGTTGTGACTCCCAGGCCCTTGGCTCTGGCCATAGCAGTGCTACGGGGCTGCACGCAGTTGTGACACACTTGTGTTGTGCGTATCTACTGGCTGGTGTGATAGGGGTTGATGGAGCGGGGATGGAAATGCATTGCTGGCCTCTCACGTGCCATCCCATCGCTGGAGTCTGTGGGCTAGGCTCAGGTGTGGGGTGGATCAGTGCGTGGCGGATGGGGATGGAGGAGCTGACTGTTCTGTGGCCAGCGTGTCCTGGCTGAGGTGCTGGTTTTCTTGCAGTGGTTGCTGCAGGGATTGTCTGGGCACCTTTGCTGTATTTCTTGAAGTCAGATGGCCGTGTGTCTTTTACACACACCTGAGCTCTGGACTCCTTGGGTTTCTAGTGCCAGGGTTTTCAGATCAACAGCTTCCTTGGGAGGAGTCAACTCTTCTAACAAGAAGGAGTTGTGTGGCACTTTAAGACTAACAGATTTATGTTTTGCGTGAGCTTTCATGGGAGAAGGTCCCACTTCCTCAGATGCTTCGAAGATGGGATCTTCTCCCACGAAAGCTCATGCAAAAAATAAATCTATTAGTCTTAAAGTGTCACACAACTCCTTGTTGTTTTTTTACTGGACTAGACTAACACGGCTATCCCTTTTGAAATCTTCTAACAATAACAGTTGCAAGACATAGAAGGCCTCAGGGAAGCCAGCAGGGAATAACACCCGTTACCTGACATGATCCTGTCCCTGCCTGGGCCCCAGGGTTCAGTCAAATCACAGCCACTTTTCTTCCTCACACTGATGCTGGGCCAGGCACAGTTGTTGGGGGGTGGCAGGGCAGACCCGTGCTCCTGCCACATGGCTGGAATTGCCACACTGGATACCCAGGCACTCAAACATCATGAGTCAGACTCCCCAAATCATGACATTGGCTTAAAAACATAAAACTTTGAAACAGTCAATTTGAGCTCCTTTATGTTGGCCTTCTGGGCTTGGAGGCTTTAGCTTGCACCCTACCCAGCTTTCCTTCTCTGCCAGGAGGCCAGAAATTGCCTCTTCTTCAATGAAAGCAGAAATTCTCATTTAATCAGTGGACTCCAGCAGCTGGGGCTTGCAGGCCAGAGAGCTGAGAGACAAGACCTGTGACAGAGCTGTGACTTGCTGGGCCAGTCAGAAGTCTTACCCCATTCCACACAGGGCTATCCCACATCCCCAGGAAAACATAGCCCCAATGGTGTAATGGGAGAGTACTGGCATAGGAAGATGAGGGCACGTGTAGTGAGATCCCTGCTGTGATGACCCCGTGTGAGACAGTGGCTGGAATATGCCCAGCTCTCAGCTCTTATGTACATGTGACCAGAGAGCAAGGAATGAAATCATGGTCGTGGGCATTTTTGGGGGAGACAGAAGGCCTTACAAAGACCCTTTTTGGAGGAAATATCCAGGCTGTCGTGGCTGACCTCTCTGTTTTGGAGGCTCCTTGGCTAACTTGGAGGAGTGGCAGGAGAACTCTCTCAGCTCTGAACTGACTGAGGTGGCGGGTGGGATCCTTCACCAACAGACCTTTGTCCCATGGGTTTAGTTCAGGGGTCAACAACCCAAAAGATAAGAAGAGGCATTTTAAAAATTCCTCCAATAACCAAAACAAGCAGGGAGTCCTGCGGCACTTGCTGAACTAGATTAACACAGCTACCCCTTTGGAAGTTCAATAACCAAGTGTGTTGAGAGCTGCAATGGGTGTAGTCTCCTGGTGGGGGGAGCTGGGCCAGGGTGCCTGCCACAGGGTTCCCTGGTCGGGGGTGGCTCCAGAGCCAGGTGTGGGCCACTCACAGGGTCCCCCAGTGGGATGGGGTGGGGTAGGGGGCTTGGAGCCTGGAGCCACAACGGGGCAAGCAAAGAGCTACAGGTTGCAGACCCCTGGGTTAGTTAAACAGCTGCTACAAGCGTGAATGAAACAGGATGCCAGCATGTAAGTCCATGGTATGCCACATCTTGAATACTGTGTGCAGATCTTGTTGCCACATCTCAAATATATATAAAAAATGATTAAGGGTATGGCACAGCTTTCATCTCAGGAGAGATTAATAAAACTGGGACTTTTAACTTGGTAAAGAGATGATTAGGTGCAGCTATGATAGAGGTCTATAAAATCTTAATTGGTGTGGAGAAAGAAATAAGGAAATGTTATTTAATACTTCACAAAACATAAGAACTAGGTGTCACTCAGGGAAATTAATAGGCAGTAGGTTTAACACAAACAAAAGGGAGTATTTCTTCACACAGTGAACAGGCAGCCCGTTTAACTCTTTGCTGGGGATGTGCAGGCCAAGACTATAACTGGCTTCAAAAAAGAATGATATAAGTTCATGGAGAATAGGTCCATTAAGGGTATTAATTTGGATGGGCAGTGATGCAACACCATGCTCTGAAGTTTCCTAAAAAACCAAGGGGTCCTGTGGCTCTTTTAAAGACTAACACATTTATTCATTGCATGAGCTTTCATGGGTACAATCCCATTTAATCAGATGCTTGAAGTGTGATTCTACCCACAAAAGCTGATGTGATAAACAAATGTGTTAGTCTTTAAAAGTGCTACAGGACTCCTTGTTTGTTTTACTGAACTAGACTAACACAGCTATTCCTTTGGAACTCGAAATATCCTAGTCTCTGTTCATCAGAAGCTGGAGCGCTTTATGATTGCCTGATCTGTTCAGTCTCTCTGAAGCAGCTGAGATTGGCCACTGTCAGAAGACAGATTACTGGATCAGATGGACCATTCGTCTGAACCACTATGGCCATTCTGATATTCTCATGTAAAAATTGATTGCAACATAAAAATGTTTTGAACAGAAGGTCTCCAAGATAACAACCTCTTGAGATAGCATTGATATGAGATAACCTTGGAAAATAAAGTATTTTAAAAATCTTGACCTACTGGGAAGCATACATTTATGTAAGTTCCAAAGGGGTAGCCATGTTAATCTATCTCAGCAAAACAAATAAGGAGTCTTGTGCGATCTTTCAAGGCTAATACATTTACTTATCGCATGAGCTTTTGTGGGAGAAAATTCCACTTTGTCAGACATTTGAAAATGGAAAACTTCCAGTATGGGAGGGAAAAATAAATGCAGTGCAGTGTAACACTCAGGATCAGGTCACACTATTTCAGCAAATAAAACAAGTTGTTTAGATTCAAACAATGTAGAACAACATATAAGAAGATTGGAAGCTTGAGAGAAGTGAAAATCACTGTTTGCAATGAGAAGGCCAGCCCAGATCTCTGTTCAAACCTGAGCTAATGGTGGCAGTTTGCACATGAATTCTATCTCTGTAGCTTCTCTTTGATTTAAAGTTAATTTGCTTAAGTACTGTGACAGACATATCTTTCACAGAATGAGCAGGGAGATTGAGGTGTTCCCCTACTGGTTTTTGAATGTTGCCATTTCTGATGTCACTTTTGTGTTCGTTTATTCTTTTGTGAAGGGACAGTCCTATTTGTCTGACATATAAGGTGGAGGGGCATTGTTGGCACATAATGGCATAAATCACATTGGTGGATGAGCAGGTGAATGAGCTGTGGATGGAGTAGCTGGTTTAATTAGGTCCCGTGTTGGTGTTCTTAGAGTAGATATGTGGACAGAGGTGGCAATGGAGTTTGTTGCAGGGATATGAGCCTGCCTTAGTGTTTCTGTTGTTGGGTCTGTAATTGCTGGTGAGTATCTGCTTAAGGCTGGGGTCGGAGAGGGCTGTCCGTAAGTGAGGAGGGGTCTGCCTCCCAAGGTATGCTGTAGGCAAATCCACCTTTGCCCTGGGAATGATATGGCTCTCTCACGGCCTTGATCATTGAGGTGTAACTACCCTTGCCTTCTAGGAGCACACAGAGATGTTATTTCCTGCTCACAGGTCTCGTAGAATTTAAAGACTAACAGATTTATTTTTTGAGTGAGCATTCGTGGGAGAAAATCAAGGACTCCTTGCTTTTTTTTTTTTGCTGGATGCGACTAGCAGGGCTGTCCCTTTGGAACTTGTAGAATTTCCCTTTTCTCCAAGTGGAGACACAGCCTCTGTGGGTGTCAATTACTGCTTCTCTGTTGTCTAAGCTGGAAATCTCTAATGACAAACCCTGCGTTGCTCCACTGCAAGGCGGTAACTAGGCGTTCTGGCGCCCAGGGCAAGCAGCCCGAAAGGCACCCCCTGGCCGAATCCAGGGCCTATCTATACAGCAGCAGGGAGGAGGGTTTGACCCTTCCGCACTGTGGCCAGAGCAGGCAACAGGGGTCCCTACCCTGCTGCGATGGGGAGAAGGGACCCCCCCACTGCCAGCTCTGGCCATGGCAGAGAAGTGATCCCCCCAGCCTGCTCGGGCCATGGTGTGGGAAAGCGATCTCCTGCAGTGGCTGGAGCCGGTAGGGGGGATTGCTTCCCTGCTACAGCCAGAGGTGGCAGGGGTGATCCCTTCCCCGTGGTGCCCTTTTAAATTCGCACCCAGGGCAAAGCCCTGTTCACTCCATGGTAGTTACAGCCCTGCTCCACTGCCACCCTCAGCCACCCTTTTTGTCTGGGGAAACAGCAAAACCAGCCCATCAGGCCTGGAGGCTTAAAGGCCCATTGAGTTCATCTGAAATAGGGGGAAGTAGGGGAGGACAGCAGGATAGCGCAGCATGTGTCTGAGAAAAGCTGTGTTCAGCAGCTGGCCCCATACTGCCCCGTGGCTGTGGTTTGTTTATTTAACTCATCCCTCCTCAGTCTCCTTCCCCCCCCACAGTCCATCTTTTTGTCTCCCTCCTGTCGGGTCTTGTGGTGTGTGTATTTCTGGACAGCTTAGGAGCCTGGGCCTGGATTCGGGCCCCAGCATGCTCAGTTTTCGACAGGCTCAGAACCCCACTGTCAGCCCTTTGCGAGTAGCTATAGAAAGGCAGGTCTGTCTCCAGTCGGCTTGAGAAGCCAGCAGCGTTGTCTGTGTTGTACGGGAAGGTGGGGTTTCCATACTGGTCAGTCTGCTAGTCTGAAATCCCCTCTCTCTCCACCAGCAGCTGTTCTGCAGGGGTTCAGAGAGGTAGGTCAGAAGGTGCCATAAAATTCAGTGCTTTTGCTAGTTTGTTCTTTCTTCCCCTCCTGTCTTTCTTTAAGCATTCGTACAGCATCTAGCACAAAGGGCCCTTAATTCATAGCCTGTAGGTGCTAGAGCAATGCACATAATAAAACAAGCTTGCACCTCAATACTCAGTTACCCTCAGCAGCATCCAGTCAGAATGAGTCCTTCAGAGTGACTTATGCCAGTCATAAAAGCTCACCATCACCCAGTTATTTTAAACCCCCTGCCCCAGCTGCAGCGACAGCCTTGTGCTGTCCTTGGTGGGGTAGAGTGGGGCGACCTCCCCAGAACCCATGGTTCAGGGGGCCCCGTGCTGCTCCGCAGCTGCTGAGGTGCAGCATCCCCCAATGCTGAAATGTCACTGGGGGGCATATTTAACTCTAGCAGTCAAAGATCAGTCAGCTGCCACATTAGGCTATCCCATCATACCACCCCCTCCATAAACTTCTCAAGCTCAGTCTTGAAGCCAGCTAGCTTTTTTGTCCCATTGCTCCCCTTGGAGGGCTGTTCCAGAACTTCATTTCTCTTATGGTTAGAAACTTTATTTATTTATTTATTTATTTTTGGCTAGAAACCTTTGTCTCATTTAAGGTCTAAACTTGCTGATGGCCAGTTTATATCCATTTGTTCTTTTGTCCTCATTGGTGCTAAATTTAAATAATTCCTCTCCCTCCCTGGTATTTACCCCTCTCCTCAGCCTTAATCTTTCCTTAATCTTGTGGGAGTGTCACAGTCTGCCTGGCAGGGCCAGGGTTCTCCTGACCACTCCCAGCACAGATTTGCTCCTCAAATAACCGTGGCACAAAAGCTCTCTGTCTCATCTTGGGCGTGTTTGTTAACAGGCTGACTCCTGGCCATGCTTGGCTGGATCCCATCATGTTTCTTTCCCAGCATAACTATTGTCAGGTGTTAATGGTGGGGTGATGAGATGGTTCCACCACTTGGGAAACCTGATGCTGGCCAAAAGGGTTGAGCCTTTGTGCCATGGTTCACCTGGGGGCTGCCCCTGCTGCCCCTACTGCCAGCTGGAAAGAAGGGCACCCCAAATTCACCACTGCCCTACCCCTCATTACCACTGGGTGCCATGAGAAAATTCTTCTGGGAGATCACGTGACATGTCTAAGGTAATGCAGGATGTGACTGCCAGAGGCAGGAATGGCTCCCTGCTTTTGTGAGCACCTGTCCAGCCCCGTAATCTCAGCCCATCTTCCCTCTAAAGTGCATCCCCGGGGAGGATCCTCAGCAGTGCAAAGTCAGGCATGTCCAAGGCACAAAATGTTTTATTGCAGCCCCCCTGATTCTGCATGGCAGGGATCCAAGCTCCCATCTTTGGCAGAGGTCTGGCCCTCCTGCCATTTCCAGAAACCGCCCCTGCCCACAAAGGCTTCTAGTCCCCCCTGCTCCCTGCACAGCTCCAGGGGGTTTGCCTCTCAAACACCTCCCAGCCACTTGAGATACAGGTTGGTTCTGATATCCACGGTATGGAGAGGAAACTGAGGCTCTCAGCCTGAGACTACAATTAGCACCCACCTCTGGAAGCTCTGGTTTGAGGGACCTGCTTACCATTGCACACTGTGTATATCAGGACTGGGGACTGAACTCTCAGTGCCTGGGTCCCGCAGCCCCATCTTTCTCCTCTGCAGTGCTCCTCCCCTTTTGGGATGTGCAGCCTATTGGTGAGCAAACAGCTGCGTCTCTCTTCATGGTTTGCAGGTGGGGGGATTCAGGAGCAGCCCCATTGTCCTGGACAAAACAGCAAAGCCAAGAGCTGGGATGTGTCCACCCTTGGCTCTTGTTGAGGACAAGCCTGGTTTCTCTGCTAGGAGTGACCATCGGAAATGGTCAGGCTGCTGACCTGCCTAGTTTCAGGCCAATCTGGTTTTTGTGGATAGATTTGGGTGTTGATGTGCGGGCCAGTGTTAAACAGAAATTTAGCTACAGCCTTAACTGGACTGAGAAAACTAAAATTCCCTCTCATGAAAGGAAGATGCTTGTGCAGTCAGGGCTCACCTTGGGAGTGTTGGAGCCCCAGTGCGCCCCATTCCTGTGGGAGACAATGTCCCTGAGGGGCAGGGTGCATAGCTCAGCTCTGGGAAGCTCAGATTCAGCAGATCCCAGCGCTGGAGGGAAGTGTGTTGTGTGTGTAGCTGTGCCTCAGTCACCCAGAAAGCAGCAGGACTGTGGAGTTTGAGGGCACCGGTTGTGTGGCTGGATTCTGTTCTCAGTTGGCTTTTCGGGCCGTGTGTGTCAGCTGTCTGGCCCTGCTGAGTGCAGCGGTTGGGGGACCCTGTCCCATGTTCGTTATTAAGGGTCTGCATTATTAATGACAGTCAGTGAGGTGCAGCCCTGAACTCCCCAGCCAGGCCAGCTTCTGCAGGGGTGGGCATGTGAACAGGGCCCCCGTTGCACTCCCTCAGCAGCACAAGCAAAGTGTAGTAACTCATTAATGACTTGCTGGCACTTGGGGTCTGTTACTTCACCATGGTCACTGGCCAAGAATTTGGGAACCCTTTCATCCAATGATGCCAGATTTGCAATGCTGATTGTGCCCCATGCCCTGAGCTGGGGCACCAAATCCCATGTGTCTGGCAGCATCTGTGCATTTTAGAGAGGTTGGAAGAGCTGGCCTTGAAGAAAATTGCTGCTGCAGCCTTAACTCTAGGACTATGTGTGGTCACTCCCGAACACCCTGCTCATCATACACCTGCCCTGGTTCCTGTCTGGCACCCAGCACTGAAGTGTCTGAATGGCTCACAGGACGATGATGTGTTTCCATAATAAACTGCCACCTTCCCACCTGCAGGACTGACCTTCGCTGTGTTCTCATGGTCCAGCAGGGTGGAAACAATGGGGTTGCATTTTGCTTTGCAGGCAAGAGCTCACTGGCACCTTGATGTCCTCCCCAGCGGGATCCAGGAACCAGCTGCCAAGGAGGCTCTGCCTGTTCCACATCTATGGGCTGATGCTCTCTCTCTTGTAGCTCAGGCTGTGGTCATGAAGGCTGTGAAGATCCCTCTGGCTCGCTGAGCGACATGGTTTCCATCTCTGTAGCCAGGCTCTGAGTCTGACAGGAACCACACAGCCAAGTCCTGCCCCCATAGCAGGAGGTGCAATTGTCTTGCCAGCCCTCGAAGGGAAAGGAATCTCCATGCCCACAGCTGGTGTTGGCGTGCTCTTGAGTACAGTGATTTCTTCCCAGGACTGCCCTCTCCCACTGCTGCCCGCACACTGCTGATCTCAGCCAGGCCTGGGAGAGCTGGCCGGGTGCTGGGCACCTCCTGTGTCACAGTCTCACCCCCTGGCTTCATGTGCCTGGGGAGAGGCAGGGTCCCTGTGGGTGCTCTTAGGTCAGGCTCCTGCTCTGTCCCTGGGCTTGGAGCAGGCTGAACAGTGAGAGGGACCCTCATGCCATTGTCTGCCATGCCTTGGGGGTGTTTGAGTGGCACCTGGCTCAAGGGAGCTGCTGCTTCTTCCTTCTCCTCCCTTGGAAAGGCTTTCAGATCTTCATGTGTCCTGTGGCCCCACCTGGTTGGGCTCCAGCCTCCCTGTGGGATCTGGCAGTGCCTGGATTCCCAGCCTGGAGCTGGTGGAGCTGGCTACTTCGGCCAGAAATCAGAAATGACTGTGGTGGTCTGACCCCTTCCATCCACCCTCAGCATATTACCCCGAATTCTTTGTTCCCACCTCCATGCTTGCCTGGAGGACCCCAGCATGACTGTCTAGTCCCCAGGCCAGCGCTAGGACACGTCATGTTTGACTTGTAAACCGAGCCTCGAAGAGGAGCAGTGTAGAGTTCACAGGCCTAGTCTGCCCTGGTGGCACAGATCAGCCACAAATTTGAACTCCAGGGATTTGCTTCCCTCTGGTTATCAGGTGTTCAGCTGAGTTGTCTGGGGTGTAGAGCCTTAAATCACTAGCCAGTGTCAGAGATGTGGCCAGCTACCTCCTTTCTGGGCCTGCTAATCCTTGACTAGCCAGACCCCAGTCGCTCAGTTCGTGCAGGCCTCGGGCTGCTGTCGTCCTAGGAAATTCAGTCAGGCTAACTGAGGCACTCTTTGCATTCTGTGGAGCTAGGGCCAAGTCATGTCACAGCTGTGGCAAACCCTGTGGTTCCAGTACATGGTGGTCTCTGTTTACACTGACTGCAAAGTCACATCTAATACCGTGTTAGCTAACACAACTCGCAACGGTGTATTCTAGCAGCACCTCACTCTCTAGCAAGGGCAAGAGAGGAAGCTCCTGCGGGCCAGGGTTTTGCTCTGGAAACCTGAGCAAAACAAAAGGTCGATTGCTAAAAAGCATGTTTCTACCAGAGGGCCCCAGCTCTCTCTGTCCTCCCTGAGCTGCATGACAGACCATTAATGGTAGCTGGCTCCTTCCCAGCAGTAGAACTCAGAGCACTCCACACAGGGAAGTTTGTAGCGTTCCTGTTACTTTACACATGGCAAAGCAACGCACACAAGGGTCTCCCATGAGTTTGGTGGCTGAAGAACTCAGGAGCTAATCACAGCACTGTAGTGTTTCCTGTGTTATACCCAAGAGGCTAATTTCTTTTAAGTTGTGGTGTGAGAAGCCTTTAAAAATCAAGCTTTTGCCTGCTTTGCTTGGACAACAGGAACAGTGTGTGTAGTACTAGTATTATGTGCCTGTAGTTTTGGTAAAAATATCCCATCACTCCACTGTTATGCAGCAAGCTGTGCAATGAGCTCTGCCCCAGAAGTGGCTGCATTTGCAGGTGCTGCATTAGTGACCGGCATTGGGAGGTCTTAGGATAAAAGGGGTGGGGAAATGTGAGGTATGATTCATATTCTATAACAGAATCAGAGCTGAATACATGGCTTTTGTGACTGCTAATCAGATTTGGTGGATGGTTGCTATTTAGTCAATGAAAACCAAACCATAAATCAAATAATTATTTTAAATTGGAGATTCAATCAAACTGTTGGCTCTTTAGTATATGTTTCAAACATGGATTTTTAAAAAGGTCAGGTCATGCTGTCAGCTTTCCACTAGGGGGAGATTCAGTGAATTCTGTCCTTCTGTAGACAGAGCATCAGCTGTTTCCCTGCAGGGCACTTTTCTTTATGCACTGATGAGTGTGCTTTGCTTTTGCCCTGAGCCCTGGGCACTGGGCCGTTGCTGGTTTATTGTTGTTAGTGGAAAAGATACTTTTGAAAATCATGGCTGGACTTTATCTGCAGTGAATCCATCCCTCTGACTTTCCCATCTCCTGGACTTACAACTGTCCCTGCATGAAGTGGGCCTCAGGCCGTTATTCCTGCTGTGGTTCTCCAGCTACACCTGGCATAGGTCCAGTAGACCCAGCTTATCCCTGAACAAACCATGATATGAGCAACGAGCCCTGAAATGTAGAGACAAAACAGGCCTCTCATGGGAGCGAGGGCAGTGTTACAGTACTGGACAATTAGCATCTAGTGACCCAACCCCTGTCAGCTGTGCTGGGTGCTGGCCATACACCTAGCCAGAGACAGTCCCTGCCTCCCATGTCTGCCGATTGCCAGAACAGTGCTCTGACCACTAGGACACACTGCTTCTCTGCCTCTGCACTTCAGTAATGTTCCTGCTTCCAGGAGCAAATACTAGGTGTATAATTATAATCAGACCTTCCACAGTGTGTTATGCTATCTGACCTTCTTGCTGTGAGCCCCTTTCAGCCCACAGGTGGGGGCCAGCTGGGTAACAGGCACCACTGGGTGGCGAACTGTTAGGACACAGCAGTCCATCTGTTTTGTGGATAGGGAAGAGTTGGCAGAGGGTCAGCCTAGAGGAAGGGTGTAAGGTCAGGGGGATGGGCAATTATATGAATTTAGGTTGAACATATGGACCAAAGGTGTTGCAGTGAGTTACACAAGATCAGGGCTCAGCACACAGAGACTGTTACCTGCTTAGTGTCATGCTGCACCCTGGGAAGACTGTACAGAAAAGAAGGGAAACAGGTAAAATGTTTGCAAAGGAAGATATGGAGAACTGCTTTCATTGGAACCCGTCCCTGGTTCCTTGTCCTTCAAGCTGGAGAACATTTTCAGAAAGCAACTGCCTTGTTTGGCAGCCTGCAATGTCCCACGCCAGGTCTCTTGCTTATGCTACGGGGCTACCACCAACAGTGTGGACATTCCTACTCTACCTGGACAGGTATGTCTCTGCAATACTCCAGCCAGGGGGGCCTGTTACCCTGCTTTGCTGTGGTGCTGTAGCTGGCCAGCCATGAGTTACATGACAGAGCAGCACCACCAAATCTGCAGTCCTATACTGGTCCTCAGAATGTGCATCAGGCACCACCAAGCGTCCTCCCGGATAATAGGAGCTCATAGGAAGGCTATCATTTTATTAATAGAAAAGGGTCTGCCCAAATCTTACTATCTCAAGTGAAGTTTCCCAAGCCCACAAGTTTAGATAAAACAGCCAAAGGAGTCTGTTAATGACAGAAGGGTAGGTCTGAAACTTATTACAGGTAATGAAGCATAAAAGTCAGAATTGGTTACAGAAAAAATCAAAGGTGAAATGCAAACTGCAGCCTCACTTAAGCTAAGAGAATTTCAAGTCTGGGACCCCTCCCCTGTGCAGTAATGGTTCTTTCATCTTATTGATGTTGTTGATGCCATGAGTAGAGATGAGGCGAGAGAGGTAAGCTGAGGAGTGTGGTCACTTTCTTACAGCATTTCCCTTTAAGAACCATCTCCAGCTGGGCTTCAGGCATCCGTCAGTCTGCTGACGCAGAAACTCCCGCTGCTCTACCACCAAGATGTATAGTTCTTGCTCACACCCTTCTTCCTGGCAAAGAATGGCTGCTTAGCAAACTGGTAGTTCATTTGATTATTTTGACACCTGACTGAGGTGCTGGCTAGCCTTTTCTCTCTGGAAGACTGGGTTGCTGTTTCCCTAAACTTGGCAGGGGTGGCTTTTGGGGTAGGCGAAGCAGGCACCTGCCCAGGGCCCTGAGCAGTAAGGGACCCCTTCACCTCCTCCAAAAGCCGTGTCTACCTCTCATCCTTCAGGATATGTGGCAGGCAGCTGAGGCTGGGACTGGTGGTGGGGCAGTACTGGGGCCCCTGGTAGGGTGCCAGGACTGCGGGGGGGCTTGCTGTGGGAAACTGGGGCTGCAGGTGGCTGGCTGGGGGGGTTCAGGGCTCCAGGCAGGGTGCTGGGGTTGCGGGGGGGGTGGCATGGCTGAGGAGAGCCAGGGCCATGAGGAGGGCTGGGCTGCCAGTGGGGATCCTCTAGGGGGCCCCACAATGGCCTTTGCTTGGGGCCCCAGATAGCTTAAGGCCGCCTCTGAAACTTGGATGTGTCCTAGGCAGTAGAATTGTATAACTTCACATGCAGTGTTGCCACACATATTTTGTTGGGACGATGATGCTCAACAGATCATGAATTTTCCAGATGCGACCTCACAAGGCCTCTTTTGTACAAAATGTATCAGAGTCTTGTAAAAAGGGAGAACACAAGGGTTCAGACTGGGACAGGTGGCTCTCGGAGGCTCCAGCCTTAGCAGGAACGTCTGTAGTGTTGTGTTTAGATCTGTGAGTTGAAGTCAGCTGACCCGGGCTCTGAGACTTGGTGGGTTTCTCTTTGCAGTGTAGATGTGCCCTTTGGTGTTAAAGGTAATAATAACTGTCCTTGTTGGGGAAAGAGAAGAAGTGAGTTAAGAGGGGCTGGGGCTGGAGCTGGTGGTGCTACAGTCCAATCCAGTTTCATGCCAGGTGGTGTCTGGCGTTTGGTCTGGTGTTTGGCGTTTGTCTGGCGTTTGGTTTAGAGCTGGTGGAGGTGTGATTTCACATGGGGCCCTCTCTTTGGTCAGGGTTGGGATGATGAAGGCCCCTGGGTCCTAGGGGCCAGTGGTGGACCCAACCATGATGATGAAGCTAGCACCAGGCCTCTTGCTTTCAGGACCCCAAAGGGAGTGATGGGTGGAAAACTCATTATGTTGTCCACCGTTTTAGCATAGTTTCTGACCCATCAGTTTTGGTTCAATGTTATTTGGTCCCACACTGTTGCTGTTTACCAGGTGGGCTCTCAGCACACACCTTGAGTTTTATCACAGGCCTTTTTGTTTCGACTAATTCAGTCTTTCTGGCTCTCTCTCGTACTATTTTCTGCCACGATTTGTTGGGGCTGGGTTACTGAGATATTTTATGCACTTCCAATGGCTTTTACAGCTTAATTCCCAGTAGGGGACAGTTGGGGACCCAGTGATCAGATCAGGGTTCAGGATCCTCCAGGGTCACACATCTCTCAGCCTGTGGGGTGTGGTAAATGCGGACAGGAGCTAGATTTTCCTAGCCCTTTCTCACGGCCGCAGGTCCTGGGGACCCACTGCTCCCTCACTGAGCAGCCCAGCAAATGCTGTCAGAGCAGGAAGGGGAGAGCCGGTGGTTCAGTGGCTGGAGACAGGCTGGAAGGAGGGCAGAGCCATGCCTGTCAGGGGCTCCCTTCACACCCTGCCAGGCTGGCTTTCAGATCATGAAAAAAACATGGAGTCGTGTGGCACTTAAAGACTAACAGATTTATTTTTTGCATCTGTTAGTCTTTAAGTGCCACACAGCTCCTTGGTTTTTTTTGCTGGACTAGACTAACACGGCTATCCCTTTGGAAATTCTCAGATCATGGCTGACCGTCAGTCTCTGCTGACAAGTTCTGCACAGGGCCTCATCTGCTCTTTTCTCCTCTTGTTTCCTCAGGTCAGCTGAAGCTGTCCATTGACATGCAGGGCAGGGTCCTCGTACTGCACAGTGAGTATTGCTCAGTGGCATG
The DNA here is from genome assembly GCA_007922195.1 of Podocnemis expansa. Taxonomy (NCBI): domain Eukaryota; kingdom Metazoa; phylum Chordata; order Testudines; family Podocnemididae; genus Podocnemis; species Podocnemis expansa. Next base: position 1,521,776 of record ML682047.1, read on the forward strand.
GAGCTGGGGGGCAGCCCATGTCCCCAGGAGAGCAGGGTTGCTTTGTCCAAGAGGGGGATGCTGTTCCTGAGCCTCCAGAAGGCTGGTTGAGCTGGCAGGACTCTTCCTCGCGCAGCTGGCACTGAACCGATGAGCCTCTGCTGCTGGGGGGGGAGGGCTGTGGCACCTTGTCAGCTTTGCCTGGGCCCAGCCACACTGGCGGGCAGCAGCACTGCCTTATGTTGGCGTGTTTGCAAAGGGCATCAACAGCCGTCCATAAAGCCTCCCATCACCCAGGGACCAGCTGCTCCATGTGACTCCAGGGCTGCGCACATGTTGCTGTAGAACCTGCCTAGTGACTTGCAGAAAGCTGGGCTTGTGGCTTCCACACTTTGTAACACAGCACAGCTCAAAGAGGGGCAGACAGGTGTGTCACGGCAAGGCTTTTTACCTAGTGCCATAGCAGGAACGGTAGGATCGGCCTTTGCTGGTTTCACCTGTCTGTCTCCTTCCTGACCCGAAGGGGTAGGAATGTTGTGTCCTCTCAGCACAGAGGTCTTTCCTCCAGCTAGTTTTAGGTGTTTAAAGAAACCCAGCGAAAAGCAAGCACTTGAACAGGTTGTATGAAAATGCTGTCCCCTGTGAATGAACTGGGTGTTGCCTTGTTGGCATCTTTGCTGGCCTACAGCTATCTGATCTTCTGTTGCCCAGAGAATTCACAGGCTCCTGGGGTTCAAGGGTCCATTAGATCAGATGTCATCAAAGTTCAGGTCGCGACCCAGTACTGGGTTGCGGACCTGAAGGGGCTGGCTCGTAGCACCTGCGTTGCACCCAGGAGTTGGGGTGGCTGCCCCTTGTTCCCCTGCTAGCCGACGCTGCTTTGGGGGGGAGCCACCCCCCTCACAGTGAAGGGGTTGCTGCATGACACTGACGCCTAGAGCTGGGTCCCGAAGAAAAAAGTCTGACAACCACTGCATTAAATCATTCAACCAGAGGTCATGGCATTCCCCTGTTAACCCCTCTATTGGGTTTGGTTTCTGGGGGAGAAGCGGTATGTAGGTCTTATCTGACTTTCAAAGCTTTTGTGTACTACAGTGAGCAGTAGGCTCTGTGTGGCTCATAAGCATCCAAAATGCCCTGACTTGTCTGGTCTTGAGCTGTGCTCCCCTTGTGTGGCGAAGCTTTGCATGTTCGCGTTTCATTTCTGAAGAGCTGAGGAGAAAAGGTGCAGGGGTCAAGGAAAGGAAACCAGAGACCCAGACCTTCCTTTTTGTGACATAGCAGTGGGCTGTAGGCCTTGGTCTTTGCCTGGCTGGGGCCTGGAGTCTTGGGGGCTAACAGCAGATACTGAAACAGGCCTGCCAGTCTGAATATGCATGTCTATGGAGAGTCAGGGAGACACACTGGACTGTGGCGTGCCTCTGACAGCAGACAGGATGGTGGGGGGGTGGGTCTAGTGCCAAAGGGGCTGGTTTGGGTCTCAGGGAAAGGGCTTGGTTTTGGTCCTGCCATGGACCTTCTGTGTGCACATGGGAAGGCCTCAGATCCTCATCTGCAAAACAGGGGCAATAAACGCCAGTCTTTGCTTCATCTGTCTAGCTTTATGGGCAGGTGCGGCAGGTCTGAGTGATAGCCACGGGAGCCAGGAAAGTACCCAGATATTCTGCAGATGATAACTGTGGGCAGGCCCTGGCCCAAGGAGAAAGTGTCCTTGATAGCAGGACAAGCTGGGGAGTAGCGAGTGGGATCTCCCTAGCCAGCTGTGCGTGATGGGAACCTTGCACACAGCTGCCCACAAAGGTTCCCAACCTGTTTAGCTTGAGAGCCGCAAATATAATTTTGATAGCCATGAAGGACCACCAACCTATGCTAGCAGCTCCCCCCCCCCCCAACCCCTGCCTCATCCACAAAGCAGTCTGCGTCCTCGCTGATATCCCCTCTCCCTGCCTGCAGCATGGAAACTGCATGCATCCTGTAGCCCCATGCGTTCCACCAGGGTCCCTAGGCAGTGACTCCCTTCTGCAGCCAGCAGGAGGGGAGCTGTGGGCCATTCTGAAAGCCCATGCAGGTCACTTTTGGCCCCTGGCCACCAGTTGGGAACCGCTGTGCTATTATGAGAGAGAAATATTGGTGGGTACCAGGAAGAACCTCCTGTCAGTGCAGCTTATATCTGTGCGTGGAGCTGCCCCCACAGGGCCTGGAGGGAGCCCCATTGCTGAGAGCTGAAGATGGTCTAGCAGAGTTGCTGTGTGACTCATCTTGTGGGGTGGCTAGGCTGGTGTTCCTTGCCCTTTTCTAGGCTGTCATTCCCTGGCACAGCCCAGGCTCTTTTCATCCCACCCAGAAAGTGTGTCGGGGGGTGGGGGGTGGGGGGCGATGCCCTGCCCCCATGGACTAGTGGGTCCTGCTCTAACCCTGAGATTCTTTGCCACCAGTGGGGTCCATGTACTGCCTTCCATGGGTGAAGTTATGGTTCATAGCAGCAATGACCGCAGGAAAAAGGGACGTTGGGACTTGGTTTGAACCTAAAACTGGCTGCAAGAGTCTGGCCCAGACTTTAATAGAGAATTTTATTCAAATCCCCTTTGAGGGGGTACTGGCCGGGACTGGGTCTTTTACTGGGAACTGGCTCCACACTGCAAGAAGAATGGTGAGAAGCTGGAAACGGTTCTGAAAAGAGCGGCAAGAACGCTTTGAGGTTCAAAAACCCGCCTGACAGGGAGAGGCTAACACAACTTAATTTAGTTAACCAAGAGGTGTCAACGTCTATAAATCTGCACAGTAGAGGAATCTTTCTGAGTCTAAAGAGATCCCTAACCCGCAGCCACAGGCAGGAGACACAATGGCTGGAATCTGAAGCTGGGTAAATTCAGGCTACTGGTAAGGGATGTGTTTTTAACAGAGTAGGTGATGGATCTTGGAAACAACCCACCTATATCTTTGGGAAAAGCTTCCTTGGGCTCCAACCTACTTCATTAGATGCCAGAAGTTCCCCCTCTGGAAGCTACCTATGGACACGGTGAGGTCTTTAAACCAAGCTGAGTGTCTCCTTTAAACTGATCTACTCTAGCTTGTTCAGAACTGAGGGTGGAGTCCTGGGTGAGAGCCTCTGGTCTGTGCTCTGCAGATCTGACGGCACAACTGGAACGCTCCCTTCTGGGTTGAGTGCGGCAGGTCTGCCTGAGAGCCCTTTGCCCTGGTGGTGCTTGTTACCTTTAATCTAGACCAGTGGTTCCCCACCTGGGGTCTGTGAACCACTGGGGGGCCACAGAGTGACTCCAGGGGCTCCATGGACAGGCTGGGAGCTGGGGCCAGACACCGCCAAGGTCTCTGGTTGCCACAGAGACCCAGGCTTCCTATCAGCAGGGAGCTTCCCTTAGGCAGGGAGTTTTTAAAACTCCTGTCCTGAGCATGCATGGGCAGGTTTGGGGATGGGGAACCATCAGTGGAGGTGGAGAACGAGTCAGCGGGTTGGGAACATGCAGGAGCAGGAGGCCATAGCCACAGCAGCCTCTGCTCCCCAGCAGGGGGAATGGGGCTATGGTGGCTCCCAGCTTCCCGGGCAGGGGGAGGGGGCCATGGCCATGGCAGCCCCTGCTCAGGAGAGCAGCATGGTCCAGATTCTGCACCATGTGGGCCAAATTCTGCTCACAGTGGTGCCACCACAGCCACAAAGTGTTTTTTTCATTAGAAGGTGGTCCCCAGCCTTAAAAAGTTTGGGAACCCCTGATCTAGACCTAGAGGAACATGCATTTTTTCATGGCAAATGGAAGGCTCCTGTGGTATGGCAGGTGGTGTTGGGAATGGCAGCTCCTGGCTGTGCCCAGCTCTGACTGACCATTGTCCCACAAATGATCTAGTTACCATCTGTGTGTATTGGGACCAGACTCTGATTTCACTCACGGCTGGGAAGAACACCACCGTGCACATTCCATGGGGGGAAGGCTGGATTTGCACGGGTGGAGTGGAGCTGCAGCTCTGGCCATTACTGTTTAACTTGATGATACATTTGGCCTGGGGCCTGGCGCCAGTACAGCTGCGTCGTGTGAAACCAGGCAAGGGAAATGCAATTTGTCATCTGGATGCCGGGCTGCATCTGCCTTAAGTTCCCCCTCAGATGCGTGGATTGGTAGGACACTGTTACTTCCAAATCAAACCATTGGTCATTTCTCTCTGCAACCCCCCTGTTGCCCCACCAGTCCTCAGGGGCAGAGAGGTGCGTGGGGGAGGAGCCTGCCAGTGATGGAGGCTGCCAACCCATGTCCTGGGTCAGCTTTGGGTTAATCCTGCCAGTGGAGTCAGCAAGGAAGAGCTGGCTTTCAGTGCCCGGCACTGAGACATAGGCACAGCGCTGTGGGAAGATGCTTGCCTTGATTCTTTTCAACCTCCTTTCATTTTCTTTCTAGTTATGGAAGCAAAAGGCCTGATGGGAAAAGAGTGCCGGGCATGCGACTCCTATGTGAAGGTGCGTTCTCCTGCCACCCTAGAAGCTTTGGGTTTAGCGGAGAATGAAGATGTGACACTTTTGGTTTGGGGAGCAAATTCCTCCATGCATCCAACCAGGCTTCCATCCTCTCCCTGTCCTTCCTCTGGGGCCACACAGACATAGAGGCAGAGCCTTTGCATCATGTGTGCCCATTCATCCTGAACTGCCCCATCTTTGTGTTTACTGGCTGCTGAGTGACTTCCCTACACCAGAGGAGTTAAGACAAGTGATTCTTGCCAGGTGCTGTGGGAATCAATTTCCTAAATGCACGTGGCAGGCTGGGACACCCTCTGCTGGTGAATTCATTGTCACAGAGGCAATACAGTGTGGTCCTGGTTAAATTCATGGTATTGTTGGTCAGCTCCCTCTCTTTTTCCTCTGATTCTAACTGAAAATTCAAAGCATTGTACAATGCAATGGACTGTGTGTGTGTGTCTCAGATCCAGGGGGGGCTCTTTAAATGGCCAGAGACTGGCTAGAAATATTTGTTCAAATTGGACACTGGGTTCTCTGAATTGCTAAGGAAGAATTTCTGCTTTTCACTTTGCCCAAAGGAGCTTTGTAATGTTGTGCCTAGACCTGGTCAATGTAAAGCAATCTAAAAGCCTGACTAGCACAGACCCATCTAGCTCTTTGAGACTTAGCTATCCAAAAAATTGACTGTGTGGGTCTCCTGGTGATCTAAGCTCCAGACAGCTAATGGGTTGGTGGCGAATTTATGTTTGCTTAAAGATGGCCTATGTGCTGTTTGTTTCTCTACATCAAGATGTCTATAGTCCCAGATGCTGATCGGAAATGCAGGCAAAAGACCAAGACAGTTCCAGACAGCAAGAATCCTGTCTTTCATGAGCACTTTCTCTTGTGAGTATGAAGGGTCAGATGCGGCACTGCTCTGTCCCATTGTGCTGTGTTCCAAATGGGGCATGTGTTCTGAATGGAGCTGGAAGAGAATCTGAACTGTGGCAAATGCTGTGTTAGCCTCTCCTGTCCAAGATCCCGTGTTTACTCCGACACTGTTAGCTTTAATAACCATGCATCATGCATGACGAGGTTTTGTACTGAAATGAGGAGTGACAGACGTTATTTTGCTGTTTCTTGTAGCTGAAATGCCTTGAACTTTTGTACAGAGCTTTGCTGAAGCTCACAAAGCTGTGAATACACAGCATGACAGCAATACTCTGGCACATTTGGAGTTTCTTATTTGGTAGCTTCTATGCATCCATATGGAGTCGGGGAAAACATTCCATTTCCTAGCCCCTGAGCCTGCCATGATCTGGTGGATCGGGAAGAACAAGGAAGGTAAAAGGATTTCCCAAAGCTATAGCATGTCCTTGCATGGTAAAGAGGCTGTCGGCTTGCCGCAATTTGGTGGAGCTCATTATTTCTTGCAGATCTGCCTTTGGCAGATCTCTGTACTCATGAAATATTTAGTTCAGCATAGAGTGATTATTTAGGAGCATGAATTCTAATGATTTTGTGGTGTTCTTCATTTCATGTTTGACGTGTGTCTGTCCTTCTGAGTCTTTCCCATTAAACAACCTGAGCTATGTTTCAGCCTTTCGCCCCAGGATAGTTCACCTCCCCTTGCAACAGCATGTCAATAGCAAATGTCACCTTGTTTAACCATGCAGTAGCCCTCAGATTCTCCGTGGGGGAATAAGAAGGGGCTGGAGCCTGCAGCCTCATTAATTGTAGAGAATTAGTGTGCAGTAGCTCGTTGAAAATGCTTGTCATAACTAGCAGTTGTGGAGATCCGTGCGGGGAATCCCTGGGGCAGGGAATGGGGGTAAAATACCTGGATCTCCTGAGGCACAGGTGGGTCATGAACGGCACATTAGCCCCTCCAGTTAGTATGTAGTTCTGGTGTGAATGGATGCTTTCATTGTGCCCTCTCTGGCTTATGTTACAGCCCAATTCAAGAAGAAGATGAACAAAAGCGCCTTCTGGTTACAGTTTGGAACCGAGAGAGAAATTCTAGGTAAAGACCCTGCTGGGATGGGGCTGGGGCTGGAACATTGCTGAATGTCTCTGTAACGAGTGTTTGGAAAGGCTGGAGAAGGGATAAAAATATCTTCCACTCTGGCCACTTCCTCATGAGCTCCTTCAGGGCCTTGCCCTCCTGGCCCATCCTGACGTCAGTGGGTTTCTGGTGGGCAGGATGAGGCTGTTTGATCCAACCAGGGATGGCACCAGAGAGTGCCATGGGTGAGCGGTAGCGGCTGCCCTTCTGTCCATCTGGGCTCTGCTCCTCTCCAGACGGTACACACCTCTGCTCAGGGGGCTGTCTGTTGCCTGCTGTGCCCCAGGTGTTGCTGGGAAGCGGTTGATGCTAGCAGCTCTCTGCACTCTGGCCGGGACTTCAGACCGTGCTGCCCGCCAGTCCTGGGTGGGCTGTTGAAGCACATTGCAGTTCCAAGAGCAGGCTCTTTCAGGGCTAGGGTGCATTTTGCACAGGATTGTGGGTAGTGTTGCTGAGAGGTAGCATTAGCCTAGGGGAAAGCTTGCACAGTGATTGCTTCTGTCGATGCCTGGTGGGGGCACAAGGATGGCTCGCTGTCCACCCTGGGTGTTCAGATGCATGGCATGTGGGCAGCCAGGCTTGAGATGTGTGGCCATGGGAGCAGCAAGCTATTCAGTTTGCTACATTCAGTTCCATGACCCTGAATGGCACCCTCCCTTCTCACCCCCCAGTGCCATGTGTGATGGGCACAGAAGGGCAAGGTCAGACACCACGCTGGAGGCCAGTGCTGAACACCGTGCTGGTTGGGTGCATGCCCATGCTGGCCATATGTAGACATGGTGCAGCCTTCAGAGAAGCTGAGAAATTTAAGAAGGAAAAGCCCTGTGGGGTCATTTGCACTCCATCCCCCCAGTCCACCACTGCTGGCCCCTGAGCAACCCTAGCCAATGTCAGCAGCCCCTCAGTTTCCCACACACTGTGATCTCTGTCTTCACTTGCCCCTCTCAAAGCAGAGCCCTGGGCAGGCCTGGCCCAGGGGAGGTGGCCCAGTCAAAGGGGCCTCAGAAACCACCTGCTGGTGGTGGAGGAGTTGGGAGCAGGGAGATGGAGGGTGGTTTAGAAAGACCATCAAAGGAATGGGTGTTGAAAGATGGTTTCCCTGCTTGCCTTGGACCTTGTCTCCCTGGCTGTCCATGGAAGATGCTGGAGAGCTTGCGGAGTCATGGAAACCCTAGCAGAGATGAGGCGAAGCCTGGTTGTTTGGGCTGGAAGAGATTCTTCTAGAGACTCGTCAGAATTTTGTTTTTCCTTTTTGGGGGGCAGTTCAGGAACTCCTGGCAAACAGTAGACAGGAAAGCTCTCTGCTGAAGCTTCACCCTTTTGCCATCCAGTGATGGGTCTGGCAGCTTCTTCCTCGGTCTTGCCTCTCCTCCATGGAGCCTCCAGCACAAGTGGGACTGGCAGGGCTGGATGTCCCTAAAGTAGGGCCCCTCTGGGTCTTAACGCACCTCAACAAGTGGCCTGAGCCCAGCTCCACCCTCCTCGTTTCTTTTATGAACTGGGAGGTGACTTGAGGTCTCAGGGCCCTGGCTAGCAGCTGGCAGCAAATGTGTTGGGAAGGGCTGGGAGATTGACACTTGGTGAGCAAATCCACTCAGTGCAAAGGCCATGTGCCAAGCCGGCTCTCTGGGGTTCCTCTGTGGTGCAGAGAGGGATGCCAGGGCATGCAGAGCTGCCCCATCTCCACAGAAATGTCCAGCAGATATTAAGCAGCAATGCTTATGCTCCATGCAGCCCCACAGAGGCTCTTGGAGGATTGTTGATGTTTTTAACTAACTAAAGTCTGAGCCCTTGAGCCCTCAGTGCCCCTCCCAGAGCAGAGACCCACCTGTCTGGAGTGGAAATCCAGCTGTGGAGTGACCAGAAAGCCCAGTGTGTGTGTGGGAGGAGGGTCAGGGGTGTGTGTTAGGTGTCCCCTAGCTTTGTGCCAATATTGTTACTACCCCGTGCCAGGCCATGCTGGCAGAAGGGTGGGTGGGAGCCATGCTGGCCAGGCAGCTGTCCTGGGTGTCTGCTGCAAGGAGGGTTTAAGGGGAGATACTGACCCTTCCTTCTGACTCTCCTCCAGACAGAGCCAGCTTATCGGCTGCATGAGCTTTGGCGTGAAGTCTCTCCTGGCGCCAGACAAGGTAAGTCCCTTGTGGGTACGGGACACAGATGTGGTTTGGTCCCTTCGTCAGATGCCTTGTGCTCCTGCCTGAGGGCCGGGGCCTCTGCAGAGCCCCATGGTGATTGTGCCTTGTGGCTGGGAGTGAGGGCATGAGAGCCTCTGTGGAGGGTGGCAGGAGAACGGACTGAAAGTGTGGTGGCAGTGTGGCAAGCATGTACCCCCTTCTGCTGGTGGAGGGAGCGGCTCCCTTTGCACTTGGGGTGTGGTGTGGGGTCATGGGGATGGAAGGGGAGTTCTGACAGTGGTCCCCCTGCCTGTCCTCTCTACTGAAGTGGGTGCAGTGAGGTTGCCGAACTGGGGGCTGGTGGAGGGAGGGACTTGGAGCCTGCTGTGGGGTCTTGGGGAGGCAGCAGAGTGATTTTCTTGGCCAGTGGCACCTGCTCATGTTACAGGTGCCATCTTCCACTTGCTGTCACAGAGACCAGGCTGCTATAGGCAAACACCAGGGTGCAGAGTCCACCTGGCAGCCACAGGAACCCCAGCAGCCCCGGTGTGGAGAAACAGGCTGAGGCTGGCCCATGGCTGGTGAGGGCAAGTGTTGCCCAGGCCAGGGCTATGTGCTGAATGCAGGGAGAAGCTGTGCTCTGCTCTCTCTGCCATGGGGTGCCCTGCTGCCTTTGTTCGGAGGTACGTCTTTGTGGGCAGACTCTCCCATCTGCGCGGCAGCCCAGAAACTGGGTTCACACCGGTGAGGACTTCCCAGCACTGATGATGGTGAGGGCAGCAATGTCTTCTCCTCCCATCTCCTAGTGGCCCTGGCAACTCTGTGACCCACCACCTGGAAGTTAGGCCCTTCCCTCTCCCTGCTCGCAAAAGCCTCACGTGGGGTTGGATGAGGCTGCCTTTTTGGAGCCTTGCTCCAGTGGAGAGGCATGTGGGAAGGGCCAGTAGCTCTCACTTTCCTTGGAGTCCACTGAGCCTTCTGCCCCCGTCTAAGCATGGCCCAACCCAGGGCGTAGTCCCAAGATGGTGCTGGGCTTGGCGGTTGACCACCTTTTCTGGGCAATGGACCAGCTCAGTGCCAGTCATTCTCAATGTATCATCAGCCTGGGACTGTGTGCAGCTCTCAGCTGGCCAGAGAGCAAATAGGGGAGCTGAATTTCAGTTGCTTGGTGCCACCAAGGAATAGTTTGGCCGCTCCTCCATGCTGGGCCCAGCGGGCACCCTCCTGTTGCCCATGATCCGTGACCAAGTGGCAGACACTGCCCACTGGGGCTGCCCAGGCAGGGACAGGTGGGTAAGATGAGTTTGCTGGAGAGTGGAGCTTGGCAAGGCAGAGGAGCTGTGGGTGGATAGGAGGAGGCACCAGCAGGGTCTGGCGAGTGGGTGCAAGGCTATACTTGCCCTGGAGCAGCCAGAGGAGCTGTGGTATCTGTTTGGAAGGGGCTGCACCTCTTCTGTGGTGCCAGATGTCTGGTCAGGCTCTGGGATGTGGCTTCTCAGGCAGGCTGTGGCAATGCCCGGAAGATGCAGTGAGTGCAGTGTGTTGCCCCAGCTACGGAGCCCTGCCTACAACCAAGCAGACAGTCCAGGCATTGGTATGGCCCTGAAGCCATATGCAGTAGTACCTTGTGGTGCTTTCTGGTTCCAGTCTGCAAGGGCGCTGCAGGAGCTGGGCCTGGCACTCCCTACCCCGAGAACATCTTCCGGGCAAGGAGAGTGAGAGGACGAGATTGTATTTCCAAGAGAGGACAGCTGTGGGGAGCAGAGTGAATGGGGAGCTCTGGCTATTCAGAGGGGGGCAGGAAGACGCCAGATATGCCAAAGGGGGCTAAAAGCTCCTGCTTTCCTGTGAAGCTCAACCCCTAACTAGAGCCCAGGCTGAGACCTTCCTGGGGGCAGATGGTCTCACATTTGTTGCTATGGGACTGGCTGCTGGACTAGGTGGGCCTTGGCTCTGACCTAGTTAGGCGGTTCCTGAGCTCTAAACCCCACCTTGTCCCTTCTGGCTCCTCTCCCTGTTAGCTGCACCATTGCCCTCAGGTTGACTTGTGGCCAGCAAGGCCACCTCAGAGCGTGGTACCCAAGGCACTTCGGTGTTAACATGCCACCAACCTACGTGTCCCAGGTGGAGTCACCTGGCTCAGCGCTGGCTCCAGCTATCCTAGGGCAGTGGTTTTCCAGTTATGGGTCAGGACCCAGTACTGGGTCGCAGCACCCCCTGCTGCTGCCACCACAAGAGTGGACTGCATTGCTCAAAGATGATAAGTTCTAAAGGGGGAGCCGTGTTAGTCGAGTCCAGCAACACAAACAAGGAGTTTGGTGACACTTTTAAAGACTAACAAATTTATTTATTGCATGAGCTTTTGTGGGAGAAAATCCCACACTGTGAGACGCTTGAAGATGGAGAAGTCACAAAGTTCCACCAGACTTGTTTGCTCAGAGTTGTTGGGTTGTGGGCATAAATGATTTTTTTTCAACTGGACCCAAGGCAAAAAGTTTGAAAATCACTGTCCTAGGGGAATGTGCTCACACACATCCTGTTGCCAGAAGGAGTGGGGAGGATCCACAGCCCTCTCGTAGCGGCTGGGTTACGTCAGACTGGGTCTTGGAGAAATTCATGAATGACTGGACCCAAACCTGCCTTGCTCATCAGTGCCAATCTAGTGTGCTTGGGGATTCTATCAAGCCAGTGCTGCCACCTCCTGACATTTCATGGCAATACAGCTTTCAAATCCACTGGCTTTTTCATTCTCAGGAAGACCTGCAGTGCAGGTAAAATAAATGGCTTCACAGATCCCTGCTTCTGAGCCCTGAAAAACAGGCAACCCAGCAGCTGCCAGATGGGATCAGGCTTAACTCCATCGATCCCAGTGTCCTGTCACTGACGCTGGCCAGCACGGGGCCGTAAGGTGGTGTTTTGCCGCCCAGGGCGTATTCCAATCGGAACGCACCCTTCCCATTAGCAGCACTTAGAGCTGGTGCTGCAAAGCCGCCCCCTTAATAGCACAGTTCTATTGAGACGCTTTGGGCCGCCTGAGACTTTGCCCCATCAGCCCTTCTGTACTTATGGCTGTGGGCCAGTGTCAGCAAGGTGCAAGAATCCTGCAAAGGCAGCTCTGTTGTAAATTTCCCCTGGGGAAAGATCATCCTCTGCAGTTAGAGATTTTCTTTCTGGAAGTGGGAGCCAGTGTCCAGTTCTAGGGCTGCACTTTAGGAAGGATGTTGATAAATTGAAAGGGTTCAGAGACAAGCTACAGGAAAGGTCTGGAAACAAGCTTTGTGGTACGATATCAAACAAGCTTGGTCTGTTCAGAGAGGGCTCAGAAGTGACTTGATCCCAGTCTCTAAGCACCTATGTAGGGAGAAGATATCTGAGGGTAGATTTAATTTAGATTTAATCTATCTGACAAAGTCAGAACAAGAGCCAGTGGCTGGAAGCTGGAGCCAGACAAAGTCAGGCTAGCAGTGAGGTGTAAGTTGCTAGGGCAGAGCATAGTTCATCATTGGACAGGCCTTACCAAGATCTGTGGCTGATTTGCCATCATGTGACATTTTTAAACCAAGGCAGGAGCTGTCTTTGTGCCCTGGCTCAGCTGGAGGGATAAATTGGATGCAGAACTTCTGTGTGAGACTCTCTGGCTAGACGGGCCAGACTTGATGATGAAAATGTTCCTTCTGGCTTCAATGTCTGTGATGCTATTAATGTTTGCTTGTGCTGTGAAATGGAGTGGGGGGGTCTGTGTATGTCCTGTCTGAAAGTCCTGCGTAGGTCTGTAATAGTTACTTTATGACAATTCCAAAGAGGCTGCTGATTTGGTCTAGTTCAGCAAATTAAATAAGGCTTCCTGTGGCACTTTTAAAGACTAACACGTTTATTTGTCGCATGAGCTTTCATGGGATTTTCTCCCACAAAAGCTCATGCAATAAATAAATTTGTTAGTCTTTAAAAGTGCCACCAGACTCCTTTGTTTTGTGACTCTGGGTATCTTTAGCCATATAAGCCATTGGATCTTGGTTTGAATCTTACTAGGCTGTGACAGTGAGTTCCACAGGTTAACTGACTTCCAAGCTGTATGGGTGGTGGCACGTACATGTGCGCACACGCATACGCACACACACACCCTGGAGTCACAAAGGCAGAATTTGGATGTTGATGCTGTGAGCATATAGCTGGTCATCATGTGACTAGCATGACTTGTCGTTAGTGTCCTGCATAGTAGTTCAGAAAACTCTTGGAGACAGTCTCCTATGCACTGATTTAAGACAGCCCCTTTTCCAATGCATATGAGGTGTCTAGCCAGCCTGACCATGCAGCATGCATGAGGCTCTAAAGAAAGGAAGTGCACAAGGTGGATTGGAGGTGTCTCCTCTGGTGACAACTAAATGGCGAAGTAATTGCTGAGCTTGCCGGCGTGGGCTACATGCAGCATGGACGTGGTTCAGCAAGGGGCTGAGCTGGAATCACTGGTTAATATCATGTAGGCCATGTTGCTGTCAGACCACAATGCAGCAGTGTTTAGTCAGCTCTTCCTGGTCATGGAGTGGAAGCAGTGACCTACACCTGATCCTTGTTCTGCTGTGGTCCTTTTGCACTGCCCTAGTCAACACACAGGCTTGGAACCCACCTGTGAAGACCACTTCTCTGCCAGAATCCCTGGATGGTAGTGAAATGACAGAATACAGTGGCCGTGGATTTTAACCCCAGGCCATCCTTGTGGCTGGCAGCGTGGCTACATGATGGGGGTGTGGCCAGAGAACCTATGTTCACCACCATTTCCAGCTGCTGGAATCGTCCTTTAGGGGCAATCAGGTGTAAGTTAGTGTCACTCTGGACTTAGCCAGCCCCTGGCCAATCCATTGCAAATGGCATCAAATTACCTTTGACCCTCATCTCTGGCCCTGCCCTGTGCATAGCCAGGCCTGATCCAAGAATGATCCCTCCCCAGCATTCTGCGCCATCCAAGTCCTGGGGTTAGGGGAGTAGCTTGTCTGTCTCCGAGACCTCTGCATGAACTGCTCCTGTCTCGGTTTCACTGGGATGGCACCAGTGTCCTGAGGAGTGGAGACTTTCCTGTGCTAGTAGCCTAGCACCCAAATCTGTCCTGTTCCCAAAATCTGTCACCAAACTGTGCCTGGCCCAGAGCCTGGTGGGCTGGGGAGGACTGGAGTGGGGGAGAGAGTCCTAGGCGAGAGAGGGGTCTCTGTTACCCCACCTCAGCAGCCCCCTGTGCCCTCAGGTCCCAGTGTCCTGCTCTGCCTGCCACCCACACTCTCTCCGTCCACATTTTTCCCTCCCTGGGACTCTCTCTACTCGTGAGCCAGGTAGGTGCCCAGCTCTCATGTCAGCCCAGAACTCAGCCAGCGCACACAATGTGCTGGGCGCTGGCTGTGCCAGGACATGCCCCTGTGTTTGTGTTGGCTCAGCCTCCTTTGTGCTGTGAGTGACCCACTGGCAATAATCTGGAGTCCGACCTCTCAAGGCCCCAGACCACCAGCTCTGCTGGAGCTGGGCTGAGCCATACTGGGAAGAGCTCTGGTGTAGGTGGTAGTCTCCTGCAGGGGGGTTGGAGTGCAGCTGCCTCTCTGCGCCTTTCACATCTCTCTGCCCCATAGGAGGTCAGTGGCTGGTACTATCTCCTTGGCGAGGACCTGGGCAGGACCAAGCACCTGAAGGTGGCCACACGGCGTCTGAAGCAGAGCAGAGGTGGGTTGCACTCTGCAGTATGCTCTGGGGAGTTGCACATCCTAGTTGCTAGCAGGACTTGGGAGGGGAATGGATGCTCATGTCCTGCCCTCAGTGGTGCCTGGCCTGTGGGGAGATCAGGTGAGCGGAGGCCCCTCTCCTAGAGCTGTCCTCCGGTTGTCCTATGCGGGTCTTTGGGGGTGGGCGGTCTTGCTTGTGCTGTGTGGTCTTACTTGGCAACCTCCATTTGCTGCCTTCTGAGTGCTTCTGGACATCAGCTTTTGGGACCATGCTGGGGTGCAGGGTGCTCCATGGCATGCTGGAAGAGGGTTCCCAAAACCCTCAACATGTGCAGCTGGCTTGCACTTTGGGAGCATTTGCGCTCACATAGTACCGTCACCCCTGTGGGGCCGTCTGCTCCTGGCAGGCAGCGTGGCACGGCAAGATGTCTGTTGCTGAGGCTTGTGGGGAGGAAATGAAAACCAGGCACAGTTCAGGTGCTTGGAAAGTGCTCTGGCATGTTAGGACACCACGTGAGAAACTGGGACTGACCCAATAAAGATGGGCTGGATCAGGTGTGGCCAAACTGTGGCTCGGGAACTGCATACGGCTGTTGAATGAAAAAGTGCGGCTCGCGGAAGAATGTCAGCAAATCAATTTAGTTGGTAAAAGTATACGGCTATATGCTCAGTGCAGCTCTTGAAAGTTTAATAATCAACTTGTGTAGCTTTTGAGTTCCATAAGTTTGGCTACTCCTGGGCTGGATGGACACTGTAGCTCCCACTGCCCATCCTGCAGGGTTTCATTCATATAGCTCCATCGCCCAGTCCCTTGGGCCTCTTGTTGCTGGGAAGGACTTCCTTCTCCCAGTCGATGCCATATAGGGAACTGAGGCCTAGGACACCCCAAACTTCCTTGGAGCCAGCCCTGTGTGGGAGCTCTGCTGGTCCTGGATAAGGCCTCAACAAAATCCAGCCTTGGCCTCTTCCAGGAAAGGCTGAAAGGGGAAGATCTGCCCCTCCAAAGGCCATGGGGGTATGTATACAGTGTGAGCTAGGACGTGAGGCCCAGCAGAAGGAGGCAATCACGTCAGCTGTCACTAAGTAGAGTGCTAAAATGAGAGCATAGCCATGGTGGGGCGAGAAGAGGAAGGGTGAGCTGCCCTGTATGCGTATGCCTAGCTCTCAGACAGAGCAGCCCAGGCTGTCTTCACTGCTCCATAGCTTCACACCCCCAGGACTAGCACTAGGGCACCAGCCTAGCTCTGAGCTCAACTCTTCCTGGGTTGCTCTGCGAGGCTGCCTGCAGTGACCTGAGAGCATGGCACCAACTGGCAGGAACCAGGCTCAAAGCCCATGGTGGCTGTGAGTTCTGTGCTTGGATTTCACCAACTGATTTTCAATTGTAAACTCCTCAGACACCTCAACAGCCTAAATCTGGGGTCATAGACAGTCCCCTGGGATACTCTGATCTATCCTGCCTCCTGTGTGAGCCTGTCTTTGTGATGGAGGGTCCCTTACACCACAAATATTCAGGGTACTCCTGGTCCCAATGGACTAGTCACTCACCTCAGGTGATCTTACACCAAAGATGCCAGTAGCCAGTCCTATAATAAACTATTTCTAGACTGACGGCCTGGTCTGGGTTACCCATGGAGATGGGGCATCCTCCCCCACCCGGGCAGGGCCTTGGCACACAAGCCCTCTTTCCTCCATCTCTCTCTCACTTGCTATGCCTGTTCCTGCATGGTGCTGCTGTGGTGTCTCATGTGCTCTCCAACAGACACCTGGCCCAGCAGCCACCTGCTTTGGGACCCTCAAAATCCATGGAAGGCCTCCCGGTGCCTCCAGGATCAGGCCCTTGACGGATTCTTCCTCCTGCCTGGCTCCAACCTCTGGGGCTGCCCAGTGTCTGGGAGATGTGCTGAGGTGGGAGTAAAAAAACGACAAGGAGTTGTGTGGCACTTTAAGACTAACAGATTTATTTTTTTTGAGGTGGGAGTGTCTGTGCAAAGAGTGGGTTCTGGGCTGAGACACAGTCACTGGACAATGTGCGTGGGCCACATGCTACCCTCACTGCGTCTACAGGGGATGTCAGTGTTCTTGCACCCCACCTGGCATCAAACACTCACAGGAGATGGCATCAGGCTGTGGTTTGGAGCTGGGGCTCCCCACAGATTTCATGGCGCTTGGCCTCTGTGCTGTTAAACAGTGAACAGGCTGAGTGTCTGCGTGGTGCCTGAATGCAGCCTGTCTGACCTGCTCTTTCTCCTGCCTTCTAGAGCCACCACTGACAAATCAGGGGATTGCCCTGGCAAACCGGGACACTGAGAACATGGAGCAGCTCAAGGTAGGTGTGACAGGCTCTCCACAGCCAGCTGTGCCTCAGTGAGCTGAGCCCAATAGGTGCCGCACAGGAAGCAGAGGCAGGAGTGCTGAGGTGGGAGAAGAAGAGAAGGGCCAGAGGGAGGCTGTTCTTGGGGCAGGAGCTGCTGTGCAGAAGGCTCTCATCTCTATAATAGCTGGGCTGTGTGAAAAGACAGTGCTGGACTAGTAGGGGGAGTGGAAAGTCTGTGGGGTTGCTGGAGCAAGGTGGGACCCTGAAATGAGTAAGCCTGAGATTTTTTTTTAGAGACGAGTCAGAATGATGTTTGCTTTGTACAACAAAGAACTACAGTTAAGTCTTAAGTGTGTGTGGCTCCTCTGTGGTAGGTTGTCCAAACACAATGTGGGAGCCTCCTTTGCAGCTAGGAAGGGGCCTCCTCTCTGGTTAGGCCTTGTTCATATTCCAGTTTATAGCCCGGGTTTGTACCGGTTAGTGACTCCAAACACAACTGGTGCCTTCACTGAGCGTGGTCAGTAGCCTGGACCAATGGCAGCCACAGGCCTAGGCTGCCCTGTGCCTCTTTCTCCTGCATCTGGATCAGCGCTTTCTTTTGTTGCTGTGTGAACTGGGTCTCTGACTGTGTAACCGGACTGGCCAGCCCTCCGCCCTCCCAGTTCTCTGAGCACTGCCCACATTCTGTTACTGCTGCTGAATGCATGACTCCTGACACTCTGCACCCTGCTGGGTCCTTATGGGGCAGATACCCACATTTCCCAGAATGCGCTGGTCTGCACTTGGTTAGGTAGTGTGGCAGGGGGGAGGTGGGCAACCCATGCCCATGAGGCACAAACACAGCAGAGTGGACTCAGCACCTTGCATCTTGTGACTAGGGCAGATAAAAGAGTTGCAGACTGGTTATAAAACCGTGGAGTGGCTGTAGCCACCAGTGGCTTGGGCCATAAAAGTGAGGTATGTGTGGGAAACTGACCACAAGCTACTGACCCAAATGGGGCTGCTTCCTGATAATGTGCACATGTATGGGGCTGGAGAGGCATTGCTCTAGCAGGGAGAGGAGTTTGGGTTACAGGAATGATTTATTTCCAGAGTATGGAGAAGCAGCTGTGGGCACTCTGCGATGCTGAGGGGGATGTTCCCTTCCTGGCGACACCTTCCATGTCGTCTGAACTTGCTCCATTTTCACCTTCCATCTTTTTAATGCATGTTAAATGAAATCCTTTGCCATCTGAATGGTGTGCCTGAGACAGAGTCCTTTGTGATTTACTGGACAGGCAAGATGGGAACCAGTAGCACAAAACAGGGCCAGCACTGGCATCGGGCCCAGCAGGCCCTGTGATTTATTTGAGCCAAATACTGCTTCATGGCATTCCTCTGCTGCAGTCTGAGTTATTTGTTTTAAATTGTAGGGGTTATCAAGACAGACAAACCCAGAGTCCTCTGATTCCTCCCTTCCTCTCCCACAGTCACCACTTACCTGAAAGATGGGAAATGAGGGGGACAGAACATCAGCAGTTCAGCTAAAGGCTGGCAGGGCTAGACACTGTAGACCCACTGATAGCTAGCTGTGCTGTCCTCTGAGTGAAAATCCCTCTCACCCACTTGTGCCTGGATTTCCGTAGCAGCCATTAGACTAGACCATGCCACGGTGAATGTGACTCCTGGGACTCTGCTTAATTGGGGTTTTTCAGCCTTCTCTCATTTTCTGCCCCAGGGAGGAGTCTGGAAGGCATTTTCTTCTTGCTTTGTTTAGCTGAATTCTAAAGGGGTTCCTTGCTGACTCCGGCATTCTTGGGAGCTGCAATGTGACGAGAGGCCATGTCATGGAATCTGCTTTGAACAGTACGTCTGGCTTGATGAAGAGGTCTGCTGTGTCTTTAATTCTGAAAACAAACAGCGGCTGCCAATTAAACTGACCACCAAGCTTTTGGCCGTGCTTTCCCCCACCCTCTTTAAACACAAAGCAGTATTGTGCATGTGGGTGCTGTGAAAACAAATTCTTCCTTGGTTTCCTAAAGGAAAAATCACTTTTCCTCCTGTATCTTTGAACTAGTGTGGGATCTTTTAATGAAGTCAGGCTTCGCTTACACGTCCTCAAAGTGTTTGTGAGGCTGCTGCAAATAACAAAGTGCTCTGTGCCTCTGAAGAAAGCAATGGGAACAAAAGCCACATCAACACAGAAGGGACCAGGGAATATTGAATAGTTGACAGGAATTTTAATATAAAACTCTCTCTCTTCCTTGTCACTTGGAGTTTTCAGGAAGCCCTCTGGCTTATCGTAAAGCGGCATACAGCACAGACAGGGGCTTGGGAGGTGAAAGGTGGCTTCCTGCCATTCTTCTCTAGAGCTGGGTTCCCATGGGCGGTCATGCCAGTTTCACTGTGGTTGTTCCATGCGGTTGTGATACAAGGAGACCAGGATTCTTGCTCCTTTGAGGGATTTAATTTCCATGGGCTAGTGGCGAGTTTAGCGTTTGCAGCCATGAATCGCTTCAATGGACTCTGCAAAGTGTGCTCGGAGAGGAGATACAGACAGGTCTGTGGAACTCAGCCCTAACCCGAATGCAAAGTGGGGGTGCAGCCTTCAGCAGAATTTAGTTAAGTAGATGTGCTTGTCTGGGTTCTCCTCTGTGGCTCTGGGTGTGTGTGTCAGGTTATTTCTCTTCATCAGGATGGTTTTGCAAATGCCACTGTAGCAAAGATAATGAAAATGCTCAGCAAGTCGGTGTCTGGACTGTATAAATGATTTCTGGCTGCTTACGGCAGATCTATTCAGCTGTGGATGGCTCCATGGTGGGAGCAAAGCTCCAGCTTCCCCTATTGGCCTGAGTGTTTGTGCTGTAACAATTCGCTGTGACCCATGGATGTGCTAAGCGGAGAGGATGTGCTCCATTTACCATTCATTAGTGGGAGGGGTGGCACTACAGGCTGGTTAGCAGACCCTTCACTGTGTTTATGCACAAAGGAGGCAAATGTTGCTAGAAGTGAGTTACATATGATGTTGACTGGGCTGCTAGGAAGGAGCCTTGCTGAGTGTTGTAAAAAAATGCTGTAAAGGTCCAAGTTCCGTGTGATTGGGTTCGTCCATGACTCTGTTTGTTGCAGCGTCTCTCCACTCCTGTATTTTTACTGGTGCCCGTGTAGCTGAAGCTCCCTTGGCATTTCTGCCCTAGTCAGTGGGGATCCTGGCTCCCTCCCAGGAAGACAGAGGGATTGCCCCACTCACCTTGCTGAGTTCTCCTGTTTGACTTAGGGTGATCTTTAGTTCTGAGGCTCTGCTGCAGTTGCAGGAATGATTATACATGGCAGGGCAGGCTCTTCAGTGTGATGGATTCACGCCACAGTTGAAATGGGAAGAACACAGGACTGGAGTCTCCTTGGTTAAATGTTCCTCAGCCAGTCTCTGTGCTGGATAAAGGATGTCACATGGCAACTCCACTGCAGTCTGTATGTGGTGATGGTTAACTGGGACTAATAAATTTAGAGAACTATAGAAGATTAGGGTTGGAAGGGACCCCAGAAGGTCAGCTAGGCCAGCCCCCTGCTCAAAGCAGGATCAGCCCCAACTATGTCTTGGGTCATGTTAGTTCTTAGTCTCTCAAAACCACGGAAATAACCCTCAGTCTCCCCCACACTGGAGTAGAGCATTGATAGCTCCATGCCCTTCAGGGTATTGGAATGCATGTCATCTCTGCACCGAACTTCATGGTCCAGCACTGGAGGCAGCCATGGTGGAGGCTGGCAGCTGTAGCACAGATGAAGCTGAAGTGGTTCGATCACTATGTCATGAAGAGCAGATCTAGGCTACTTTCTAGGTAATGATTCTGAATCATCTGTGGTTTTTGCTGATTCCCTGGAGGCTGCCTGAGCAGAATAGACTCCAACTTGCCCTCCTGTCACTGGGCCAGCAGGAGAAACAACATGTCTGTGCCAGGGAAAGCTCCAGCTCTGAAGGGCAGACCCACAGGTTGTTAAAGGCAGTGCTGGTTTCACCCCTTCCCTTTGTGTTGCCATCCCCGTGTTTGAACGGGCCAGAGGGGTTGCTGCTGAGTGCCCCAAAACCTCTTCTCTTCGCAGGGCTAAGGGCCTCATCTCTGTCCCTGATCAAGGGATAGGGCTGGGGATGGGCTTCACAGCGTGGGGCTGCACTGCTGCAGGGCATGGGGCTGGTCCCATGGAGCTCTTGTCAGAGCTCTGTGTCCCAGATGCCTCCCTCGCCTTCCTGCCCTGTGTTCAAGCCAAGCATGAAGAAGGTGCAGTGCCTAAGAGTCACCACCAGTGTTTTGGCCTGGTTATGATCACCAAAGCACAAAAGGAGAGGAAAAGATATCCAAGGCAGGGGGGCCTCGCTCGGTCTTTATGACGCTAGTGGAAGGGAAGTTCCAAAGAGGCAGCTGTGTCAGTCTAGCTCAGTAAAACAAACAAGGAGTCTTATGGCACTTAAAGACGAACAAATCTGTTTATTGCATGAGATTTTGTGGGAGAAAATCGCACTTCATCAGATACTTTTAAAGTTTTCAAAGCTTTTGAAGTGTCTGATGAAGTGGGATTTTCTCCCATGAAAGCTTATGCAGTAAATAAATAAATTCTGTTAGTCTTTAAGTGCCACAGGACTCCTTGTTTGTTTTAGTGGAAGGGAGTTTGTCTTCTGAAGCCCACAGCCATGGTGGGCAAATGCTGGGAGATATGGAAACTGAAAGCCATGATCATTCCATCTGCTCTTTATTAAAGCAAAAAATATAAAGAAGCTTGGACTAAATTCTCCTCAGATAGGATCTGTGGCTGCTGATATAGGGTCCCTCAATGGGATCTGTCCTCCTGGCTATTCATTTCCAGAAATTATCTGGGTCAGTCGGTTCCCGCCCCCCTCCCATCCTTTTCAGTAAATCAGGAAACGTGACAAATGACTCTGGAATAACATTTATAGAAGCTGGGACTCTGAGTGCCACTTCATCCGATTAACGAGAGCTCACAGCTTCCGGATCAGCATGGCCAGGGAGCCTTTCTCTGGTTCCCTGAATGCTGATGCAAAAATCCCATTAACAATCTGGCCCCTCCCAGCAGAATGCATATAAGCCATATCCTAGTTAATGCCAATATATGAGCACAAAATAACATGTGATGCTTTCAGAGTGCCTTCATCCCAAGTATTACTAGGCTGTCTTGCCACATCCCTGCAAAGAACGGAATCTTCCTTATATTACGTAAGGGAGACTGAGGCACAGAGGGTTTAAATTAAGACTTGCTCAAAGAAGTCACACTGGAAGTCTTTGTCAAAGCCAGAAATAGAATTGTATCTCCTGGTTCCCAGTCCCATCCCTTAACTTGCCCTTTGTCTCACCTCTAGAAGTCTCCCTTGGTTATCAAGAGGAATTCCTGGGAGGGGAATTGTGTTATCTGCCTGTAGTACATTTGCACAGCTCACCTGCTCAGAGATTGCAATGCCAAATTTTGTGTGGTTTGTAAATGCCCTTTGAAGTGGCCTTGGCTGCAGTCCAGTGTCAGATATGTTAGCAATATCTGCAGTGGTGTATGTCTTTCTACAGTGTGAAGACTTTTATGCTGACATTAGTTTGTTGTTTCTGGACACTCAATCCATCCCTCTCCTGTTGAGTATACAGATGCTGTTTTTAAAAGTCCTGAGGCTGATTCTTTCAGTAGCTGCCTTCCCGTTTAACAGGATGACTCTGATGTCTGTTTTCAGATCACAATCCCCCGAGGAAGGGATGGGTTTGGCTTCACAATCTGCTGTGACTCTCCAGTCCGTGTGCAGGCTGTAGACTCTGGTAGGAGAACAATCCGTTTTGATGTATTTTTTATTGTTGAACTGATGAGGAAATGGACTCCACTGCATTTTGCTCCCTTGGGTTTGATCCTGTTTTAGGAGCCTATTAAACCTCACAGAATTTTCCTTTTCTGTTGAAAAATTTCTTTTAAAGCACCCCTCATTGTTGCTAATGAGGCCAGAAGCCAGTGTGGCTGTCATGTTTACATCAATGCTGGAAGAAGGTATTTCTGTGTGTCTGCTGGCCACAGGGCAGGGGTGGGAACTCCAGTATGATTTTTTGGTGCTTGTCACAAAAACAGGGACAACTAGTCTCTTTTCTAATTGTTCTTTGGGCGAGTAAAGTGTGATTATCTAATGAGCACTCCACACAGTCAGTTTCTCAGGGAGAACATTACTAGGCTGGTCCAAAGTCCATTGAAGTCAGTAGAAATCTTTCTATTGACTTCACTTTGCTTTGTATCAGTCCCTAAATTTCCACAGCAAAAGCGAGGAAATGCAAATGCTAAGGTTGAAAAAATCACCTTAACTCTGCCCCTTGTGCTTACCCTGCACAAGACAGTCTTTAATGATGGATCATGTGCAGGTTCCCAAATAGAACAGTAAATAATTTGTGCTAAACCCTTATATTCCTGTGTACATGTGAGGGGCCTTCTGCAGTGCTGTGGTGTCAGTCGAATGTACTTACTAGCATGGGCTGGGAAACATTTTCCTGTCACCAGACATTGAGACAAGAACCATTTTTAATGGTGGCATTGATATATTTTGACAATGTTTTTTGTTTTTCTGCTGGAATCAAAATCTCTAATAAAACCATGAAAACTGAAAATGGTTTGGTTTTTAACAGCCCAGAAATCGCAGTGGGTCAGGCAAAAACAGTTTGGTTTTACTGAAGTTGTTTTCCAAAGAGGTCAAAGCATTTCAGGTTTCACATGTTTGAACCTGACACCATTTCACTGACAGCAGTATTTTAAAAATGTTTGCATTTGGGGTTCCTTTTCTTTGTGTTTTTGTTGTTGAGCATTTATGGGGCGTGTTTCCAAACTTTTCCCCAGAATCCTAAAGGGTGAGAAACATACTTGTCCCCCTCTCCCCAAAAGTGCCTTAGAAATCAGAAGCAAGGAGTCCTGTGGCACTTAAAGACTAACAAATTTATTTATTGCATGAGCTTTTGTGGGAGAAAATCCCACTTCGTCAGCCGCTTTGAAGATGGGGGAATTTACAGAATGGGATGAAAATAAATGCAAGGGAGTGTAAGACGTGGGATTGGGTCATATGGTAACAGCAAATCAGAGCAGTTGCAGATTAGGTTTGAAGGGGTCCCAGGAGATATCTAGTTCAACCCCCTGCTCTAAGCAGGGTCAACCTGAACAAAACCATCCCAGGCAGCAATTTATTTACTCTCCTGTAACTGCCAACTCAGGTAATGGAGGAGCCCAAATTTTATCTCCTAGCCCATGTGGGAGTAATGGGGTCCTGGGTGGTTTTGAAGAGGTGAAAGTGTTCTGCTGCCCCAAGCCTGGGCCCTGCTAGAAAGGAGCAGCACGACTTCTTGCTGCAGGCATCTCCGCCATGACATGGCTCAGCATGAGGGCTGCAGGGGCTATGTAAATTCAGATCCCAAGGTGCCCTCCCTCCTGCACACTGGCCTGATGTGGAGACTCCTTCCCTGGAGCACATGGGGGTCAGAGCCGCCCCATGAGTGCTCTGCCTGTGCCCTCTGTCCCAGTGAGGGCCAGAGATGGTGCTGAGGGCGTGTTGTTGGCTCTCCTAGTCCCGGGGAGCATTTCCCTATGAGAGGAGTCAGTCCTGTCCCAGCTGGCGAAAGGTAGCGAAAAACAGACTGTTTCTGATGGAACTCATCAACATCTCCTTGTGAGATTCTCACCTGCCAGCTGCCCTTTACAGAGCCCTAGGCCACAAACAGTCAGGAAGCGTAAGTGTGAAAACTCCTCCGCTGCGTCCCCACGTGTGACCTCCTGTTGCTCAGCAAACCAACTGAGAAGCCAGAAGCAGCCATTTGTCGACAACGAGTGGTGTCTGCATCAGCTGCCTGGAGCTCTGTATTGGGGCTTCAGAGCAGGGACAACTCCACTTCCACTGACAGATGCTGTTCTCCTGGCCACAGCCCAGTGCTTCCATGTTTTGACTTCCATACAGCTTTCAAACTAGTTTGCCACAAGGGGCTTTGTGATGGTTCGGTCTAGACCAGTGAGGGGTTGGGTGTTCCCCCTGCCCTGTATCCTGGGGTGCCACTCAAGAGTTAGCAGCTGGAGCTCCATCAGAGCCACTCCCAACCAGCCAGCCAGTGTGCAGGTCACCCCTGAGCATCCGTGTACTGAACAGCCCTGGTCCTGCAGCCTGTCTGCAGCCGCATAGCTGTTTCCACCAGCCAGTGACTACTTGCAGGGGGGCCCAAACACATTCCCAGCCTCAGATCTCCCGCAGGCTGAGCTATGTGCTCGGTACAATCCAGCCATCTCCAGGACAGCTCTGAGAAATAATATGGTTGATTGGTCCTCTACTGAGAAAATGGCACCACAGCTTATCAAACTAGCTGGGGTGAATACACCCTTCCTGTCAACATCGCTGAGTCGGTTTATAGTAAATAAAAATATTAACAATTGGACATAGTTTGAGTACTGCAGAGTAAAAGGAGTAAAGTTAGAAAGGATGATACGGCTAAAAGAGAAAACACACACCTAGAAATTTAAACTTAGAAAGATGCAGGTGGTGTTCAAGATGGTTTTTGTCACCAAGCATTTGTCTTTGCTGCTGTGGCTCATTTTCAGTCAGGACCTTCCACAAAAGCACACAGGGCTGCTTGCCTTGTCTGCTTAGTTGAAAGATCTTTATCTAAGCAGGTCTCTAACCCAGATTCAGCTCTAGAGATGTCAGCCCTCCCTCTTAGTTGAAAAACCTATCGTATTTGCATGAGCTTTATCCTATTGTGTCTGTCTAGTGATGGAGGTCAGAGGTGCAATCTATCCTTGGTGAATGTGTTGGTAAATATGGTGTGTTTCGAACTAGTATGTGTTCACATCAGTGACTGGAACTGTAGTGAGACGGCCACACGTGCATTGTACAGGGACGTAGTATTTACCTTAAACAGACATCTAGAAATGACACCATACTCCTGGTGCGCTTCACCCCAGAGTCACTATGGGATCTAGGTTAGGGGAGAGGGGTAGGGGAAGGGAGGGACAGGGTCAGTACGGGATCTGGACAGTAGAGGAAGGAAGGGGTCAGTACCCGATCCAGGCAGTAGAAGAGGGAAGGGATGGTGTCAGCATGGGATCTGGGGGTAGAGAAGGGGAGGGACAATGTCAGTACGGGATCCAGGTGGTAGGGGAGGGGAGGGGAGGGACGGGGTCGGTACAGGATCCAGGCAGCAGGGGAGGGAATGGACAGGGTTTGTGTGGGATCCAGATAGTAGGGGAGGGAAGAGATGGGGTCATTCTGGGGACGTGGGGCAAAGGATGCCCTGGATCCTGTGTCCATCCCTCCTGGGTCCTGGGCCCTCGCTGGGCTGACTCCGAAGCACAGTGCCGGCACGCTCCTCTCTCCATCAGGTGGCCCAGCGGAGAAGGCCGGCCTGCAGCAGCTGGACACCGTGTTGCAGTTGAACGAGCAGCCTGTGGAGCATTGGAAATGCGTGGAGCTGGCCCATGAAATCAGGTGACTGTTCACGCTCCAGGAGCTGGGGTCGGGCTGAGGGGGCCACTGGGGAGATACAATGATAGGGGCCCGGGAACGGCCCTGAGCCCAGGTGTTGGCCAGCGGCTGTATGTGCTGGAAACTGGGGGAAGGGGGTGGCCCTAGACTGGGCCGAGGCGGGGGCTGCATAGGGCAGGCCCTGCTGGGGGGTGTCCTGAGATCACAGGAGTGGGGAAGGGATACCAGTGCCTCACTGGGGGGAGAGCAGAGCTATGGGGGTCAGAGAGGAGAGGTGGGGCCAGAGCTTCAGAGGGTCACAGGTGTCTCTGGGGGTGTTCAGGGGGGTGAGAAGGGGATGGGGAGGAGAGGCAAGAGTCTCAGATGGTGCGGGCTGGACGGGGCGTGGGGGAGCAGAGGCTCTGAGGGGTGCATGGGACTGGCAGGGGGCATCCATGAGGCGTTGTGGGGGGCTGAGAGGGATCCCTGGGGTGGTGTGGGGGAAAGCAGTTTCTGAACTTGCTGGGTTGCTGGAGTTGTAGGCATTGGACCCACTGTTCTCAGTGCCACTTGCGGCCATGCTTGTTCATTGCTGGGTTGGGCCTGGGCTCTCCCGTGGGGTTGGGGCTTGGCGTGCCATGGGGCTGGCCGGCATCTCCTGGCAGCACTGTCTGACTCTTCCCCCTTCGCCTCTTTCAGGAAGTGCCCCAGTGAGATCATCCTCCTAGTCTGGAGGATTGTGCCGCAGATCAAGCCGGGCCTGGAAGGCATGATCCGGAGGTCATCCTGCAAATCTACCTACGACCTCCAGTCGCCCCCAAACAAGCGAGAGAAAAACAGCACGATGCCCTCCCGCCCGGAGCAGCGCCGGAGCTGCCACATCCTGTATGATGGCAGCGACGGGCTGGTGCTGAACAACTGGGCACGATACACCGAGGTCGGGAAGCGGAGCCAGCACACGATGCCGCCATTGTCCCGGCCATCCTCCAATGGGGACAAAAACTACATCCTCTTAGCACCTCTGAACCCAGGGAGTCAGGTATGGCCTCCCTCACCTGCCCTTTGGTCTGTGTGTGCCCCTCCCGCTGGCCTGGGGTTTGCGTGCCTGGCAGACTCTAACGGCTGCATCTGCCTCCTGCCATGCATCCAGGGTGTGCTTGTCTTTGTGTATCAAGGGGGGCACTGAGCTCTAGTTACCCTTTATGTGAGCAGCTCTGACACTGCACAGATCCAACTGGCCCTGCTGCTCTGAGGCTCCTGGGTAGGCCTTGCTCTCACCCCACCAAGGTCAAGTGTGGAGCTGACATGCTTTTTGCTGGCTCTTGGTGTCTGTGGAGGTGTTCTGGCTTTGGCTGCTTGCCCAGAGCAGGTGATCAGCCCCAGGTGTTGGGTGGCTGGGCTCATGGTCCCAGACACCAAGGAATGCCATGGGGCATGATGCGTGCTGACACCATCTCCCCCAAGAAGTGCCTGAGGTGACAGCTTGTTGTATGCATGTTTGCTGGGCTTGTGGTTAGCAAGGAGTGGGGGGACTTGTATGTCTTGGGAGGGTCTGCTCTGCTGCCTGTGCAAAGTCACCACCTCCCCAACTCTCCCAGTTACTGGGGAATGGGAAGTTTTTGTGGTCTTCGCTTGTTTCCAGTGCAATACATTTGGCTTCCAGATTGGTGCTGGGTCCCAAAGGCTTCCTCCCATGCTCCGGCCACACTCACCATGACATCGCTGTGCTGAGGCTGTAGGGCTAAGGTGAATGACAACTGGCTGGCTTGAAAGGGTTTGCCAAGAGGGGTGTATACAGAGCTAGAGGAAACTGGGATTCTTTGCCATGAGTGGGACCAGAGCTGGAGTTTTTGTATCCCTAGGCAAATCAATGCCCCTCGGTGTCCCCAGCAGTGCAGTATGGGCTGATGAGGCTGTCCTCTGTGAAGTACTTGGGCTTCCTGGAGACCAAGCACTGAATGTTGCTGGCCCATGTCCTATAGCGTCTTGGCCAGCTGTCAGGAGTGACCATGTCCTGTCTGTTCTGTCTTACAGCTGCTGAGGCCTGTCTGTCAGGAGCCTGCTGTGGCAGTGGGTAAGTGCCTCTTCCTAATAAAGCTCAAGGCTGGGCAGATGGGGCAGCTTTGCTGTCTAGCCAGTCTCAGTGGTGTCCTCCTCTGTGGATGGGGCTGCATGGCAGTCAGGGAAGGGGGCTGGGCTCCCTCTGCACTGAATCCAGGGAGTCACATCCCTGGGGCTGAGCTGGACAAGTCCCTGGAGACAAATGCTGCTTTCAGTAAAGTGAAGCCATCCCAGCTCTGTGCTTTGCAAGGCCTAATCCTCACAGCTCTGATGCAACTGCACAGGCTGGAGGAGACGAGTTGCTGGAGTCCCCATCTGTCCCCTCAGAGATTACCGCCACCCCCACACTGGTCTTTTAGGCCTTTCACCTCTCTGGCCCTCCCCAGCATTCACATAGCACCTGCTGCTGGGGACAGGAACAGGTGCTGCTGTGAGGCAGCGATTTCTCAGACCCCCCCTAAGACATTCAGTCCTTTTTGGGGCTGAACTTTCTGCTGTTCCCAGGAGTGGAGGCTGCCTGGCAGTGTCCCGTCATCACCACAGCAGCAGCTGCAATGGAGCTCAGCCCCTCAGCACTGCTAGCTGTGGATGGAGGAAGTGCCATGCACACTCCTCCTTGAGCAGATCAGCTGCCATGGGGTGTAGCGAAGAACAAGATGGGAGGCCATGCTGCTGTGTCCCTGGTCACACCTGCCAGACCACCCCACCCGGAGGACTGGACCCTGCACACCAGCCAGCTCCTTCCTAGACACTCCCCATGTAAGCCAGGGAAGAGTCTCCCACTGAGACCCCCCTAGCAGGCAGAGGAGCCCAGAAACAAAGCTGACCACCAAGCCACCTCCAGGGGAAGCATCCCCACACTCAGCCAAGAACCCCACTTGCAGCACAACTATAGATGTGGGAAACAGCTTCTCAGTAGGGGAGACACCTAGAGGAGCCATTGGGGGGTTGGGAGGATGCATGGCTGAGGTGTAAGGGGGGAGTGGATCTGGTGAAGGCTGTGAGGAAGAGTTAAAGTTTGTGGGAGGAAAGGGTAGAATTACTGACTTGTTTTGTTGTTTGAAGGTGAGTGAGCCAGTCACCCTTTAGTGTCTTGTGCATTCTCTGGGAGCCGTTGTTCAAATCTGGGAGCACATTACTACATTTGTGCCTTGCCCACCACTGCGCCTCAGTTTCCCCTTCTCTAACATGGGGATAATGCTACGTCTCCTGCTTAGCAAAGTGCTCTCAGATCCTGTGATGAAAAGCTCTGAGGGTGGGTATTTTGGTAGGTTCCTGAATATGTCTGTGGGCCTGTCTGCCGTGAATTGCCAGGTTCTGCCCTCCTCAGACTTGGGGAAAGGAGCTCTTTAGATCCTGGTCTTGTTCCTCACACAGGACATCCCCTAACACTTCTCCAGGGGGATTATCTTATCACTGAGCAATTGGGACAGGGGCATTGCTACACAGAAAAAAGATTCAGGCCACGGTTCTGGCAAACACTGTGTGCCCAGTGGGTGCCATCGGCTACCCTGCACCCCCTTGCCCAGCACTGCCTTGTGCCCAATGCAGCCCCCAGCTGCCCCGTGCCCCAAGGAGCCCTGGCAGTACTGCAGGCTCCCCTGTGCTTCCCCCTCCACCTCCAAGCCTCACTGGTGCTCTGGGCTCCCCCATCCCACACTAATCTCTGCTGGTGCTCTGGTCCTCCCTGCCTCCTGCCAGTGCTCCAGGCTTTCCCATCCCCTGAAAGATGTGCACCAGGACCCTGAGCCCAGCTGATGGCTATTTGCCAGCATCCCCCCCCCACCCTATCCCAGCTGTACTTTGTCAATGCCCAGCCACCCCTGAACCACTCACTGGTCAGGCCAGGGCCAATCACTGGCATTTTAAATTTCCCACCCCTGGGCTATGTGCCTGGATGTGGCAGGAGATTTAAAAAGGCCCCAGCCAAGCCTCAGCTCCCAGGCAGTGCTGGTGTGCAGCCGCTGATCAGCCTGAGGCACGCCCTAATACATTTGGGGCATGGCCCCATCGGTCCAGGCCCAGTGACACCCTGATTTGAACTGGCCCTGGATCAGATTCTTGCACGTGTTAAGGGCTGTGTTAGTGCAATGGAAATGACATGTCCCAGGAGCCCCTGACTGTCTGGCTTTCCTTGAAATCCCATTGACTTGTTCATTCATTTTCTGTAGCAAATTTGATGAGTCCTTTTCACGAGCGGATCTCTTTGCTGTGAGGTGAGCAGCTGGAGTGTGGCTGTCCAGCAGAGCTGTGGGAACTGGTGCCAATCTGGCTCCAGAGGAATGTGGTACAGGGCGAGTGGCTTCCGCATGTGCTGGTGGTGACATACTCTGTGACTCATCACATTGTTTGGGGAAAGAGTGGTGTTCTCGCTCACATACTGCTCACAAGCCATGTGAACCGCTGGTCGTTTGATCATGGGAAATCCTCTGGTGCCTTGTTCTTCGCTGCCTCTGCTTAGTGTCGGTGCGTCAGTCGATGGAAGGAACGGGGTGCATTTGCTCCAGAGACTGAAGGGTTAAGTGAGGGGAGGTGAATGGAGCTGAGGTAGCAGGGTTCTCTGAGACAATAGTGTGTTTGGTTTTTGGCGGATTGGCTCTCATCTTTTAAGTGCTTTCCTGAGATTTGAGACATTTGCTTAAAATCAGCCTTCCTGAAGCAGTCAGATGTGCAGAGTCCTGGGAGCAACCGTGGAGCTCTTGTTGTCAGGACATATTGTTTGGCACACTGCCACATTTGTGCAGCCTGTCAAATTTTAAATGCAACCCCACCTGTAGACTAAGGTCAGTGCATCAGATAATGAGGCAACTACAGCTCCAGGCATTTAACTTGGGTTTCCTGGTGGTTTGTACTAAATCCATGGTTTTCTGGGCTGCTGCCTGGATGTTAGGGCCAGTATTTGGGAGAAGCAGGCAAAGTCTACCGTCTTTGCAGCAATGAACCCTGCAGTCCCTGTTTGTTCAGCTGGTTGTGGCATTTTCTGCAGCCCAGATATTGCTGAAGCCAAGTTCCTCTTTCTGCATGACTGCCTATAGTACAGGAGGCTGATGGACTCATGAGACGTCTATGCTTTCCCCCCACTTTGCCTGTCCCCATTGAGTGTCTCTGCATTGCTCTGCATTAGGCCTCCCAGTCACGGGTAGCAAGGGTAGGTGTGCATCCAAGGGTCCTCTAGGGTGGGGGTGCTCAGGAACACAGCCGCTGTCCAGAGCTGGGCTGGGAGGATGACACAAGTTGGCAGGGACAGATGTTTCTCTCCAGAGCTGGAGGAGCTGAAATAAGCCAAGGAAAAGGATGGCGGACTCAGGGTGAGGGACTCTGAGAAACAAGGGAGAGCAGTCCCAAGCGTGCCTTTTTCACACTAAGCCCGGCACAGGTGAGAGAATTGGGGGTGCAAAGCTCAGTGCAGGATCATTATCTGCAGCCTGTAGAACGGACAGATCACAGTCCCCCGGCCAGACCATGAATTGCTCCCTGGCCAGGCTGGGGCCATTTGCTGGCTCCAGACGCTGATGGGGAGCAGCGTGCCTTGCACTTTGGCCTCTCCCAGCAATCTCTTCTACTCAGTCCCTGAAGCTGCAGAGGGGATCTGGATGGACTGTGGTGGTGTTGTTTGCTTGGTCTGTTGGCAGTGCAGTTCTAGATGTGGGCTAGGGAAAAAAGTTCTTGATGCTTCTCTGATTGAGTGGTCTCCTCCTGGCACTGATGCAACTGTCGGTGCAAATATTCTGGCTGGAAAATCGTGTATTGACTTAGTTATTGGCCAGCTCGCTTCGTGAATACAGTGTGGGAGCTGGAATCTGCAGTGAAAAAGCTGGTTGACAGCTGGAGTCTTCAGCCTGGGTCCCAAGGCTCTGGGGAGGCTTCCCCAAGCCCTGAACTTCTTCACAGGAGAGAATTTTCCTTTCCTGAAACCTGACTGAGTAGGGGGACAGATCTGTGTTGTGGGTTATTGAAACATTCTCCCAGTGCTGACTCTGGGAAGGTTGTGTCTCTGTCAGGGGGAACTCCCTGTTAGACAGGAGTGTGGTTAGGAAGGGTTTTCCTCGTAGTGTTATTTTTAATTAGCACCTGCAGTTTGTGTAGAGCGAGGGGAAGAGAAAACTCCAATTAATCTGAACAGGAATTAAACAAGAAAATATTGGAGTTCTTGTGACCTTTCAAATTGCAAGGGGAGCGTTGCTTTGGGCAAATAGTCTGCTTCACCAGATCAGACCGGAGACAATCAGGAAACTACTTTTGATTGGGGAAGAATTTTTGAAGGGAAATGAGGTGATTTAGCAACACAGGGGGCAAAGCCAGCAGCCAGCCTAGAGCTGCCTTGCTGTTCAGTGTCCTGTCGTGAACCTGTTTCTCATCATTTGATTTTCACTGGCCATCAGACTATTAGCAAAAGAACATGGAGTGAATGAGAACATCACAGCGCTGAAAGCTGGAAACAACCTGGTAGGAAGTGGAGCCCCCCTCCAATATTCCCTCTAAGGGCCCAACACAGCTGAGCAACCTATGCTGCTCAGCTGCATGGGCACGATCCTGCCCC
This sequence comes from Podocnemis expansa, assembly GCA_007922195.1. Classification (NCBI taxonomy): domain Eukaryota; kingdom Metazoa; phylum Chordata; order Testudines; family Podocnemididae; genus Podocnemis; species Podocnemis expansa. The sequence continues at coordinate 1,554,437 of ML682047.1, forward strand.
TGTGGCCCGATCCTGCCCCCTCAGCTCTGCTGCCTGCCTGGCCTCCTGGCAGCAGGGCAGAGCAGCCAGCCTGGAAAAACTCCAGCCAGCTACGTCTCCCCGGGGGTTGGAGGGGGCTGGTGCTGAGCTCCAGCATGCAGGGTTGGGGCCCTGGAGTGGCCCGCTCCCAAAGAGTTTGGGCCGCTTCATCCTCACCCCTCCCCAGCCTGAATGGGTCTGATCCATGGCCTGGGGGGCTGGGGGGCAAAGCAGCCCAAACTCTTTGGGAGCGTGCCACTCCAGGGCCCCGACCCTGCATGCCAGAGCTCAGCGCCGGCCTCCTCCACCCCCTGGGGAGGCACAGCTGGCTGGGGGTAGGCTGGGCTGGTTGCTCCACCCCACTGCAGTGAGGCTGGGCGGGCAGGTGGGCAGAGCAGCCTCCAGCCCTGAGGGCCCACGGCTCCCCCTCTGTTCCCTCCGCCCGAGGGAGCTGGAAGGAGGGTGGTTAGGGCCCTCTTGCCTGACTGCCAGAGTGGTGCAGCCAGGCCCCCGGCTGCTCATCTGGCCGGAGGAGCGCTCACTGAGCATGCACAGAGAGTCTGTGCATGCTCAGTGAGAGCTTACTCTGAGCGGGAGTTTTAAAAACTCTCAGCTCAGAGTTGCTTTCTGGGCAGGGAGTGCAGCTGCCAGCCGTGCGAGACCAGCAGCATTCCCTGCGCTAGGCAGTGCTGGGGGCTGCGCAGCTGTGCAGCTTAGAGGGAACATTGCCCCCCTCTCCCCTTCCTGACGGCAAATTATTGGACAAACAGCATCAGTGCGTGCTGCTCAGGGAGCACACTTAGTCTCCACTGGCATTTATCTAAAAGCAAACACATTACTTCCTAATGTAATGTTGATTAGACCAGTGTGTTTACTTTGGAAAAGGCCCTGTCTACTCCATGGCCTTGTTCAGAAGGGCTTTGGCTTGTTTCTATCCAGGAGGTTTTATGGGTTTCAGCCACAATATCCAGGCTGTGCAGAAAATGATCATAACAGAAGTGGTTGGATTCACGAACTGGCCACCGGAGGGATCAGGGTGGTTAGAATCATTGCAGCCTAGCCAGTCGTTTGGTAGAGCTCCTGCATGCTGGTGCTAACAAAGGAGACCTTGCTTCCGGCAAGCTAGTAACTCCCTGGAGGCTCGTGTTACTTAAGTCCTATGTTTGGACTGGGACACCTGCTGGGTTGTCTCCCTTATTTATCTGGAACATCAGCTGCAGACAAGGCAGCCTCCATGGGGACAGGGCAGGAGCTTTTAGCTGTCAGAGAAATGTGGTTAGATCCCTTTGGAAATGGCTTTGCCCTGAAATCTCAGGTTAGAGCTCAGGCTCTAAGTTTCCAAAGGCCCTTGGTCTGAGACCTGCTATAGAGGCAGCTCTGGCTCCTTGGAGTGACAAGAGTTGGCATCTGCAAACCAGCTCCTGCATTCTCTGCAGTGGTGATGCTGCAGCTGTGAGGAGAGTTTGGCAGGCATCAGGGGCATCAGTGGTGCCTGGCACACGGGGCAGATGCTCCATGTCATAGCATCAGAGCCCTGAGTTCCTGGTGCGGTCCCTGCTTCTCCCGTCTGGGGATCCGGGGCTGGTCTGGTGGCAGAGACCTGAGACTAGATCGGTCCTGGGGCACTGAATTGGACCCAGGGAGTGGTGCCCGAGTGTGGGGCCCAGGGCCAGGCCCTGGATCTTTTCCAGGGGCAGTGGTGCTCATGGCAGGCAGAGATCCCTGGGATGGATTTGGGTCCCCTTTACTTGGCCCATATCACAGGAAGACTTTTTAGGGTCAAAGAGATTTTCTCACTGTAGCCAGAGGTTGTGCCATGAGCCCTGGGCCAGGGACAGCAAACTACAATATTTCACAGCTTCCCCAAGCCCTGCAGTAATATCCTCTGGTGGCATAACCACAGGCCAAAAGGACCAGCAGTCTTCTCTATCCTGCACAGGCAGCACCTGGCATTGCATTTTCATAGCTGACTGCTTCTTGGCAGGCAAGGGACTCCCCTGTCCCAAGTCTTTGTCACCATCCAGCTATCTGCAGGTGGTTCTGGGAAGGCTCCGAAGGAGTGGATGACATCCCTGAACCAGGGTTATTAGTGTTCACTGTCTCTGAAAAGCAGAACTTGCAACACTAGCCGATTCTGCACCCTTAGCTCCTGGATTATTCCTCTGTGCTGGGGAGGTTTTTGACTCCTCCCTCCTGGAGCAGGGGAGGGGCAATGCTATCTGAGCTCTGGGGACAGGTTGGGCTGAGGTCAGACCTTTGACGGGCTTGCAAAACTGTCTATGGGCAGCTGTAAGTGCACCCGTGCAATCGCACATCAAGAGCACCACTTCCTGTAACATCTGTCTCTAGCACACTGGGGCTGAGAGGGCTATGGCTGCCCTGCACACTTGCTTTACTGTGGTGTTTGTTCCACACGTAGTCACCTGCATGGTGCCTTCTGCTGACAGGTATTTGAATCTGGCTTCTGGCAACTCTGAATGCAACTGATATGAAAGCTGGGTGCATTGGGCTGCCGCTGGTAGATTCTCACTTAGGTGAAGCAATCAGGATTTGAGGGGTCTATGACTGAAAAGAGCCATGTCCCCTGAGCATTCAGCTAACACTGCCCACGCACGGATCCCCAAGTGCTGTACAGTGAAAGGTACATGTTGTTATTGCCGTTTTACAAATGTGGAAAGTGCCGAACAGAGGGGCTGCAAGTCAGAGGCGTGGCTGGCCTTAGCAGGCGGGTCTCTTGATTCCCTATTCTGTGATGTAAACTTTAGACTGTTTGGTCAGCCTGAGAGAGGTGTTATCCACACATCTCCTTGTGGCCGGCACACAGGTAGAGGGTGTGTCCAAGGTAGTCCTCAGTGCTCACAGATGAAAATAGAATAGAATTCTCTGTGTATGTCTCTTTCAATGGCAGCCAGGAGCTGTCCAGCTATTGTTTATTATTTGTTAATGGCGTTCATTTAAGATAATGTTGTAACTAGATAAGGAACTTTGCATCCAGTAACAATGTTAAATGAAAGGTAAAACACCTGGTCTGTACAGTCGACATTCTGAAGACATTTATCTCATTCTCCAGCCAGTGCATCTCCTACTAGGCTGGAAGCCTGGGAGGGAGCCCAACCTAACAATGCCAGAGTCCAGTAAAAGATCAGTGAAACTCCCATCAGTTGGTGCCCGTAATCAGCTGGGATTCCAGCACTGTACTGCAAGCTGTGTGAGAGCTCCCTGGATATTCTGCACACGGGCTGGATTGTCACACTCCAGAGAGGCGCTTCTTGCTCTGAGGAAAGTTAATGTGGAGAGTTTGAGAGGGGCCAATCTCCTGTCCAAGAGAGTGTGCAGGGTCTTGTCTTGCAGGGATTAGGAAAATGTGCTGAGATAGTTTGGATGAGCTTGGATTCTGGGGTCTGTTATGGTCTGGCTCTTGATAACTAGATTGATCCCCTTCTTGCTGCCCACCTGCTCCCCTTGGTCGTCCTTGGTGTAACTAGATGTTACAGCTGAAAAGCAGTGATGGAAGGAGAAGTTTTTATGGGTTCAACCTAGGGGGGTGGGGTGGGGTAGAGGTCACAGGCAGGCCTCTGGATCACATTGAATCCTCCCAGCTGGATTATTCAGGTCTGTTGCTTCTCTGCACCGTTGCACCTGAGGGTGGGCATGGGGATGGGATCCAGCAATTTGTCAGATTCTGATCTGTCTAAATCAGTGGTTCTCAGTCACTGTGTCGGGGCACAGCAGTAACTGTGTCATGGAGAGCTGGGGAGATGGCTGGATTCGGCCTAGGGAGGTGGGCTGGTGTGTCCTGTGGGGTCATGAAATACCACCAAGCATGTCACAACCTGCAAAAGATTGAGAACCACTGCTCTAAATGATGCCATTACTGAAAGAAGGGCAGGTTGATAGCAAAAAAAAATGGCCCCTGCACTATCTTCACAGCACGCACAGAGCATCCCAACACCAGCGCCTGTCTGCCAGTGATGTAACCGCTCTGAGTATGTAGGAAGTGCCTGCAGGCTGCCTGAATGTGTTGAAAAGGTTCTGTGTAACCACAACTAAAGAGCAGCAGGGGAGGGACTGTCTTGACTAGAGATGGTTGTTGAAGAATGGTGCATTGATCAGCTAACATTTAAAAATAGCTCCCAGAGCAAGAGCAGCCGCATGACAGGCCATGTGCTTTCTCTGACCTGGAAGCCTGGAGTATCGCAGGCCTAAAGAGGCAGCCAGGAGTGCTGTCAGGCTCTCAGGCTGGTATGCGGGGAAAAGCAATCACCATGCTTGGTCACTGAAGCAGGCCGCTGCAAAGAAAGCTTTTGGGCTAATTCTGGGTGAGGACAAAGGATTTCTCCAGTGGAAAGGCCAGAACAGAAACTAATGAGGCTGGCCAGGTTATTTTTGTTCTTAACTTCTTCCTCTGAAGTATGAGGGCCAGCCCTAGCTGGAGATGGGGCTCTGGAGCGGGTGCACTGGTACTCCCACTATTCTCTCTCACATGTTGGATAGCTGGCTCTTGCTGCCCTGCTCAGGATCAAACTGAGCACTATATGTTGAGTTGGCAAGGACCCGGAGTTTGTTTTGCCTTTCTCTGCGGTGTGTGGGTGAGAGTCACTTGCCAGGATTATTTGGGTGTATCAGGGGCTTTAAGGACAGTTGCACCTCGGTCTCTCCTATTCTCTGCCTGTGATACAGAGCAATATCCTGAGGCTGTGATTCTTTGGTCTCATTTCAGTTGTTGGGGTGAGCGTGAGGGGCTGGGGGCTGCTGGTGGCCTCGGAGGTCAGACTGGATGATCCAGTGGTCCTTGCTGGCTTTAAACTCTATGGCTCTTTATCCCACTGGGAAGAGTCCCTGCTTAGCAATGGGGATAAAGTCTTGCTCTTATCTCTGGAGGGTCCCAAGATATGTGATGGTAGTAGGTGTAGAATTCACGGTCCTGTTTAGGACTATTTTGCCTCAGTTTGATTTCATGAGGTTAAGCCTGGCACCATGGGATATGCACAAAAAATAGTGCTGGTTATATTTGATAAAACCCTCAAACATTTAGCAAAATATTTTTTTTGGCAACATATAGTCAAAATACAAGATGGTGCTGGGCTGGTGACTGGCTTTTATTGGCATCTGCTTGGGATTTTGCTGTTGATGAGTAATGCGACCATTTCATACCAGTACATACAAAACCGTTATGTCAAACCACCCCCTGCACTCTCTCTATGCTTGTGTGTGTTGACAGAGCCAGATCCTCAGCTAGTGTAAACCTGTAGATGCCAGGTGAGGATCTAGCCACAAACACAGGTTCATCTTTGCTGATTCAGCTAATATTTTGGCTCCCTGCACTATAATGCTGAGAGGTTATGCTAGTAAAGGCACAGATTTCCTGCACATCTCAGTTCTAAAATTATTCCCTTTGCATTATCGGCAGTTCCTTGCTTGGGTTGTCAGAAATGTTAACAACAGAGCAGAATGGACCATGGAAATTCAGTGCTCTCTCTCCTTTGATTTCTTCTTGGTCCCAGGAAATGCATGTAAAGGCAAATCCCAGTCAGGATCTGGGCGGAAATCCAGGCTGATGAAGACAGTGCAAACTATGAAGAGCTATGGGAACTACCAGAACTGCACCATTGTGAGGCCGCATATCCCGCACTCCAGTTACGGCACTTATGTGACACTGGCCCCCAAAGTGCTGGTGTTCCCTGTCTTTGTGCAGGTAAGCTAGCCAGCCCTTCCCCTCACATCTGGAAATCAGGCCATATGCATCAGCATGGACTGATTTAAATCCCCAGGTGTGAAGCCTTTATTTAAATAATCGATGGTAATCAGTTTCTCCATTGGTACTGTGGTTACTTGCTAAAGAAAGGTGCATTCTTATTGGCTGATTTAACCAATAAAACATGTTGCTTCATAACCAAATAGAGCCTTTAAACTAGGTTTGGTACATCTTTTTGTGACCTATGTACATTTATTTAACCAATTATATAGCCTAATAGTTTCAGATTTCTCATTAATTTTACACTTTTAGGATGTCTAGAAATGGTGAAGGATGTTGTGCTTATTTCCTAAATAATTAACTTTTAGCTCATGATTTTTCTCAAGTTGTATTAGCATGGTAACAGGGATTTTAATCAAACTCACAAATCGGCACATACAGTTTATTTTGATTAAACAAAACAACCTTAAATGTTTTGGATATGTAAACGTCTCTTATCAGAGCATGCTTCATGTTCACACCTAAATTATAATAAGATTTAGGCCTTAACACATTTTGTATTAAACTCAGATTTCATTTTAAACAGGCTGATTTTTAGAAAGAAAACCATATTATAATTTAAATAATAAAATAAAACAATCTGATTCTTCATCCCTTATCGTGTGGTCCAAAGCAGGCCCTGGATCACAGAAACTCTCTCCTGCATGTGCTGACTTCAGGTACTCTAACAGATTGCCCTGGTACCTGTTCTTTGCACCAGGGTCTTTCCCTCACAGCTGCATCCCATTGTAGGAAACACACTTTAAGACTTCCACTCACTTCTGTGCCTGAAAGACCCTCTTTTAGGCCACCATTTACCACTCTGATCTACTTTAATCAAAAGTCCTTGGTCAGGACCAGCTCTTGGCAGCTGGTGGCACAGAGTTCACTCTTTGCCATAGTGTGAGTGATTGCCATAGATACTGTCAAAGAAGGAGAGAAATCCCCCATGCAGTGTGTACCACAGAAATGGACTACTCATGATTTTCAAGTTCCAAAGGGGCAGCCGTGTTAGTCTAGTTCAGCAAAACAAGCAAGGAGTCCTGTGGCACTTAAAGACTAACAAATTTATTTATTGCATGAGCGTTTGTGGGAGAAAATCCCACTTCGTCAGATGCTTTGAAGATGGTAACTTACAGAATGGGAGGAAAGTAAATGCGGGGAAGTGTAAGTCTTTAGATCAGACCACACCGTAAAAGCAAATTAAAGCAGTTGTTCAGATTATAACATTGCATTTATTTTCCTCCCATTCTGTAAACTCCCCCATTTTCAAAGAGTCTGATGAAGTGGGATTTTCTCCCATGAAAGCTCATGAGATAAATAAAGCTGTTAGTCATTAAGTGCCACAGGACTCCTTGCTTGTTTTCATGATTTTTAATTTTCTCCTGCTAGTGCTGGCTTGCATTCAGTGTAGTGTCTGGTCCAGTTTCTCTCTGTGGAGCTATATCATACCCTTGGAAGGAGATGGACCTGCTGGGCTGATAGGACTTCGCCTTCTCTAGCTTCTGGGATTTACATGGTAAAAGGCCAGTTTTCCAGTGTTGGTCCTTGGCTGCATGAGCCATTTGGAGAAGTCCTGATCAGTCAAGCTGGAGCTTAGGCCACCGTGTTCTTATTACTCAAGGTACTGACCTAGAATGTGTCTTCTGTTCAGGGCAACAAGGTGTCCTCCTGCACCTGGGAACACAACCATGAATTTTAGGTCTCAAATCAAACCAAGATATCTGTTAGGTGAATGAGGTGGCTATAACTCTCCAGGTCCACACACTTGGTCTTGCAATTTAGCTCTGACTTTGATGGTAAGAGCTGATTTAAGGCTTCCATTGCTTGCTTGTGTCCAGGTGGTACTGCATATGGCCATCTTTTCCTAACTGAAAAATCCTGGATTTATCCCCAGAAAACCTAAGGGAGTCCTGTTGTGATGCCCTCTTAGGAAGTTCAGCTCTGTGAGTCATCTTGTTAGCCAGAGAGAGTGGAACGTGTTGGAGTTAAACTGTATCATCCACCTGACACACTGACCAGCTTGCCCCCAACAAATTCCCTAAAAGGTTGCTGGTTATCTGCAAGTGCACGCCAACCCAAACCTCCTTTTGAAGTGTTCCCATGCAGTTCCCAGCCCCTGGTCACTGGGCGCTCCTTGCTGTCTGCAGACAGCCAGCAGACACTCTGGCCTGGTAGAGCAGTGGAGGATTCACACCTGAATATACTAGTGAGGTGAATTTGCAGTAAGCCCAAGAAGCAACATATTACAAAAGAACAAAAATTGAAGTGCTCCTGAGCTGAGCTAACAGGAGGAGAAAATGGTCACAGATAAAATAGAAATACATCACACATTCTAGTTTCTAACACTTAATGAGTACAATCCTTCTCTAAGGTAGCTCCTCACCTAAAGCCACCTCTCAGCATCACCAACTGCATGGCTGGGAACACACTGTGGGTACAAAAGGCCTTGTTCCCTAACTGCTGGATAATAAAGCGTCTCCCCCTCTGCTTCTCAAAGACCAGTTACCCCAAAACATATCCCTGCAGTTTGTTCTCCAGCGGGCTGGTACCGTGGCTGTGTTTGGTTTCATTGGCTTTTCTCTTAGCCTTACATGCACATGTAGCTACCATTGTGCTGTGGCATTTGCGATACTTAGTTTATACGTGAGATCTTGGCAGGCAGGTAAACTAGTCGTCCTTTGTCTTGGACACCATTCTTCATCAGTCTTGTCTTGTTACATGATCAGAACAACATATGTACAACTTCTTGCATAGCAGCCATATGGCATCATGTTGGCTCAGTGTGCAGGTCATGGGCTGAGTCCTGTTCATTCCATTATCTAAAGGTTTCAAAACAAGCCTCCTTCCCTACCGCTACGTCCTATGGCTCAACCAGTACATGCATACTGAATGTGTTATCTGAGCCCGTCGGGCCAGAGCCTTGGTTATCTTCATGGCTTGTCTTTAGGAACGCAACTGGGGCTTTGTTATTCTTTTATTGTCTTTCCAAGTCAGTGGCCCTTGCTTTGACTCTGAGATGTCCCCACACTTTAACACTGATATTAATGACAGAATCATTCACTGAGTTCCCACTTCTCTTCTATGCTTTGCAGTATTTCGCCTTGTAAGCTTTACAAGGCAGCATCCCATCATATTCCAGGCAGCAGTCACACCACGCTAAATGTTCTTCTGGGTGATAGTGACTCAGAGCTGATTTTGTAAGCAGTGTGCCAGAATCAAAGCAACTGATTTCTTTCTTTATTTGAAGTTTTGGCTTATCCAATGACAGAGCAAATTGCCTCTGGGACAGGCTGTAGCCCAAAGTCCACTGAAATACAAAAGGAGAGAAGGCACCAGAGTCTCTTCATCTTGCTAATGAACTTAATCAAATAAATAATCATTTGTAGCTCCCCAAATTTGTGTTGAAGCTACAGAAGACTGTGATGGGCTATTGCTGTGGTCATGCTTCCTGCTCTTAGAGCAGCCACAGCCAAGCCCACGTTTTGCAGAAGAATTAATGTACACAGAAGCAGAAGCTGCTGATAATCTTTTTATAGCTTCACATGACGTAGGTGTTAAATGTGAGGGTGTTTTTCCCCTTTTATCACTTAGCTGGACTGCAGAGTTTCCATCCCTTAGAGAGATGCTGTCAAGGGGCAGCTCCGGGCTGTTACAGTTTCTGTGGTTTATAACTTAAACTAAATGCGAAGAGGTTCTGCTGGGTGGGTGGAGAGTTAACCCAGATTTTGCGGCAGACCTTCTCACTTTGAGCTGAAGTTCTGCATTTCTTTATTTTGCCATTTAGCCTCTAGACCTTTGCAACCCAGCTCGGACTCTTCTTTTGTCAGAGGAGCTGCTGCTTCATGAGGGCAGAAGCAAGACTATAAAGGTGAGAATTTCAGTCCCTCTGACTGCATGCATGCTTTTTAAACACATTCCTGGGCAATAGACTGAAAAGGGAAATGTTTGACTTTTAAAATTCTTCCATTCCAGTGGAATTCAGAGTTGTAGCCAGTTCATCTTGGGATGAAATAACTGCCATGACTTTGCAATTGCTAGAAGTCTTCTCTTCTTTGCTTCTGCTTTGGTGTCACCAGACAGAGAGAAAACCGTACATGGCAAACTCATGTCAGTTATTTGCCTAAAAGCCATGAGGTTTTTGTTTCTGCTTAACTATTGGTTCAGGACCTGATTCTGGTGGTAAGAAGGGGAATAGAAGAACCTTTTGAGCAGTGTGGAATCTCCCAACATAGGAGAAATCAACACAGGTTTCAAGGGAAACCATTCATAGATTTCACCTGGCTTTGTGTTTTGGTAAGCCTGGGTTCTGAAAGGGGAAATGTGTTTTAGCCTATCTCCTGTTCCCTCGCCTGTTGCGTTTAGTGTGCCTGCACTGTTATCAGAAAGGGTGTGCAAAATCCTAACAGACCAGATCCGGTTACATGCTAAAGTCAGGCTATGCACAGCAGAAGGCTCAACATCCAAAGCAGGGGAATCTGATGATTTCAGCTGAGCTTTGCTTTGGCTTAATTTGGATGCAAAATTTAGGGGTAGCAAACTTCAAATATTTGAAGTTGGAGAAGATGTTTGCATTCACCTCTGTCCCTGAAATGGCTAAGCTTTGTTGGGATTTAGTAACCTGTCTCTGCCTGACTGGAAAACGTAGGACTAAATATAGTTTGTCCTAGATAATTTTGCTTGAGACAATTTGTCATGCAGCATACCTTCATTTCCCTGCCCAGTTACTATAATAAGTAGAGCTGGAAGAAAGTTTTCGCTCAAAATCTTTTATAGCCAAAAAATGTCGATTTGAACACAGACTGAAACATTTCATGAATCTGGGTCAATTTGGGGGAATTGTTTTGGTTGAAATGATAAAACAATAATTCCACCTTGGAAATGCTGCAGTGAACTGTTTGGACATTAACAAAACATATTATTTCAGTTTTTAGGGCTAGATTTATGAATCAAAGCCCACAGAGGAAGAGATACCTGGGCATCTCCCACCCCCTGACTTTCAGCCCAGTGTTAGGGCACTGGGATATACAGAGCACTTTTCTGTAGAAAGGACTTGAATCCAGGTCTCCCCCTCTCCTGAGGTGACTGCCCTAACCACTGGCTATAGGCTCTTCTGTGGGTGGGTCTTTCTCAATCTGCTCTGTTGAAGCTATTCTACTCTGTGAAACACTTAAATAATCAAAGGAGTAGGGACTGGATCCTAGTGTCCCTCCAAACTGAACGTCCACCCTCCGAGCCAGAGTCATTCTTACACTTCCACTCTGGCCAATGATGACTCCTGTTTTTCATCCAGAACAGAACAGCTTCAAAAGGAGAGTATGAGTGTAACCCCCCCGCCCCGATTGCTTAGTGGTCTGGGAGTTAGGGCACTGCACTCACCTGGCAAGGGGAAACTGGGGTTTAAGTTCCCACTACAGAATGGGGACTAAAATATGGGTCTCGTATCCCAGCAAGTCTCTCACCAGTAGGTTAAAGGGGCACCAGCCCCAGCACGCCCTCCTTGAGCTGTGTTTTGTGAGTCCAGCCCTTCATTCATTGTGTTTTTATTGAAAACCCCTTAACAACATTCTTCGACCCAAAATGAAAATTTCTCACTTCTTCAATTCACTGAAAATCCCAACAATTTTGGTTTCAGTTACACCCAATCTGAAACTATGTTTTGATTTTCTGGAACTGCCAGCAAACTGAAAAACCCTTTTTACGCTCTGCATGGAATTCTGTGCAGTGTTCATGCAACCAGAGAGGAGCTTTTGTATTCAAATTGTTTTATGTTACATGATTTTGGCTGGCTGGTTGCAGAATCTTAGCAAACCACCTCATTCCTAACCACCTCTGTCATTTTTTGTTTTGTTCAGTTACTGGGATTTTTCTCTGTGGTATTCAAAATAAAATTCCTCCCTCTTTCTGAACAGGCTCATTGGTTTTTCTGTGAAAGTCATTGGAAAATTGTGGTGTTATTTTGGGAAACTTGTCGCTGATTTGCAATTAGACTCTTGCCCTGCCTGCTCCTCAAATGACCTTTAGTGTTACAGCTCTTCTAGGGCTTCATATCTAAACAGAGCCTCCCCTGATAAGTGCAGGTACGTGCAACATCAGCTGAGTGCTCTGCTGTGTGAGGCAGCTCCTTCTGGGGGTGGGGACACTGCCGTAATATTCACTCCTCTCCCACTGCTCTGTGGGGTAGTAACAGCTAGATGTCTTGTTGTGGGCCGCTTGGAGTTGTCTGTCTCCAGTTCTGTTTCAGAGATCTGTAGGAGAAGCAAAGTATTCATTACCCCTGTGTCATCGGAGTGGCTGCTTCAGGAAGGTGAAGGTGAGGGGGTAGGGGGGCAAGAAGTTTGAGTAGATGGTAACCCGGAGAAGTTCATGGTGCAGCTTTTTGATCTGGAAGAATTCTGCAGCCCTGTCACCTGGCTCCATTTAGCCATTTTGGGGGCCCTGCTCTAGATATCAGAGCTGTCAGAGTGAGGACACCAGAGAAGCAAATGGGTCCTGATGGTCTGTGACATCTGGGGGATGACTGTGGGTGCTGCACATTGGAGTTATGTCCTTGAAAAGCAACATGTTGCATTTGATGCCGTGATATCTGTGTAAATCTGGCTGGGAAGAGAAAAGTATGTGGCTGAGAGCAGGGGAGCCTGGTTCAGAGTGCACTGTTAGGACTAACAAGATGAGAGTGAGCAAGTTGGCAGCAGCTGTTGTGGAAGACAGAGCTGTCGTGTTCAGCACCGTGTATGGTAGCATCTAGAAGCAGTTCCGAACCCACCTAGCTGTGCTGTTGTGGGAGGAGGACGGCAATTAGAAACACTGTTACCTCACTCGCCGTTCTGTAGAGTGGCTTTCTCACGCTCAGCAATGTCACCGCTCTAAGGTCTGGGTTCACAGGACCTTGCAGGGAAGGAAGAAAATGCAATGTGTCCCTTCAGATAGCTGGAGACCTCCCTTTTCCAGTGGAACCCAGAGCATCTGTTTGTAGTTCCTCAGGAACTGTAAACCTTTCAGGTCAGATGAATCATGGTGTGCACAAGATCAGAGTCTCCCTTTATAGGAGAGTCTCTGGTCCCTCTCTTCCCAGCTGGCTAGATCTCACTGCAACGCTGGCTCTCTCTATCTCACTGTCTGGCCCTCTCTCATTTCCAGTGTTATTTCCCCCTCCTCCACGCTCTGCACTATACCTGTTGCCTTCTGCCCTCTTTTCTCTTCCAGCTGTGACCTGTTTCATCCTAGGACACCAGTTCTGAGCTGCAGATGCTCAGCACCACTGTGGAGTAGTGCATGCTGATCCCTAAGTTTACCTGGGCTCTGAATCATTCAGGAGAGAGAAGCCAGGGGGCAGCTGGCAGAGGCTGAATTCCTGCCTCTTGATTTAAAAATGAAATGCTTTGCCTTTTCTCCCTGACTCCATTACCCCCCTTGACTTCAACCAGAACTTGGTGCCTCCAAAGCCAGGAGGCCAAACTCTTTGTCCTCCATCTCCTGAAGGATGGAATCTGTCTCCATCTCTGGAGCCCTGCCAGAATTTGTCCTTTCCCTGACCCTACCTCTGGTGCAATCCTTATTGAGGCCTTAATCACATCCTGTCTAGACTTTATTCCAATTCTTGCTCTTACAGTTTTCCGAAATCCCGCCAGAAAAGCCTCCAGCACCAGAGGAACCAGGGCACTGCAGCCTGTGGTACAGACGAAACTAGCTGTACTTTGCCTTCGTTGGGCCCCTCTGTAATTCACCTGATGGCACCCAGTCACCAGTCCGTCTGGTGTTACAGCAAGCTTCACCCATCCACTCCTTCTCCCTGCCCCATCTCTTCCCAGCAGTTGGGGAACTGCATTCAAGGCAGCCTGCCACCCTCCCACCACCTGCACTGAGACCATCCAGCACACCCCACTGCAGAGACACAAGCAGGGTTTTCTCTTCAGGTTGTTCCTCGCCACCTTGTGCTGCAGGGTCCTAGCACTGGGGGTGCCACGTCCAGCAGTGAGTGTGGTGGCTGGGCCTGGCTGGCAGAAGGGTTGGTCTCATGCAACTCTAGGGGAGAAGGGTCAAAATCAAAGCTCTCAGAACTGCATCTCAAGGCAACTTCCTGACTAACACGTCTGCTTAGGCCAGAGGCTCAAGTCCTCTGCACCTCCTTGTCCCCACCCCTTCCCTGCTAGCCTACCTCACTGAACCCCAAACACTTCCCCTCCCTTCACCCTGCCCTCTTGCCTCACTGATACCCCAATCATGTTCTCCTCCCTTCCCCTGATCCTTCACATTTCCCGCCTTCACCCTGTCCTCCTGCCTCAGACACACTCACACTTTCCCGTCCCTCATCCAACTCCCCCTTCTTCTTCTCCGTAGCCTTCCCCTTGCCGTCCTGCCTGCTTTACACCTCCACCTCTGACATCCACCTTCCTCTTCCTTGCTTCTCATTCCACCGTCTCATCTCATTGACACCCTACACCTTCCCGGCTGACTCCTATATCCCTGGTCCAAGGAGCATTACCTTGCAGCTCCCCTCTTTTTTCATTCTCCTCCTCCCTAGGAGAGAATGGGCTGTCCCCAGCTGGTAAGGAGTTGCTCTCCTCCCTTGTGCTTCCCAGTGCTGGTGTGAAGGGTCCTGGCCAGTGTGATATTGAGCAGATTCACCCAAACACTGCTCAGTTCTCTGTTGCTCATACGCACTTTCTCACAGTCTCTTTAAGCTCTTGTCCAGGGTTCTTGGAGCTGTCATGCTTTGAAATCCAGCCACACCATAAATACAACCCCAACTGCAAAGTGAGCTACCCACAGCCATGAATGAAGCAGTGATGGTAACCTCAGTAAAACCTCTCGGTGTCCCTCAACCACTTCTTCCTAAAGAGCCCCAGAGAAAAGCTGAGCTTTGTAACTTGCCTCAGAAGTTAAAATATGTGGGTTCTGATGAACCAAGGTAAACTATAGGGTTCAAAGTCAAGGCTTTAACTAAGATTTGTTCTTGAACTGAGACAATTAGATATCTTTATCAATGATTTGGAAGTTAAAATAATTGTTGGTACATTTTGCAGGTGATTCAGAAATTGGCTGAGTGTTAAATAATAATAAGGATGGGTCAATTATATAAAGTGTTGTGGATCAGTGGGCTCATTTGAACTATGTGTGTTTTAACACTGCCAAATTCAAAGGTTATCCATTGAGGAACAAAAAATGTCCATAATTACTAGCCAGGAGATGCTACCCTGGGAAGCAGTGATTCAGAAAAGAACTTAGGGGTCATGGTGGAAACCAAGAGAACACGAGGTCCTTGTGGATACAGTGACTACGCAGGCTAATGTGATTCTTGGATGCACTAAAGGAATATCACAGGAGTGGGGGAGAGGGTGTTACCTCTGCATATGGCTGTTGTGAGACTTTTACCAGATACGATGTGCTGTTCTAATATCCACATCTCAAAAAGAAGCTGAAAATTTGAAAGAGTTCAGAAAAGAGACACAAGAATGGTGGATTCTCCATCACTGACAATTTTAAAATCCAGATTAGATGTCTTTCTGAAAGTTATGCTCTGGGAATTATTTTGGAGAAAGTTCTCTGCCCTGTGTCATACAAGAGGTCAGACTAGATGATGACAGTGATCTTCTCTGACCTTGGAATCTATGGTCCAACATGTGGAAAACTTCCCTTCTTGGGAAACTCAGCTCTCTTTAGCTTACCCAAGGAAAGGTTAAGAGATGACGTGCACACAAAGGCGCAGTGGGATCCACTGGCTGATGCTAGGTAAATTCAGGCTAGAATGAAGTAGACATGAGGTAGTGATGCTTATAAACTGCTTCTCTGTGATGTGTGTGGCCCTTAGTGTAAGGTGCAATGTCACCTTTTAAAAAAACAGGAGCCACCTTGTCACTTGCACCCAGATATAAATACTTCCTGTGTAATCTGCATTGGGTTCTGTGCCTGTTTGTTATAAAATCTTCCTGTGTCATTTGCATTGGGGTCTGCTCCTGTTTTGTATGAACACTTTCTACATAGTCGCCATTGGAATCTGCTCATTTTCTCTACATGCTGAATCTTAATTTTTCCATTGGCCCAACTGAAGCACAGGTCTGCCCCTGAAAAGTGACTGTGAAATGGCATTGTGTGATGTATGTGTAATCTTTGAGTGAGCTAGAGTTCATTCAGTTGCCCTTTCCAGTGCCTAAAAGGGAGAAACCCCAACCCCTATGGAGAAAGCAGCTGGAGACCCAGGATCTGGTGTGTAAAGGACTCATAGCAAAGACTGCTCAGAGCTACCATCACATTGAAATACTACTGAGAAAAAATGTAACAACGAACTGTATTAACTACTAACTTAATAAATCTTATCCTAAGAAACCAAAATGTATTTAAACAGAGCAGTCCCCACAGAAATCCCATAAGAAAGATACCAGAGTCCCAAAGTTCAGGTGGAGTCACCCATATCTCAGTTGCAGTCTAAATTCAAGTCCTTGAGTTGCAAGAGGCAGCAACCCTCTTTGGCTTCAGGGATCTTAAGTAGGAACCCATGCAGGTTTTTGGTTCTCTTCTGAAACCAGCACCAGCCAGTCAGTTCACTGGTTGACCAGAAATTAGTCACATATGAGACAACTCTACTGCAAAATGCTCCACAGCAGGGAGAAAACATCTTGCTGTCCACCCCTGGCTCAGCTTCTCCTAGTCACACACTAAGTGCATGGGCTCCTCTCGTTGCAACTCTGTAGCTCATGCTCTCAGGCATCTGACTACAGCAGCTATAGAAAACGTAGTGGAGCATGCTCAGTGCTACCACCACTTAATTTCCAGAAACTTCTGGACCTGAGTGGCCAAATCTGCCCAGCAAGAGAACTCAGCCTCAAGAGATCTGTAAAAGAGATTGCTCCTCTAGTTAGGCATATAGGATACATGTGCTTGTGCCTCTGTGATCCTCGGTTCCAGTCTGGCTGGCTTATAAACTACGAGCAGGTCTTCACTGAATTGATCTTTCCAGATCCATTAAGCGGGTCAATGAAGATTCACTCAGTTGATTGAGAAGTCAACCCAATAGAGGGCCCCCCCCAACCCCCCCCCCCCAAAAGAGTAGCGTTGAGTCAACAGGAAGCCATTTTCTGTCAACTTAGTGCAGTGGAGTTGCCATGGTGAGTAGGTGTTAGAAAGCCAAAGGGAGATGCACAAGTGATGCAAAATAACTTGCATATCTCCCTTCAGTTGCCTCCAAAAAACATAGTAAGTGTAGACCAGGCCTCTATGGCATTCTGTCTTGACCTTACTTGCCTCCATTTACTGCCCCTTCTTCCCTTCCCTTTTATCTCCTTGAATGCATTGTTTGCCACCTGTGTCTGGAGTTGCCTTCCTCTCCTTTCTTCCCAGGGCTTCTCCCATCTGGCTTCCTCCCCCTGCACTCCATGTGGTCTGACCAAAGTCTCGGGTGGCCCAAGCCTCCAGAATTCAGAAGCAGTGCTCTGTCCTCCTCTTTCTCCACTTGTGTGTCATCTTCAACAAGAAAAGATGAAACGTTTCATTTTGACTTTCTCATGTCATTTTCAGAAAAAAGCCCTGTGTTCTGTTTATTGGTTCTATTCATTTCATTTAGACTTTAATATATTAAAATATTAATGTTGTTACATTTAATGGCACATGGAAAATATTTAATATTCCAATAAAATAATTGAAAGGAAGAAGATCAACATTATCAAAATGAGACATTTTGATAGTCCTGAATCGAAATTTTCTGGAGTTTTTGTTTTATGGGAAATTTGGGAATTGCAGCTTTTCATTTAGATGTGGAATACAAGTACAATCTTAGTATCAAGTGCTGGAATTCCCCATGAAATGGGAAGTTCAGTTCGTGACCAGGTCTCATCTAAGTGCTTTTCTCTATTTGTGTTCACTGTGCTGGAAAGGGTATCTGCCTGCAAAATGAGTGAAAGATTTTTCTTTGAGGGAATGACAGGCTCTATGATGAGAATGTCTACGGGCCTGGATGAACTCCCTAAGAAGAGAGATGGAAAAGAAGGACCTCGTTTATTTTAAAGAGGAGATGAATGAGAGGAAGCATGATGAGAGTTTGTAAAGTAATGAATGGCCTAGAGAAGGCAGATTGTTCTCTGTCTCTAACACGAGAACAAAGCGACATTCAATGAAATTAAAGGGTACCAAATTAAAACTAATAATCAGAAACACTTCTTCATACAAGGCATAATTAGACTGTGGAACTCATTTCCACAGTAACTTGCTGAAGCCAAGAATTTAACAAGATTCAAAAAGAGGTTGGACCTTTTATATGGATAACAAGACTATCCAGCATTAGCAGAACTAATAACAATAAGCAGTTTGGAAGAGACATTAAACCTCAGGCTTCTGGGCTTGAGCCAGCTTCTGTTAGGATTTGTTTCACTGCAGTTAAACACCTCTGGAGCCTGGGTCAGCTGAGCCAGGCTCAGGCTGCAAAGCTGTAAAACAGCTGTGTGGCTCAGACCCAGGCTCTGGGACCTTTGAGGGAGAGGGAACCCACAATGCTAGCCTGAACCCAATAGTTTTAGCCCTACAGCTGGGGCACTGTGAGCACGTCAGCTGACCTGGGCCAGTGCGACTCACCAGGGGTCTTTTATTCCAGTGTAGCCAGACTCCGAGAGACTTAACACAGATTATCTCGCCTCTGCCCGCTATGGGGCTTTCATGTCTTCCTCCTAAGCAGCTGGTATTGCCAGAGACAGGAGACTGGGTAAGGTGGATCATGAGCGATCCAGTCTGATATTCCCCTATCCTAATGCCTCACGTGTGGAGCTAGAGAAATTTTGTTGACTCGTCTTGGTCTTGGATGGTTCCTGCTAGCTCTCCTCTGAAAGTACGGAGGGGCTGGGGTGTTTCTTTTCAAGGCAGAGTGAGTGCTAGGGCCAGACCAAGGGGATTCCCAGGAAGTAGTCGGAGGCTTATACAGTGCATTGCTGTTTATGTTCATAATTATGCCAAAGCCCCGGAGGGGGTGAAAGCAGGCATTGCCCAGTGCCTACATTGAGAGCAGGGCAGGGACTCTGTCACTAAGACAGCAAACACAAAGCTTGCTTTATTTGTAACTAAAGCTAGGTTAGCAGCTCTGCACTTCTGAGAACTCCCAGAACAAACCTGGTGGCAGGAAGGAAAACTTACGGTATCAAGGAAACCAATAGCAACTTCAAAGCTAAACCCAGAAGGGAGATACCATGGCATGAAATACAAAGTTCTGTGTGTAATGAAAATCTTGTTCCTCTGCCTAGTGAAACCTGCCTCTCTACCTCAGCTCATGCTAGAGCTCTCAGACCCAAACTGCGTCTGCGGCATATTACTGTAAACTGACTCTGAATGAAAGTCACTTTCCTCTCCGGGGTGGAGTGGTAGTGAAGTGAGCAATGAGATTCTCTGTGATAGCCCAGGCAAAAAGCATTGCTGCTTAAATTCTTTTCTGTGGTTGGAAATGTGTTGCTACAAGTTTGGCCACAAAGTCATTGTCGTAGCTACCTAACATTGCCTAGTGGCAGTCTCTGCCCTGACAGTAGCACTTAGGTGGAGTGGACTTTGGGAGAAGAGCAGCTGACTGGCTCAAGAAATCCCTTCCAAGGCACACCTACTGGCTGGACAGGGAAGCACCCGATTTTAGAGTTTCCCAAGGGTCTGGCCTTTCTTTTGAACATAAATTTGGATGCACACTTTTGGGCTTCTGGCTGAGCCCTAGGCAAGCTCAGAGTCTAGATAGTGACTTTTGTAACCGTGCCGTGTCATATGCTGTCTGGCAGGACATGGATGTTAATATCTGGGTCATGAAGCCCCATGAGGTGAACAAGTTGATTCTTTAGCTTTTTATTTATTATTATTACTTCAGGAGCACCTAAGAACCTTAGTTGGGGATCAGAGCCATGTTGTGCTAGGTGCTGTACAAATGTGGAAGAAAATCTGCCTTCCATTTAAATAGTTAATGCCATAAATATCTAGCAGATTCCTCTCCCAACTCTCTGTGGAGTTACGTCTCTGATAAGACATGGAACTACAGTGTTTTGCAACATCTGCATCCCAATTGCAGCCAGAATAAAATTTTTCAAAGCATCAATGTTTGTCCCCTTTAATTGCCTGCAAACATTCTCCTTTTGGTCAGAGCCAACCTGTGAATTGCTTGAGGGGAGCAGGACAGTGTGTGATGTCTGAAAACAGAATCAGAAGCCCCTCCTCCTCACTGAAATGGGTTCTTGTACAATCCGAGAGAATACATGTGCTCCCAGCCTGGGTGTTCCACAACTTAAGCGTTAAGATCCAATCATTTCCTGCCCTTCAACCTGGCCTCTGTAAACCTTGGAAAAGGGAGCATAGAGAGAGACATGGGGAGTGAGTGTGTGTGTGTAGGCACAACAACCACATCTCTTACATTCTGGATAAATTTATTCCTCCCTTCACAGGGCTCCAGGAGTCACCTGTAAGTAACTGACAGCAAGTTGATAATGCTGGGCTAATAGCTAGCTAGGGCTAGCAAACACCTGCCATTTGAAGTAGCCTGAGTTTTGCATGTCTGAAATGCTCTCTTCATTACTCATGTATCTCCAGAGGCCTTGTGATGGGAAAAGAGGCCTTGGAGTTTGAGGTGAACTGTTGGGACTGAAGTCTGTCTTTGTCTAGTTAGGAAAGAGGCTCTTTGGCAATGATGTTGGCTGACTGTAGAAGGAAGAGCTCCTGATGCATTCTCTCTTGTCATCTTCCTCTCCAGGTGACCGTCTTCATCTACTCTGACCTGCTCCTCTTCACTAAGGAAGATGAGCCAGGGCGCTGCAATGTGCTGAGGAATCCTCTCTACCTGCAGAACGTCAAACTCCAAGAGGGTGAGTGTGAGCGTACCAGCAGACTGAAGCTTCTTCACTCCTGGCTTCCGGAGCCATTTATGGGGCTAAAATGGGTCCCTGAGGTTACTGGTACATCAAGACATAGTGGGTAGCTGGGCATCACCCCATGGTTTTTGGTATTGCAGGAGTCTCAGAAGTACATGATCTCCTCTCCCACATGTACTGCTGGATATCCACAAAATGGGAAGGGTTCAGGGCAGACAGCTCGCCTTCCTACCTACCCTTCCTTTGGGGACTTCAGGCCAGCCCTTCCCATCATTGCCTTAACACAGTCTCCAGTGGTTTAATATCGCAGGGGTGCACAGAGCTCTTGGAAGACTTCTGATATTTAGAGAGCTGCAGGCCGCTTTCTGAGGCTGTTCCCTGCTGTCATGGTGAACAGCCTGAGCTGTTCCAGGGATGAGGGGCCATCCCATCCCAGGAACCTGGTTGGCTGGGTTGTTACTGTGTTGAACCACCCTGTCCCGTTCACTGGTGCTCTATTGTTTACAGCAGTAGCTAGCAGCAATGACAAGGGAAACGAAGTCTTGAGGTTTCTCTTCTGGTGCTTTAACAGAGCACAACAGCTTCTTCCGCAGCTTTCTGACTAAGCTGTAGTGACCTTTGCTTACCCCACTTCCTCCTTTGTCTGCCTACGGCTTCCCTACACAGCTAGCCAGGACCACTTTGCCCATCCACGCCCTGACATGCTGGGCTGAGAGCATTCCCCTCATGCCCGGCTGCTGTACTCTACTGATGGGCAGCTTGCAGGGAATGTTACTAGCAGAGACAGTTCTGGAAGTGGGAAGGAACTGAAGCAGTTAATTCAAGTGGGAGGCAGCACTCTGTCCTGGCTGCTCAGATACAAATAAGAAACACCCTTCCCTGGTCCCACACCACTCCTTCCCTGAGTCTGCGAGCATTCCTGGGGACATGTCCAAACCCTCTCTGAACTGCCCCCTGTGTGCAGGCCCCAGGAGGCAGCTGGTGAGGCTGGAGATGATGTGGGTGGTAGGTGAGAGGCAATGAACTGAAGTATGGGTGGTAGATACGGCACTGAAGCACTGACCCGTTCATTTGCCTGGTATTGATAGCTTGTGGTGGTGGGAGGTGCAAACTGGAATCAAAGCCATAGCTCAGGGGGAGCCTATCATTTGGCCTGTAATATGACTCCTGCTGGTGAAGAACGCTCACTGATGGGAGACCTCCTTGGTCCTGGCAGAGGAGTGGGAATTGCTAATGGTCAGGAGGATTCATGAAGTGCCTCTGATCTGGTGTTACTGATACGCGTATTGCCCAGATCTCCCCACCCGCTTGCCTTCCCTGGCCCCAGACCTGAAGTTGCTGTGCAATAGGGAAACCAGCCTCCAGGATTGTCCTGGGGTCTCCAGGAATTAAAAAGATTAATCTTTAATTAAAGGTAATGTTATAGGATGAACCTCCAGGAATGCATCCATCCAAAACTGGCAGTCCTGCGGCATCTTGTCCTCCATGCCCACATTTCCTGCTAAGAGAGGGCACTCATGAGACCTGGGCTGTTGCTCCGAACTTATGGTTTATTCACTGGATTACATTTGCCTCTTCCTGTCTTGAATTTCCCATGGCTGGGTTGTGATTTTCTCCTACTGATTTGAAATCTCTGGGAATGAGCTGTGGCTATCATCTTGTTCCAGACAGGTCATTGTGAGCTCTTGATAGTGAATATTTGAGCTGTTTTGGACACACGAGCCACATAGGATGTTTCTGCTTCTTTTGCCCTAGTCACTTAGCATTTCCTGTTTCCATGATCTTTTCTGCCAGTAAACTCAGTCACTAGATTGCGTAGGGAGAACAGACCCAAGGAAGAGCACACTCATTTAGAAAGGAGCTTGACTATGGGTAAGAATTCCTTTGGCACTTTTCCCATGGTACTGGTTATTTCTAAAGAATGGACACAGAGCTGTTGCCCCGAGAGGATGTCTGCACTTGGGGCTGAGGCTGTGACTCCCAGCTCAAGGGGAGAGTGTCACAGAAGCTCTGATCTTAGCTTGTATGCTAAGAAGAGAGTCTTGCTGCAGCAATTCAGACAGCAGGAAGGACTATTAGCCCTGATTACATATTGGCAAAGCACATAGGTATGTATTTGGAGTGGCTAGTCCCTCCTACCAGTCTCATTGCCCAGGCTACCCTATGGTTTTAGCCTGCTAGCTTGATGATGGTGCGAGTGTTTCTCCATGAGCTGCAGATCACCCCCCAGCTCCAAGAGCAGACATCCCCTCAGTGAAGTACTTTTCTGTTGGCCCTGGGTGAAAGCACAGAAGGGTGCACAGTTGATTTTCCAGCTAGCCGAGTTGCTCAGTGGCCCTTGGAATCAAAACTAAGCCGGCTGCTTTATCCTTCACTTGTTTAAGAGCATAGCTCTGCTCATGGCTGTCTCTGTGGCCATAAAGCTCCATTTGCAGCTCCTGCAGCCCTGGAACATGCTTTCTATTCTCCTTCATGCCAGCTTGATTTCCTGGGACGCTATCTATGATTTATTTCCTGGAAGTCAGTAGAAGTTGGCTCCATTGCATTTCAGATAGTGGACAAGGACAGTGAGCCCCTCCAGGAAGGGACCTTCTTTCAGCTCTCAAGGCTGTTTTCTGCCAGAAACAAGCCTGCTGGTGGACCACACCAGTCTGTTGTAAAATACAAAACAAAAAGCTGTCAGTCCTCTTGGCAGTTGCCTTGCTGCTCTCCCGAAGAACTGAATGGCACATTAATAGGAACAGGCGTATTGCTGAGTACAACAATTGAGACATCTCCGGTGCACTGAAGACCATTGTGATGTTTCCTGTTTCTGTTGCTTGCTGTGCTGTGCTGAAGTAAATCAGTAGAATCTGTCTTCCTGCTTTGGAAGCCCAGCATGGCTGGTGAGCATCACGCCAGCCAGTTTTCCCAGTATAATGAAGTGAGCTTCCCTCTTTAGATACTGTGGGAATTTCCACCCTGGAGCTACTGGCTTGCTGGGGCTGTGCCCGTACCAGTGCGGGTGAGCTTCAGACTGAGAACGGAAAGGGGCTGCTATACTGACCGCCTAAATAAGGGGTTCCACTGAGAGCCATAACTCTTGTCCCCACCCCTTTCAGAACAGTGGCCTGCCCTCCCTCTGCTGTGCACATGGGTCTGTGCCATCTGCAGATGCTTTGGCAAGAGTGGGCCTTTGCTCTCAGTTTGGTGGTGTTCTCCAAGGCTTGTCTTCGTGGAGATGAATGGTCCCTTTTGGGGCACCCCCATGGTGCCCTGCAACTGACTCCTCACCTCTGTTTCCCTAACTCAAAGGACCTCCTTTCTGGTTCTTACTTAAAAAGTTCCCCTCCTGGTGGCCAGCTGATGACAGCAACTGAAGTCCCTGAATGCAGCCCACCTCCTCCGTGTGCATATAAGTCTGGTTCTTGTCACACCCCAGCCTTTTCCATCACAGAGAGGCTCCATGTCTGGTCCTCTTCCGTCCCTCGGCTGGGATGGCAAGTCCAGCCCCTCTGTTGCGATGCAGCCCCGCTCTGCTCAGCAGGAACTGCCAGAGCCTCTGCTGGCACTCTTCTCACTCATGCTGGCCCTTGCTGTGCCTCGGGCACCAGCTCGGCAGCAGGAGACAGCAGCAGTCAGCCCCTTGCAGCTGCTCTGCCTTTAGCCCTCTCTGGCCCTGGGCAGTGCCTCTCCAGTTTAGAGCCTGAAGGGGCATTTCCCTCTGCTGCTTCTGCTACCTTCAGCCCTCTGCTGCTCCCCAGTCCTGGTTCTCTGGCCTGGGGACCCCAGTCAGCAAACCCCTCTTTCTGCTCTCCTGCTGTTAGCCCTCTTGCAGAAGCCACCACCTGTCTCTGGCAGCTCTAAGCTGACTCCTGGCTGGCCTTTTGTAGGCCCCAGCTGCTGCCCCACTTTCTCGATTGCCCGCCTGGGAATCCCTGCTGTGGAACAGGGTTGCTGAGCCCCATTTCATGCAACAGGCCAGCCACCCTCTTACACCCACCTGCAGCTGCAGGGAACTGGAAACTGCAGAGGCCGCAATGCATTGCTGGCCCTTCCCCTCTCCTTGCTCACTGGCATGACACTCACCAGCCATGCTCCCTCCCAGGCCCTGTGTGGCTGAGCAGCTCCTTACTTCGCTCCCACTTTTTTGCTGCCTGCTAGCCTCCCTCTGGAAAGGAGCTGGTGGTGGGGAGCTGCAGTTTGCATGGGTCAACACTGCATTCACTCAACCTGATTGTGGGCTCTGTGGGGATGGGACTGGCCTGCAGGGCTGTGTGGCTCCACGTACAGCCAGTTTGCCCCCCTTCAGTGCATTCCAGGCTACTGGAACACTTGGAGCAGAGGAAGGTGATTGGGAACAGTCAGCGTGGATTCACTATGGCAGTGGTTTTCATTACTGTGTCATCACACAGCAGTAAATGTGGTGCGGACAGCCCAGAAGATGACTGGATTTGGCCTGGAGGGAGTGGGCTAGTGCCTCCTTTAGAGTCTCAGTATGCTCCCAAGTGTGTCACAATCTGCAAAAGATTGAAAACCACTGTGCTCCAGGCAAGTCATGCTTGCCCCCAACCTGATTGCCTTCTATGATGAGATGGCTGGCTTTGTGGAGGTGGGGTTGTGATATACCTTGATTTCAGCAAAGCTTTTGATGTGGTCTCCCACAGTGTTAAAGAGGTGTGGGTTGGATGAATGGACTAATAAGATGGATAGAAAGCTGGCTAGACCATCAGACTCAATGGGTCATGATCAGGGCCATCCTTGGGGGGCGTAGGGCCCAGGGCCAATTGGCCTGTGGGTCCCTGCCCCATTCCAGGGGGTGCAGGGCAGAGTATGTGTGTTCAGGGCCTGGGCTCCGCTCTCCTGTCCTGCCTCTGGCCTTGTCCTCCCTGCCTCCCGGGTGGAACAGCCGGCCCAGCGGTGGAGTGGGAGCGAGAAGCCTGGCCTTTGGGCCAGTTGTTCTGCCCTGGGGATGGGAAGGGCCGGCCCAGAGGCCAAGTTCTGCACTTCAGCCCTGCCCTGCTGCCTTCAACTTCCCACTGAAGGCAGTGGGGCAGGGGTGGGGGACAACGTGGCAGTGAGGGGCTCCATGCAGGGAAATGCAGGGCGTAGGCAGCCTGCCCCACTCCCGGCTAGCTTTGGTAGTGATCAACAGCTCGATGTCTAGTTGGCAGCCTGTACCAAGCAGAGTCTCTAAGGCAGTGGTTCCCAACTGGTGTGCTGCGGCAATCCCTTTGATGTGCCGCCACAGCAGCAGGATGTAGTTCCGACCATGGTCCAGGCGTCGCTAGAGGCAGCAGGATCCAGCCCTGGCCAGGGGGCTGCCAACAGTGGCAGGGTCTGGGAGCCGTGAGCAACTGCGTACATGGTGTGCCGCGGCAGATCAAAGGGTTGGGAACCACTGCTCTAAGGGATGGTTCTGGGACAGTTTGGTCAACATCTTCATTAACAATCTGGAGGATGGGGTGGAGCAGCCCTCAGTTAAGTTTGCATATGGCACTAAGGTAGGTGCAGTTGTAGATACATTGCAGGGCAGGGCTAGGATACAGAGTGACCTAGACCAATTGGGGGGTGGGACCAAAAGAAATGTGATGAGTTTCAACAAGGACAAGTACAGAGTCCTGTACATTAGACAGAAGAATCCTGTGCATGGCTACAGCGTGAGGATTGACAGGCGAGGCAGCAGTTCTGCAGAAAAGGACCCTAGGGTTACAGAGGACAAAAGCTAGATCTGAGTCAACACTCTGACTTTATTGCCAAGAAGGCTGATGGCATATTGGGCTAAGGGAACTGGGCATTTTTAGTCTGCAGAAGAGAAGAGTGAGGTGGGTATTTAGTAGCAGCCTTTAATTACCCCCAGGGGGGATGGAGCTAGGCTAGGGGTCTCAAACACATGGCCTGTGGGCTGCATGCAGCCCCTAAAATTATTTCCTGTGGCCTGCAATGACACTATTATTACCAGTATTTTCAATAGCATTATATGAGAGGTTTTTGTGGCCCGCCTTGACACAGCTGTAGCAGGGATGATTTAGTTGTGGTTGGTCCTGCTTTGAGCAGGGGGCTGGACATCACTAGATGACCACCCGAGGTCCCTTCTGCCTGTAATCTTCTAGGATTCTCTGTGCAAGCAGCTTGCCCAGCAGGTTAGGGAGGGACACAGTCAGGTTATTTCTGTATGAACAAATGCTTGCCAGGTTCTAATACATAAGGACTTTGTCTTCAGCCTTGGCTTTTTGTGTTGCTTTAGCTCTTGTAGCATTTGCCAAGCTTGGCTGGTAACAGAGATGACAGAAACATGATGTCCTTGGACAGGCCATTATTATTCATTACTGGTTAGTGCTGGGTGCTGGGCAAAAGCAGACATTCCCTGACCCATTAGTATTTAACATTTCTACTGGAATGGCATCAAGAGATGCTGACCGGCTCCCAGCCCAAGTGCTGTATGGACGTATTAAATGGCATCTTCTGCCTTGGTCAGCTCACAGGCCAAGTAAGAGAGGCAGAGTCAGCAGGACCAGCTGGGAAATGACTTGTATTTTTGCACAGTTGATATTCGTATTGACTCACATGCTGGTGGCACTAGCAAGAATGACAATATAGAAAGGACAGGTTCTCGTCCTATAGACAATGAGTGCATAGAAAGGATGGGTTCCTGTCCTAGAGAGTTTCCAATTTAATAAGCTCAGATGCAAAGGGTGGGTCTGCTGACACCAGCCACTTTCTTTTCATTCCCTCTTTGCCTTTTGGTTTTTAACTCTTGTTTTGGCTTCTCAGCTTCTCTCTTTGCTGCCATCCCCATGTGCCCTCCCACTCTAGCACATAAACAGTGATCCTCACACTGAGGTGAGAGGTGGGAAAGCGGATAGATGAGAAAGATGCTCACATACCATGGTGATGGGACTAGACTAGATTAGAGGAGAGGCTGGCTATCATTTCAAGGATCCTGTGCTGGGACATTCCTTGGAGCTGAGGCTTTCCTCAGTGAGCAGCAGTCTGTTCGAGTGGCTTCTCTCACGTTCTTGTGCATGGATAGTTTTCTGACTAGATCTGCTCAATGTACAGTGACAGTCTGAAAACTTAACAGAATTTGAGAAGCCATTAGGAAAATAAAACAGAAAATATAATAAAAAGCCACTGTATGAATTCTTGGTATGCCCACACCATGAATAGTGCATGCAGTTCTGGTCAGTCCAGAAAACTTATATTGGAATTGGAAAAAGCACAGAGAAAGGTAACAAAAATGATTAGGAGTATGGAACAGCTTCCATGTGAAGAAAGATTAAAAAAATTGAGATGGTTCATCTTAAAAAAGAGATGATTAGATCTGATAGAGGCCTGTAAAATCATGACTGATGTGGAGAAAATGAGTAGGGAAGTGTTATTTACATCTTCACATAATGCAAGAAACAGGGTCACCTGAAGAAAATAAGGCAGCTGGTTTAAATCAAACAAATGGAAGTACTTCTTCACACAATATGGTTAACTTGTGGAGCTCATTGTCAGGGGATGTTGTGAAGGAAAAAGCATACCTGGTTTAAAAAAGATTAGATGAATTCATGGAGGATGGGTCAAGGTGGTTAGTCTGTGTACATCTCTAAATTTCCAACTTCCAGAAAAAGGGACTGGATGACAGGGGATGGATAACTGGAAAGTGCCAGTTCAGTCTACTCCCTCTGAAGTGCCTGGCATTGGCCACTGTCAGAAGACAGGACACTGGGCTAGATGAGCCATTGGTCTGACTTGGATGGTCATTCTTACATTCCTGGGACTCTTCTCTCATCCTGTGCAGTGGTATCCAGCCCTTGTACTCAGAGGTTAGCTTTCCTCTCCTAACAGCTCTGCTTCTGCTCTTCAGAGTGAAGGAAACAAGGAAGGGCCCCATTTGGAGCGAAGGGGAGGGGACTGACCCCACAATAAGCAAAAGTAAAGGGAAGAGGCTAGGAAACCCCAGCATAAAGTCAGTGGTTTGGACTCCTAATCTCCAGCCCCCCAGGGTGCAATGTGCTAGCTGGTGTCTGCAAGGTTGCCTAGGATGCTGGCTTTGACTGTGCCAGGCCAGCATTGCTGCAGAGACACTGGTGCCTTTTCAGGTTAACATGCTGGGGGCATGTGGGCACAAGCTGGGGAGCCACTTTGGAGTGCCAAGGGGATGTGTGAGCATGGTGGGAGTGGGAAATCGAGAGGTGGTGTGTGAACTCTTGAACAGCGGGGACGCCTTCTTTGGAACCACCAGGTGTGGAGGAAGCCATGGGCCTTTTCATGCGCACAAACACACTTCTTCCTGGAGAAATAAAGCTGGCCTAGCACTTCTCCAGCAATATGTGGGTGCTTTCCAGACCCAAACTCACCCAGCACAGGACATGCTGTTTACTGGACACCTCTCCAGCAGCACTTTCACCGTTTCTGGAGGTCACCAGCATGTCCTAGGACTTTGGCATAAGTAGCCTGCAAAGGGAACATTGTGCCCTTTAAAACCAAAGCCCCTTAGGGTTCCTCAGTCTGTCCCAGCCAGAGCCATCCCGGGATAGGTTGGGGTGGGGTGGGGCAGGAGAGCCAATCAACCTGAGGGGCCACCGGCCTGCCCTATGCTGGGAGCATGGGGTGGGCTGGCCAACTCCCACCCATCCACTTGCCTGCAGCTTGGCACCAAAGGCAGTGGGGGGGGACAGCGCATCAGTGGGAATCCTACAGAAGCAGGGCAGTCACCTTGCTCACTCCCCAGGGATGGCAGTGGCCCCAGCCTTGTAGCTGGAGTGGGGGAAAACCTGTGACCCGACCAGAGGGCTTCTCACAAAAGGCCAGCAGAAAGTAACTGCCAGCAAAAAAGCCAAGAACTTTGCCCTGCTGTTTGCACTTTCTTTACACTCAGGGGTGGATTTGGATGGAATAGGTTTTTATTAGTAAAAGTCCATTTCAGCACACCTGCAAAACCTGATAACAGCAGATGTGTGCAGCTGGGCAAAGTAAGAAAAATGTGTCTTGAAAAGTTGTTAGTGTTTGATTTCAGGATATTCACTTTGTATATTTGACATGTGAAGTTGACAGTTTCTGTTTTAATGATTATAAAGTTTTTGCTTTTTTTGATCTGAGCTTCAGCTGTAATTAGCTGATATCGGACTCCCCCAGTCTGCATTATGAACATTTAAATAGAGAAAAACAATAAAAGATGCTTAAAAATTACCCCTGATATTATCCATCAAAATGATGAAGAAATAAAAATCCATTTTCCCCAGCCTGCTCCTGGAGCAGGCCCTGGTCCACTAGCCTTTGTGGGGCCTCTGTAACAGCAGTTAACTCCTGGGGTTGCTGACTGCCCAGAGAGGGTTATTCTGGGGTTCTCTGGGGATTGGGATATTCCCAGTCCCTGGGGCCAGTCTGGTTCCATCCCTAGTGCTGCACACACAGAAAACGAGGCCAAGTGTGTACTAACATTACTGTTAGCAAGGATTGTGGCTGAGCATGAATTTCAGGGCCAGCCTGCTCTGCTCAGCAGATCATGTTTTAAAAAAGCTGGTGTGTGTCTTGCGCTGGGGGTGGAAGGGTGAGGCACTGCTTGTGCATGGGCAGCCTCCGGCTGGTGGCCTGTGCAGGATTGTCCCTCCCTAAGGTGGATGACTTGTGTCCTGTCCCCTCCTGGAGCTGCCAGCTCCATGGAAATAGGATTCCCCTATGGGGGTATGTCTACAAAAGGATAAAGCTGCCTGTGATATTAGCTGGTGTTGACATGCAGGCTTAGGTGACAGGGCTAAGAATCGCAGTGGGGTCATTTGGGCTCAGGCTGGAAGCATCTCCAAGCTCACCTGCAGACCCAGCCTTCTGCCTACATGGGGATTTTTCAGCCCTGCGGCCTGAGTTGGCTGACCTGGAACAACTGGGTTTGGGTAGCCAGATGATGCGGGGAAGTATTGTGTTTCTGCTTCTTGTTCAGTGGCCTCTCCCTGCCCCCTCCAGTCAGAGGCAGAGCAAGGATGAGTCAGGTCGTTGGGGCTGGTCCAGGGTGGGGTTACCAGATACCAAAGCATGGAAAGGAGGACAGGGAAATACGAAAAGGAGGACACTGGAGGACAAATGGAGGAAATGTAGTATTAATGTAATATTCTTCTGTTTTTAGGGGGCCCTGGAATGCTTCCCCCTAAAAATAGGGTGTTCTGGGGCATTCCAGCATTCTTTAACCCCTGTAAGTAAAAAGCCAGACAAAATCACATATTTTTAAAATGCCAGCTGGACGGAGGATATGAAGGTAAAAAGGAGGGCATGTCCTCCTTTTGCCTGACGTCTGGTAACCCTAGTCCAGGGTGGGGTGGAGGGCACACTAGGAGACATCTCTTCATTCGTTCTTTTGCCCCAAATGAAATCCCTGCAGCTGCGAGTGAAGCAGGACAGGCCCAGCTTGGGACTCGCTCGCAGGGGCTTTGGTTTGGTTTTCCTCCTCACTCCCTACCTCTTCCCTGCACAGAGAGCAGAAATGGGGGCACCGTGGCAGGGCTGGGTGCCGAGAGGCTCAAGCACTCTGCTGCCTCCTTTGCTTTTTTTGTCTTTCACCCCACACCCCTTTGGCTCAAGGACACATGTCCCTGGCCTGCATGTGCTGTGCTGAAGGGAGGGGCTGTGGAAGGCAGCTTGGGGATGGAGGCTATCACTGTCTTAGAAAGGGCTCAGCAGCAATCCAGGGAGCTCAGAGACAGGGAATGGGAATGACCAGGGACATGGAGAAACATCAAGACCATTAGAGATTGGGGCTGTGCCTTAGAGAGGAGATGAATCCAAGGACATGACAAAAGAATGGAGTCATGCATGGCACAGAAAAGGTACTTCAGGAGCTTTGGATCACCTGTCTTATAACACAGGATCAAGGGGGGTGTTCCACCAAATGGAAAGGCATCAAATTGAGAACCAACAAAAGAAATACTTTTTCACACTTTTGTGAATAGACTGTGGAACTCCCTGCCACATGAAGTTATTGAGCATTATTGCTTAGCAAGAGTCAGAATGAGACTGGGCATTTATGCCAATAGTGAGAGGATCCAGAGCTACAGTAGGAAAAGCCAAGAGTTTGACAGAATGTCAGCCACATCCTGCTCTTGGGGAGCAGACACAAGGAGGAACATTCCTGGGGGCAGGTTATACCAAACTGCCTCCTGCAGGGTTTCTCACACCTCCTCTGAAGCAGCTGGTGCTGGCCCTGTGAGAGGCAAGACGCTAGGCATGGGGGCTAGCTGGACCTTGGGTCAGATCCAGTCCTGTTCCCTGCTGTGAATTTAGGACACTCCTTTCCCCAAAGCCCAACAATGGAGAGATGTTCAGTGACCAGCCAGCCATGGCGGGAGGCAAGGCAGGTGTGTGTAATGGCAATTGGCCCTACCAGCTTCAGCTCAGTCTTGTAATTCATAGAAAGCCAGGCCTGCAACTGGTCAAGAGCAATGTTCCCTCTAATTTTTCATAGGCTGTGTGCACAAAAAATTTCTTTGTGTGTGCTAATATTAGCACTGTTCAGTTTTTTTGTGCTCACTTTATTTTGTTGCGTGTGCATGCACACAGTTTAGAGGGAACAGTGGCCAGGAGGGCAGCCAGTTAGGAGATACATTTCCCTCTGATCCCAAGGGGACTGGCTCTGCGCAGACTCTTGCTTTGCTTCTGCATCAGCCTGGCCTTTGTTTGCATGCTGCCGGAACCAACCCTGCTGCCCACTCCAGGCTACAGCTCTGAGAGAGAGAGACACCTTTATGAGGGAAATGAGCCCCAAGACAAATCCTGATTGTGCACTGAGTAAATGGGAGACACCTCCACTTTCCAGCCCCATCCCAGTTTGCCTCTTGGAAGCCAGCCTCAGCAGACATCACTCTTAGCTGACAGTTGGGAGTGACAGAACCACAACCTTTGCTCAGTAAATGCAATCCTGAAGTTGATTACTCTGCCCAGGCCACAAAACTTCACTTGTGCAGTCCCAGGTGCAGCCCATGCCTAATTTTGGTCATGTTTTTTCCCTTTCAGGTTCTTCTGAAGAGCTGAAGTTCTGCATCCTCTACCTGGCAGAGGTGAGTGTTAGTCTTTTGGGAGCTGAAGTCCATAGAGCCTAGAACTACTGAGACACTAACCAATTCTTGGTACCAGAGAAGAGCGCAGGGAATGACTTGATTTCCCTTCTCTTCTGAATTAATTTGCCAGTCATCTGGAAAGGAAATGTTCATAACTGCAGCCAGAATACATGAGCAAGAAGCTGTTAAGTGGAAATTGTGAGTCAGGAGGCAATAAAGCATTGCTGTTTGTACACCTGTCCTTTCTCCCCATCCAATCAGGCGAGCTCTTTTCCCTCCGCTCTGACTTTTGATTGGTGCCGATGGATTCTTTAGCCTGATAATGAATTTCTTTGCCAGCCCCTTCAATTTGGCTTTAGGGAATTTCTCTTCTTGACTTCAAAATCTCAGGCTTTTAGGCTGTGTTCACACAGCCTCCTTATTTTGAAACAACGGAGGTTGTTTCGAAATAAGGTTTCAGCTGTTCACACGATGCACAGTTGTTTCGAAACAAGTTAAACCTAGTCTGTGGGCGAAACAACGTTGTTTCGCAACGGTTGTTTCAAAACAACGCCGTGCGAACGTGTTGTTTCGAAACAACCGTCGTCTGAACATGTTGTTTCGAAACAACGGTGAGTCGTTTCGAAATAACTGTTGTCCGGAATTGCTATTTCGATTCCGGCTTTTCTTCTTATTTCGAAGTGACTTTTTTGCTAATTCGAAATAAGTCACTTCAAAATAAGGCGTTATTTCTATACAAGTTGTTTTGGAACAACTGTATCGAAATAACCCCCTGTGTGTGAACACAGCCTTAGAGTCAGATAAGAAGAACAAGCCCACCCTAGAGTCAGTTCCTGTTTATCCCACTGGTCAGGAGGTGATCTGAGCCATTCGGATAGAGGAAAATGCTACTTTGAGCTCCATGTAATCCCCAAGTCTCCTTTACTGCTGAAACGGGTTTAGAGCCTGGGGGACTGTAGGTAACCACTCAGAACAGCTGTTCTAGTGCTTGTGGGCTGCATGGCTCTGGTGAAGTCACATGGGCCTCAGTTGTGCACCAATTGGGCAGCAGGTGGAGCACAGTTGAGCTATACAAACACAAAGTTATTGATTAGCACTAAGGTGCTGAGAGGCTAATTGAGAAATTATTAGCTGGTGATTAGCTAACAGAAGGTTTCCCGCTGGACACAAAGTGGATTCAGAAAACTAGGATTTTGGCATACAGGGCATTTGTATAACTGGAATTAGATTGTGAAAGACTGTTTTAAATAAGCCCAGAGCTGAAAGGGCACGTGGCTGGGAAATGGCTGAATGGCATTCAACTGTTTATAACCACTTGGAGTTTAGCCGAGTTACCTTTGGCGGAAATGAGTTGAGACAGCCACAAAATGTGTTCTTTGAACTGAACCTACCTAATTACTATATCTTGTGGTTTTCTTTCTGTTTGTTCTTTTTTTGGGGTCTGGTTTTTGCAACTAACTTCATGTTGTGCCTGATTTCAGGGCTGGGCATTTAGAAGGCAGGAGTTTGGGTCTAGAGCTTGCCACATGACAGTGGTGCAGTTACATCTCTCTCACTGCCTTTGTTTGTCCTGACTACTTGAATTGTAAGAGCTCTAGTGCAGGAACACTCCTGGCCCATGCCACGTACAACACCTACCACAACAGAGCCTTGCCTTTGCTTGGAACCTCTTGACATTACTGTAATTAAAAAAAAATATTTTGTGACCCCCCCCAATTCATCTTTTTGGCCAGTTGTCAGTCTTGCCATGAAGCAGAGGGCTGTGTGAATTTTCATGTGTCAGTGGGATGGGAAAGTGAAATCTTTGTCTTAATTTTGGTTATACTACAGTTTAAATTGACATCAGTTGTGTTGCTCAGGGGTATGAATTAGCCATCTGCCTGAGCAACATAACTTACACCGATTTTTTTAAGCGCCAGTCCGGACAGCGCTAACTCAGCTCATGCCACTCATGGGACTGGCATAACGAAGCCAACAGGAGAGTTGGCTTAGAGCTGACAGCAGCACAGCTGTGTTGGTACCGACTGTCTAATGCAGAGCCTGTGTGGCATTTTGAGTTCCTGCATATCATTTTCAGAGGCTTAAATAGAAACATTTTAAGACAGAAACAGCAAAATTTTGCAGGAGTTTATTGTGCGGAATTGTCTTGTTGTTGCCCAGTGGTAATGAAATGCCAAGCTCCCCACTTGTGCTGGGTTTGAATGTCACTGTGACTTTGTCCCACTGCTCTGCTTCCTGGTAGCCAGGGGCATAATTGAGGGTAACAGGATGTTTGTGTCAAAAGCCTGAAACATTCATGTCTTATTCTTCCCTGTTGTTAAATTCTGCAGCCCTGGTGCTGAGGATGGGAGCTCTGGAGAGTGGCCAGGATTTAGGCCAATGGTACAGGATTTAGGGTGCCCTTCTTCCCCTTGTCTCCGCTCCTCTACGTTATATCTTGCCTTGCAATTTCCACCTTTCCCCTTAGCCTTAAGTACTTCTGGAGATCAGCAATGCACTTTGGCTTGTCATTCAGTAGGGGTGCTCATGCTCTGAGCTGTAAAAGTATCTCAGCTGGGCTGGAAAGCCAGGGCCTTTCTCAGACTCGGGGGGATCACACAGCTCCAACCAGTATCTCATCAGCCTTCCCCTCCTGCCAGTGCCACCCTCTCTCTGCCAGTCACTCCTGCTGCTGGAAAGAGTACTGATCCTTCAGGGTTGGATTCAGGGTGGGGGCTGGAAACAAGGGAAGGTGCCCTGCCCTGTGCAATGCGAGAATTTGCACTCGAGCCTGGAAATGCTGGGCCAGCCCTTGTTACAGTGAAGGCTGGAGCTGGCGGAGCGAAAGGGAAATGTTCTCTGTTTTCACTTTGTTTCCTTTGTATGTTTACCACTCGCTGTGTATGTCGCCAGCGTTGCTCTCTGTCCAGTCAGACAGTGACGCCTGCTTTGGGGGCAGCCTTTCCTGAAGCCTGGGAGGGAGCAGAAAGGGTGTAAAGGAAAAGCCAATGTGAGGGTGAATGCAGGGGGGCAGGTGAGGGGAAACAGGTGGTGAGCTTCACTGAGACAGGTCCTTCCAGCTGTACAGAGGGAAATCTGAGACATGACCTGCCCAACATCGTACCTGTGAATCAGAGACAGGAATAGATTTTGTGAATTCTGACTCACTCGTCTACCCCCAGGCGACATGCTGTCTCATGGCAGCTACAGAGGTTACTCTCCTGGTCGCTAAGAAGGGGAATTGCCAGTGCTGGATTGAGGGATGAAGGCTGGTGTCTGGGGAAAGTACAGGCCTAGGATTGAGGAGAGCTCCTTCTAGGCTTAGCTCTGTCGCTGGCTTACTTGCAAACCTTGAGCAAACCACTTAAACTCACTGTGCATTGGTGGGTAAAATCCTTATCTGCTGTCTGCAGCGGAGGAGGGTTCTGGGACTGGAATCCATCATTTGCTGTGTATCAGAGATTCTTTGCCTTGCTACGGCACTGTACAGCCAAAGTTAGCAGGAAGGAGGACATGGGAGAGTTCGAAGGGTCAGCATTGGCGGGGGTGGGGGGTGGGGGGGCTCATTGCAGCTTTACGCACAAAGCCAGCTCTGCCCAAGACAAGAAGAGGCAGTGCCTTGCATTGTGATGATTTTCATAACCAAACCTCCCTCTTCCTTCATGCACAGATCAGCTGTGAAATGTCAGCCAAGCTTTGATAAGTGGAAAGGTATTGGAATGAATTCTTCTTTGACTTGTTATTACTAGAGCACAACAGGGTCATAAGGAATAGACAAGACGAATTTGTTGAGGATAAATTGTGCCAAACGAGTGTTACGGGCCTAGTGGCTGTGGGGGAGCAGTGGATATGATACATCTAAATTTTAGTAAGGCTTTTGACTTGGGCAATGGAGAGTATGAGTATACAATTTACAGAAGACACTGTTACAGAATTGCACCTGTATTCTGTGTCTGGGCACCCATTGAAAGGTTTAAAACTCCCAGCTGTTGTCGTTCCTGGGCACAGACCCACGTCTCTCTCTTTCCTGATCAGGGTGTTAGGGCGTCACAGCTACACTGTGATCTCCCCAGCAGGCCAGGTTGCCTAGCACATTTTGTTTTCTTTCAGAGGCCCGTGAGCTGTGTATTGCTGGCAGTCACAAGTGACCACCGGGCTGCTTTTAAGCAAGTCCATTTATTCTGAAGGTGAAAGCATCACAAAGAAAACATACCAAAACAATAAAAGTTCTCATATTCAGGCAAAAAAACTTACTCAAGGTCACCCTGTAGTCTCATGGGTTGCTGGTAGGTCCAGTCTTTCCAACTCTTCCACAAGGGTTTGGGGACCTTTGGCCAGGAGGTGCAAGCTGTTTGCTGGATCAGAACAAAGGCCCTGAGTCAGTTTGAACTCCAGCTATTTATCCAAAGTCGTCCTTTGTCTCTTGGGCCCTGGAATATCCAGTTTGAAGCAGCCTACATGAACCTTCCCAGGAGTGATCCATGTCTAGCTCATTTCCTTTAATAAGCATGCACAGTTTGTAGCTCCTGGAGCAGCTACGGGAGCTGTCACTGTTGGAGATATTACAGGGAGTTGCCCTGTTGTGAGCGAGCAGGGGTTGCCACAATTTGGAGGGCAGAACTGGACTATAAAAGGAGCTGATGAATTGAAAGCACCTGGGATTGCAGTGAACAGCAGACTGAGTATGGGGCAACAGTATGATGCTGTTGTGAAAAAGCAAATATCTTTCTTGGGTATATTAACAGGGTGTTCTCTGTAGGACACAGAGAGGTAACTGTCTTGCTCTGCTCATCCCTGGAAAGTATGACCACCTAGCCAGTTATTCCCCGTTTTGTAGCTAGGCTTTGAGTTTTCCTTCCTCAGTGTCATATTTTGAGTTTGTCATCTTTGAATTGAAGAATTGGTCTGAAATCGACAAGGGTGAAATTCAATGAAGAATTGATTCACTAGGAAACCTTTCAAGATCTCTCTCTTCCAGCCCTAGTGATCTATGATTAGTGTCAATGGTGTCTATGTTTCCATCTGTGAGCTTCACAATCCTGCCCCTGGGGCTGGCATAATAAAAAGGTTCTAGGGGCGGCAGCCCTGGGCTAGAGAGGCACTGCCTCCTTGAGCCCAGCATATATATGTTGGGAACCCACAGGCTCACCCATGGGGCAGCCTGATCACACATGGGGCAGCCTGCTCTGCTAGGCCCCAGTGCTGCCCCACCCCTGTGGCTGGCCACTCTGCCAGGCCCCCAAACCCCAGCACCAACTGACCCCTCACTTCAGCACTAGACCCCAAGGTTGGCTAGTCTGTGGGCCCCACCAGGCCTCCCCAGTGCTGAGGGCAGACCTGACCCATGTGGCTGGCAGATCTGCTGTCCCATCCCCAGGCTGGGCCCTGCTGCAGAGGGTGGGGCACAAGAATGGACAACCTTGGGCCCCTGATAGCCTTTATCAGCCCTGCCTGCCCCATTGGTAGAGGTATGGACATTGCTTACCTCTGACAGCTGGTGGTTCAGGCTGACCACACACACAGCCTCTGGCTACAATAAAGAGTTGACAGGAGCCCAGCTGCACTGCTGTAAGCCACTGGATGCTGACTGGAGAGAGCTTTCCTGTTGGCTTTCCCACCCTAGCCCCGTGAGCTGGCAGGAGAAACTCTCCTGCTGCCATACCGCTGACTGGTGCTTCTGTGGCTGGAATTTTTATGGCATTTGGGGGTGGGTTATTAACTCCCACGCGTGATGCCACCAGGTACAGTTGTAGTGTAGCATGCCCTGAGCGGGGCTGCCCTGGTCATCCGATGGACATGTTGCTCTGGGCAACAGCTGCGTAACTTCTCTTTTTGCTAGGCTCAAAGCTCAGTTCCCTTCAACTTGTGGGAACACAGCCTGCTTCCTTTTGGGAACAGCTTCTGAGGAGAGCAGGGCTGACTCTGGGCTAGCACCAGGGAAGGGAGACCAAGACAGCAAGGAGACAGCTAGGGCTTGTGACCGGAGTATGCCCCAAGCCCCAGGGGGAGAGATGCTTCTGGGAGAGAAGGAGCTTATGGTGGTGGCATGCAGTCAGATGCTTGGGCACCCTGGTCTCAGTCATGCAGAGCTGCTAGGGCCTGCTGGTGGCAGATGTGGCCCATGAGTGCATCCCGCAGTGTTTCAACGATTTCCCAGTAGGTACAAGCAGCCTGATCCCTTGGATCCTGGCTGTGCTCTCCTCTCAGTGTCCCACGTGGGAGAGAGCAGCTGGATTTCCTGGCCCTCATCCGCACTGCACCTGCCTGCCCAACATACGGTCAATTCAGCACAAGTACTTCTGCCTGAGGCCGGCAGGAGTTCCTGCAGGCAGGACTTCCCAATGAGAACAGATCTGCAGAGCTGAGTAAAGAGGTTGTGTCCCTCAGTGCTTGCCTGTGGTAGCTAAAGAACGCTAGGGGATCGTGCCCTGGGCTTTGACTGGGAGGCTGACTAATGAAAGCTCTGTGATTGCTGTCTGTGTGGGGAGGGGCAGGCCATTTGGAGAAGGGCATCTCTAATGGTGTGCAGTGTGGCTGGAATCTCACTCTGAGAGGCAGCGGGCCAACCAAAATGGGGCCAGAGGTGGTTCTTAACACTGGTTTATAGTGTGCCTGTCGTCATGGCTTCTGGGCACAGAGACCCCTCTGACCTAGTGGCTGTGGTGGTGGTTTCGTGTGGTTGAGGAGCTGCTGGTGGAAGCTCTTGTCTCATTATTTATTATCTGCCTGTCGCCTGTAATGAGCCCTTTAATTTCTTTAATGGCTTTGTAAGTAGAGAGGGATTCCATCATGCCCACCATGCTATGCTCTCACTCAAAGAACAACACTGATCTCCAGGGACTCGCTAGTCCATCAGCCTTCAGATGGTTTATGAATAAGTATTGATTCTTTTTCCCTTCAGTAATGCAGGAGTTTTAGTAACAGCATCAAGTACCTCCTGCATATTGCAATACTTTAGCTACTTATCAGTTGCTTTATTTGTTTTTAACTGAGTGGAGATTTCAAACTTCAATGAGAAGTGCAGTGTAATAGAAAAGCCACAGTTAGTCATTGTCTATAATTACTCACAAATAAATTACTCCGCATAGTTTTAAAGGTCTCCTGTCCATAATGGTTATTTACAGTCAAATAGCAAAGTCAATTTCCAAAGGGATAGCCATGTTAGTCTAGTCCAGCAAAAAAAAAAAACAAACCGAGTCATGTGGTACTTTTCTGTTAGTCTTAAAGTGCCACACGACTCCTTGTTGTTTTTAAATAGCAAAGTGCCAAACTGTCCGATATAGGCTGTGACAGAGGTAAGTGTTTGGCTTGGAAGTTCTTGGGACGCAGACTGAATCTTTCTGTGTGTTTGTACAGAGCCTGGCCTAAAGGGGTCTGTGCCTGCTTGGCGCCTGCTGTGTTGCTGTTCAGGGATGCTGATGGCTCTGGTTCTGCACTGGAATAGGTGAGGCAGGAGTGAACTTTCCTAGTGTTGTCATGTCTTTTTGCTAAGTAAAGCATGTTAATGTTACAGTCACGTCAGGGACCCCATTAAAACTCAATCACTCCGGCCATACAATGCGGGGCATGTGTTCAAGCTGGCTCTCAACTGCCCAGACCCTAGCTAGGCATTGCACCCGAGTCCTGCTGGTGCATGTCAGGGAAGTGTCACTTTCCACTAGTCAGGCTTGATCTGTGATCAGTTCTGTAGTGGGATTGCTGACACAATGCATCCAGTTTCAGGATCCAGGCCTTAAATCAACATGATCAAATTGTGTCCTGGCTGGTGGTCTAAATCCAGAGGGCCCCATGAATTCCGAAAGAGCTCCCTTGGATTTACCCCAGCCACATGGGTCAGTGTTTGGCTCCACCTGGGACCAAGACAGGCAGGTCTGACAGTTAGTTGGAGTGGAATCTTATTGACCAGATAGCGAGGTAACTGCTTGACCCTAGGTCAGGCCTAGTTTTTAAAGCAAAGATTCATTGTTCATGTAATTAGTCACTGCTACTTTCTCTCCTGGCAGTGGAACAGGAAAGCTCTTTGATGGCTCCTGCTTCACTGGAAGCTGAAAGTATGGAGAGCTAGCACCTCAGCTGGTGTAAATCAGCCTAGCTCCATGGGCTCCACAGTGTACCATCTGAGGATCTGGCCCCCAGAGTATCGCACTCACTTCCCAACATGAAGTGTTCTTACTTGAACGCCCTGGCTATGGTGGCATATCCCCTCCTATCGTATTGATGCCAGTGAGGAGCAGCAATTGAAGGGTTCAGCCTCTTCTCCAAGGCTGGGGGATTTACTTTCCTATGACAGGGCATGGAAATGAATGGGATTGTTTACTGCAGAGGACAGGGGACATGCTAAAAATATGCAAAATAATGAATGCTCTAGAGCAAGGGTTCTCAAGTTTTTGTGTCACAGCATTGGTTGGCGGTGTGCCTACCTGTGTGTGACACAGTGCCCCCTGCCAGCAAAGAGAGAGAGACCCCCCACTGCTGAAACACTCCTCCCCCAGGCTGAAGAAACAAAAGGGAAAAGTGCTGCTGCCAGGAAGCTGCCACAACAGGAAACTGCTGATGTGCCCCAGCTCTGGGTGGCTTCTGGAGGACATTGACTTGCTCAGTGGCTCCAGGGTCACACAAATGGGTCCAGAGGGACTGTGGATGCTGCCCTAAGGTGTCTTGTATAGTGAGGAGGGCTGTGACTACCCAGATAGCAGCTGGTTCGCTGAATTGCCTTGACTGTCTGGGATGGGAAGGAGGGAGACCATGTTGGGGCATTTGCAGTGGCTGAGGGCAATGGTGGTCAGGTAGCCAATACCCGTTATGCCCGCTCTGTTTGGAGGCTGTGGCGTCAGGAACTGCTGCCAGGGCTGTACTGACTTTGTCTTCACCGTCCATGTGGGGGCTCGGCTGTGCGCAGGGGGCAGCCAGTGGGCCAGAATGGATTTGCACTGTGAGCTCTGTGGCCTGCAGGAATGTTTGGTGTTTGTCTGTCTGTCCCAGGGCTGGGAGATTTCCATCCCGGGAGGGGATGCCATCAAATGTGCTCATTAGAGACACCTGGCAGGTTGGAGGAAGCAGGATAGAGATGAAATAACCTTTTCCAACAGCTCCTGGTGCTCATGGGACTGCTCTGTGGCGCAGTAGGGTGTCCTGGAGTCCAGTGCCTGCCAAGATTGGATCTCGGGGTTGCTGCTCCTTGCCGCGACAGCTTATGTGCTGTATGGTGACTGGCTAGCCAAGGAGGCTCCTTTCGCTCGTCACCAGAGCAACTGAGAGTGAACGGCCACTCCATCCCACCCCAGAACATTTCGCA
The DNA here is from genome assembly GCA_007922195.1 of Podocnemis expansa. Lineage (NCBI taxonomy): Eukaryota > Metazoa > Chordata > Testudines > Podocnemididae > Podocnemis > Podocnemis expansa. The sequence continues at coordinate 1,596,293 of ML682047.1, forward strand.
CCCTCGGTGCTCCCAGATGGCTGGGAGCCGCTGGCGGAGGAGGGATGAGAAAAGGGGCAGAGAAAAGTTTCTCCCCCCAAGGCCTTTCCCCAGCGTCACAGGAGGGGGGAGGCAGATCCCTCTCAGACAAGCACAGGCAGCAGCAGTGCAAACTGCTTCCACCTCCCCTAGAGTGTGACCCACCTCCCCCCGGCACAGCAACGCCATGGCCTGTCTGCAGAAATTCCAGGCAGGGAACCCAGCTGGCAGGGGGCGATTCTGGTGCAGATGTGTCCTGTCCCCTGACAGCCTGTGCTGGTTTGCCTTTGAACGGGGCTTGGGGATGGATAACAGTGAATCAGTTCAGGGCCCCAAATGCCAGTCTCTGGACACACTGCAGAAATCACGTCATCCCTGTCACTATTTATTTATTGGCTGGCACAATGCCTTTGCCCAGCAATTCTAGATAACAGGGGAAAGAAGCAGCCCCTGTCACGCACAATTTACCAGGCACATTGCATGCAAACCCAGCAGCCTGGACAAATGGGCAGGAGCAAACCTGCAGGCATCGGTCCTGGCGTGGCTGGTAGGATGTGCTCAGAGTTTGGCGGGTCACACTGGGTGTGCCTGCCCTGCGATCTAGGTGTTAGCATGGCCTAGACTCTAGAATGCACATTAGAGAGCCGGGAATCTGCTGCAGTCTGGGTCCAGGGCTGAGTGTCTCAGTGCTCTGTGGCTGTGGGGAAGTTGTTTCCTCGCCTTGAACAGCTGGTGAAATTGAATACAGACCCCAGGAGCCTCCCAGAGTAGCAGAGCTGAGCAGAACTGAGGTGTTTTGAAGAGACACACTCCCTGGGCCTGCCATCTGGTGGGACACGTGGGGGACTTGCAGCTCTGGGATTGTTCCCCAGGCACCCTGTAGGGCAGTCACGTAGGCAACATCCCCCTTCCTTTGGTCCCAGTTCTGATGCCGCTGGTAGTCACAGTCAGGGGGCAAGTGACCAAGATTCATCACTGAATTCGATCCACTGGCTATAGGCTCATAGACTCTAAGGTCAGAAGGGACCAGTATGATCATCTAGTCTGACTGCTGCACAATGCAGGCCTCGAAACCTCATCCACCCCCTCCTTTAATTAAACCTTAACCTAGGACTGAGTTATTAAAGTCCTCAAATCATGATTTAAAGAGTTTAAGATACAGAGAATTCACCAGCAGGTGAGCCATGCCCCACACTACAGAGCCCTAGCCAATCTGCTCTGGGAGAAAATTCCCTCCTGACCCTAGATACGTTGATCAGTTGAACCCTGAGCATGTTGGCAAGTCTCACCAGCCAGTCGCCGAAGAAGAATTCTTTGTAATAACTTGGAACGCACCCATCTACCCTCCCTTCTCAAGGCTCTGGCATATCTACCATCAGTTGTCAAAACTCACTCTATTGTCCCCTCCATAAATTTATTGAGCTCAGATTTGAAGGCAGTTTTGTTTTTTTGCCCCCACAGCTCTCCTTGGAAGGCTATTCCAAAACTTTACTCTTCTTATGGTTAGAAACATGCATCTAATTTCAAGCCTAAATTTTCTGATAGACAGTTTGTATCCATTTGTTCTTGTGTCCACATTGATGCTGAACTCAAATAATTCCTTTTCCTCTCTGGTATTTACCCCTCTGATGTATTTATTTTAGCAATTATATCTTTCCTAAGCCTTCTTTTGGTTAGGCTAAACAAGCCAAGCTCTTTAAGTCTCCTGTCATAAGGCAGTTTTTCCATTCCACAGACCATCCTTGTAGCCCTTCTCTGCACCTATTCCAGTTTGAATTCATCTTTTTGAAACATGGGGGCCAGCACCGCACACAGTATTTCAGATGAGTTTTCATGAGCACCTTGCATAATGGTACTATCACCTCCCTATCTCTGCTGGAAATACCTTCTCTGATGCTTCCTAGAACTGCATTAGCTTTTTTCATGGCCACAGTCCATCGGCAGCTCATAGCCATCCTGTGATCAATGAATGCTCCCAGGTCGTCCTTCTCCTTAGTCTCTTCAAACTGATGGATCCCCCAAGTTACAGGAATGGTTGGACCATATCTGGCCTGGGCTGGGTACCGATGGGAAGCATGACGTGAATGAGACTTGTTCATGCAGAGCTTAACAAAGTGATGCGTATTGTTACTGGAACCTGCCATGTATGCAAAGCTCTCCAACCTCTCACCAGCTCGCCTCCCAGCTAGACACTCAGAAGGGTCTCGCATGTCACTGCTGGACAGGAGGCTGGGATCTGCTAGGTGTAAGGAGTTGGCAGGGACAACCGTCGTTAATCGCTCTACTTGTCACTGACCCAATCGCCTGCTCACTGGCTTTGATCTGCTGAAGTGCCTGTGCTCATCTCTGCACCGATTTCAAACAGGACAGGGTGACTGTGCAGTCAATCCCTGTAAATGGGGTTTCTCTAATGATCCACTGTGGAGCTGTGATCGCCTCCAGGCTGTCGTGTATCTCGGCATGTTGCGCATGCGCTGAGAGGCCCCTGGCTGGGCCCCATGCTTCTCACAGGGGAAGCTGGTCTGACACCTCCATTCAATGGCAGCCTTGCTGTTCTGGGGCACGTAGATCTTGGGAACATGAGTGAGCAACCTTTGCTCAGTGAAGTCAGACGCTGATTGGGATTGCTACCCAGCAAGGTGAGTGGAGAGGCGCTCCCTCCCTGACTGTAATTCCTGTTCTTCAATACCGCAGCTCCAGCACACCACAGAGAGGCACGGTCGTTCTGGGCCTGTGCCAGAGGAACAGATAGTGCAGGGTGCATCTGCCTCCAGGCTTCATCCTTCCCACTGGCTCCATACCACTCTCCAAACCACAGCAAGCTATTCACAACCTGGGGCTGCTGGACTTGTGGTGTGGGGGCATAGAAACGAGGTGATCTGAGCCAGGTTCCTATTCCTTTCTGAGCCAGCTCTCTGAGCCCAGGCCAGTCGAGTGGATCCAAGCCTGTCTATAGACCCTGAAGGAGGGTGTGAGTGGGGCGAGGGGAGAGGAGGTAGACCATGCTGTCCGCACTTGCTCCCTGGATGCAGCAGCATCTCCAAGGAGCAGCTTCCTCACAGCCTGCTACACAGGGCCTTGGGTAGGGGCTGTGAGGACGGGGCACCGGCAGCAAGAGAATGGCCCTGCCCTCATGCCTGCTGTTCACGAGGCTCACTATTGGTTATTGGCAGAGCCCCAGTCATGTGCCAGGAACCCATTGAGCTGGGTGCACTGTACCGGCAGGGCTCGTTCTTTCCCGAAGAGCTCATGATCTGTAATATGGGTGGCTACAAGACTGGACACCAAGCACTGAGCGTTACTGAGGCAGGGAACCGCCTGAGTCTCAGGAGGGCCTGTGGCCTGCTGCCCTTGCTCACTGCAGGGCTCCAGCACATCCTGCTCCAGTCCCAGCCCAGGGCTACTGGGCATCACAACCGTCCCCTCCTTCATTACAGCCTTGCTCTCCTCCCCACTTAGCAGGGAGTGAGGTTTCGATGCTCATGTGGGGTGAATGGACCCCACAGCTTCAGAGGGTGCTGGGCCTGGCTGTGGAGCAGGGCCTGCTGAAAGGCTGAAATTCTGGCTGTTTACCCGAATTGTGCTGGGGCAGGAGACTCCCAAGAACAGGAAGGGCCTGACCCCAACACTAGCCGAGTTGGACCCTTGCTCTGTGTTATGGGCCCTAGTGGCTTGCTGCTGCTCCGTAATTATCTGGTCCTTGCTGAGTGGCCAGCCCTGCTGGGGGGTCCTGGCCTTACATGAGGGGGCATCTGACAACAGCACATGCTAGGTACCTGAAATAACATGTTTTTCAAAAGCTCTGTGTGAACAGCCAGCTAGAAAGCAGCTGGCAGTGTTCCTGTCAGCCACCTTATCTGGTCACAACTGTCTGCCTCACCCCATCTGCATCCTCCTGCCCCAGCACTGCCACATTTTCTCTCCAAACATGGGTGGGGAAGCAGCAGCCACCCTGAATGGAAACAATCGCATAGCTGCTGGTTGTCTGAGCGAGGGCTGCGCAGAGGACGACTCTGCTTGTGTCTGGGCTGCAGTGTGGAAGGGTGAGGTCACTGGCTGCTGTGCATTCTGCCTTTTCCCCTCCCTGACGTGGCAGGGGGTCTGTGTGTCAGGGTTTGACCTGTCCATGCCTAGGGGAGCCTGCCTAAAAATGCCAAGGACCCAGCAGGCTGCCGGGGAGCTGAGTCTCTCAAATGGGTAGCTAATAATGCAGTCACACGCAGTGCTCCCGCTCTCTCCCACTGGTTACTGAGGAGCTAAAACAAGAAGTTACACAGTTCCCCTTATTGCAGTTCAGCTTCTGGCTCCCAATTAGGAGCTAGACCACTGGTCTCAAACTCAAATCACCACGAAGGCCTCATGAGAACTAGAATGTTAGCCCAAGGGCTGCACCACTGAAACCTTTCCATACGACAATATTGCAAATATTGGCAAAAATAGTGTTGTTGCAGGCCGCAGGAAATAGCTTTGTTTGAGACCCAGTAAAGAGAGGAAAACAGACAAGGAGTCCTGTGGCACTTACAAAGACTAACAAATCTAGTTATCCCATTAGCTTTTGTGGGAGAAAAATCCCACTTCATCAGACATTCTGAGGATGGTGAACTTAAACTTCCCTGCATATGTTTTCCTCCCATTCTGTAAGTCGCAGGATCAAGTCAGACTCTTATAGCAAATCAATGCAGTAGTTTAGATTCAACCACTGGAGAACAGCAAAGTGAAGTAAAGAGAGGAGTTAGTTATATTTTCATCTGAACAGCCTGTTTTACACTGGGACAGTGACTGTGGGGGCTCCAGCCGTGCACTTGAGCCAGCCTGGCCAGGCACATGGGCTTTGGCACACAGGGGCTGGTCCGAGGGGACAAACGCTGTATGGGAGAGCCATGGTTAACCTTTCAGATACCTGTCCTCTGGATGCAGGATGACTGGACAGCAAGCGTGAAAAATTGGGATGGGGTATTCGGTGCCTGTATAAGAAACAGCCCTGAGTGTCAGGATTTACCTTATGAAATCAGGCCATCTGGTCACCCTATCTGGATAGACACCAAAGCCAGGGCTGGATCAAGGCCCTGGGGGGCCTCAAGCTGCCCACTTTTATGCCTCCCCAACCATTGTGGTGCCCAACTTGAGAGTGGGGCAACCTGGCACTGTTGGGGAGGGTCCACGGCCTGGCTGGCATTACGATGTGGGTTCTGCCCCCCCCACTGCAGAAGCCAAACCGCACTGTGCCGCATGGCACTGCTGCCCTCACCACCCCCTGTGCTGGTCTGCCCCCTCATTGTGTAGGTGTCCTGGTCGCGACCTACTGCTGCTTCAGCTTCACCTCATGATGGAGGCAGCACAGGGGCAGAAAGCTCGCAAGCTTTAGGGGACCAGCCACTGGCAGACCGGGCAATGTGGCAGTCAGGAGTGGAGCAGGGTCAGATTATTGTTGGGCTGTGGGGACCCCCCCCGGTCTAAACCGGCCACAGCCTGTCACCCACAGGGGGTCCAGGTAAGGTCGGACTAAAGCCTCTTCCACCCTAGTGGTACCTGCAGTTATCACACCCCCATGTCCCATCACCATAATACCATCACCAAAATACAGGAATAGAAAAGAAGAACTTTTGGGTATCACCCCTGGCATCCCACAGTATCCCAAAAGGTTTCTTACTTCATCACACTCCCCCCTGCAGCGCTTATGGGGCTTACTATCTTGTGCTGGCCCTGTTCACTACCACACTGCAGCTGGTAGGGTAGGGGGCACCAAGTGCAGCTGATCACACTGGGTAGGGAAAGGGAATTTGGGTCCAAGAGACGGGGCCAGGCTCCTTCCCTGAGGCAGACAGATGGGATTCTTCAATGCTCATGCAGAGACACCAGGTTTTGTGATCTCATTCCCCAGGGAAAAGTTAGATAGCGAAAGACATCCAACCAGGGATGGATCAAGGCAGGGGCTTTAGGGGCTAAAGGGAGGCCCTGGGTCCCTGCTGCTCTACAAAGATCCAGCCCCACTCTGGGTCCAGAGCCCATGGTCTGTGTCACTTTTGCCCTGTTTCCAGGCTGGCTGGTCTGCTCATGGGCAGATCAGGCTGGCGTGTGGCAGCTGTACTTGTGTGGCCTCTCATGGCCGTGCTCCAGGACCAGAAGCGCCATCGGGCCAGGACACCTGTGGCTCAGGCTGCCCTGCTTGGTCCCCCAGGGCCCCTGGCATGGCAGCCTGACATTGTTCCTGGTCATGGTACTATGTGCCAGCTGGCCTGGCGCGCTCTGGACCTGCCAGGGCAGACCAGCCAGTTCAGGGGTGGGGTAGGAGCGCTGTGGATCCTGGCCTCTGGCCCAGGACCCAGCCGCCCTAGCACCAACTCCCCTCCGCCAGTGCTGAGCACTGGCCATGCAGTTGCTGGCCCCCCCGGCCCCCTCCAGCACTGAGTGCCACCCTGCCCCCAGGCTGAACACTGCTGCTGTGCAGGGAGAGGCCCACAGGAGTGGATGGTCCCAGGCCCCAGGGGACTTAATCCAGCCCTGAATCCAACCTGTGGCAATCTGGAGATGCATAGTTAGGGCACCTGCCCAGCCTTTACTCTGTCCTGTAGTGATGCCCATCTGATAGGCGTGAAGGCAGTGACTGTGCTCCCAGAAGGCAGAACAGACCCATGCTGCTCATCCTCCACTCTTCCTGGGCCCATGGGACAGTCTCCCGTCAGTAGACTGAGAGTAACATTCCCATTCTGCAGTTCCCAAGGTGCGTCTCTGGCCAGGCTGTGGGTGGGGGGACCTGTCTCAGAACAGCCAGTATGAATGAAGCATTGCCGTGAGCCACATGCAGTTGGATGTACGGGCACTATACAGATAGGCCAAGTGAGAAAAATGCTGGATGAGACCTTACTAGAGGTCGATTTAAGATTATTCAGTTGGCATATTTTGACATGTAATGTTGGCAACAGTTACAGAACTTTACCTTCTTGAATCTCAAGATCTACTTATTGTCTGACTCTATCATCCTCCCCTGCCCCCAGTTTCCTGCTGCTGTGAACATTTATATTGATTAAAGTAGCAAAAAGCTTAAAAATAAACATAGATATTATCTGGCTAAACTATAGGAAAAAAATTAAATTCTGCCAAACCTAACTAGAATCTGAGTAGCAATGGGCTGTAAAGTGCAATTAGGGGAATTCTGAATCATTCACAATAAAGTGGAGCTGAGATGTGCTTGAACCTCTTTAAGCCTTGCTCCAGGGGAATTGCTGACGGTCTGTATAGACTGTGGAACATGCATTAGTTACAGGATCTGTGCAGTCATGTAGCTCCTCCTAGCTACACTAACCCCTATTAGGATCTATAGATTTCTTTTAAAATCATTCACTTCTGCTGCTGCAGACCTCAGAGGGCCAGGCAGAGGCTCCCTCTGTGCCATGATTTTGGGACATTGGTGGATGACAGCATTCGTCTTATTTCAGCAAGTTACAAAGACTGCGTATCAACCCAAGCATAATGGACCTCAGACTGGTTCAGCCTGACAATTGGGCGGGGTGGGGAACAGAATTTGGGCCAGTGGCCCACGGGATGGCAGAGGCTGGGTGTGCTGGGCTAGGAAAGGGATGTTGTATCATTCTCACTCTAGATGTTGAGAACTGCATTGGCAGATGTTTGGTGAAGGAAGGGGGCATTGTCAGTATATGGCTGTGTCTACACTGAAGGCAGCAAACGTGCCGTAATTAGATTGATTTTTCCAGCTTGATTAAGCAGCTGTGAAGACGCAATAAATCCAAAAGTTGATGTAATAAACCCCCTCCAAAAAAAAAGCATAGCACTGCATCGACAAGAACATATTTCCATTTGGCGCAGTGCAGTGGAGATGGCATGCTAAAGGAAAGTTATGACGTTGAGGGTTGTTAGGCAAGCTTCTCTGTGTTAGAATGGCCTGGGTTAGAATGAAAGGAGTGTGTTTAGTGTTTAGGTTATATAGCATGCTTGTGGGTGGCTTCCAGAGTTAATCTCACTTATGGCCTCTGTATCCTACAGTGAAAGTTAATATCTGAACAATTCTGTTGTGAGCTTCTGTGGCTGTGTAACTCACCAGGCAGCAGAAACACACTAGCTAGTTGGAAATCTGGTCTCCAACAGAAAGTCCCATCTGATGGGGATGCTGACATCAGAGAGACTGTTGTGGGACATTAAAGAGAACAGACTTTGTTGTTCTGTTATTCCTCCTGGGGGAGGAGGAGTGTTCCCCATCTTCAAGGTCTGATGAAGTGGGATTTTATCCCATGAAAGCTCATGGAATAAATACATTTTTTAGTTTTTAAAAGTGCCACGGGACTCCTTGTTTGGTTTGCTGAACTAGATGAACACAACTATCCCTTTGGAACTTATCCTGAGATTGCTACTCATGTTCTTGAATCCCTGCAGGCAGCTTGACTGATGCTAGTGGCTGTGTGCTATTATTTTATTTTGGTGCTGGATTAGAAGGCCCAAGAAGCCCTCTGTTTTCCATACTTCACTTTTTTTTTTAACTTAGATATATATGAACTATCTAGTCTGCCCTGTGTCTTCTGGGGATCTCCTTGGAGGAGCAGAGAACTAGAATGGGTGCTTTTCCTGTCCTTAGCTGAAATGGAGGTGTGCTGTTCTTTAACGTAATGAGCATTTCTCCCAATAGTTTGTAAGACGTATGAATTAAATGAGTTTTTAAAAGCCCAGACAAACAGCAGAGAGTTTTAAATACTCCTGAGGGACTTCTGTGCTAAAAAATTATGCACACAGAGTTATAAAATTCTGCATAATATATTTGTCAAATAGAACGCAATGTAATCACACCCATTTCAGTTATTTTGATAATTTATTTAAACTTCAATACAATGGGTGAAGAATTGGCTTGGAAATCCCCCAAACCTCTTTGTCCATGGCAGCTAGGTTTGAACCTTTATTTCTAGTTATTAGTAACAAAGATATGCAGCCACATGCTCGGTATTACGTTATTAGGCAAGTGAAGTGCAAGGGAGGGCTAGAGACTCAAACTCTGTTTATTTTGGCTACTGATTGTCCTCCAAAAACTCAGCAGTAAACAGTCCATGGGGCACATTGTGATATAGGAAAATGTTTGTCTAAAAATGTAGACCTTTCTAAACACTAAAGCCCTCTAAGCATTTATGAGGCCATACTGTCCTCTACAGTAAGGCTCCTTTGCACTACTCTGGCATATAGAAGAGCCTTAAAACATTTACACCTGTTTTATGCTGCTGTAGGATTTACTAACAACCATGGGAACAGTTCACTCAGCAGGCAGGGACCTATATTCTGATCTGCCTGAGAGGACAGAGCCTGCCTCATATCAGCCTCCTCAGCAACACCCCAAACCCCCGCCCCTCCATGCTGGGCTTACTGCAATAGCAAGCGAGAAGGTCAGAGTTTTGCTTGCACACATGCACGTCCAGCCCTGCCTACTCCTCCCCCCCAAGACTGATGTCTCTTCGTGCACGTCCAGCCCCATCCTCTCCCCTCACTCCCATGGTGATGTACATATCCACTCACTGCTCCTGGTGCCTGACACTCTTGTGTTATTGGGAAGGGGCCCTTGACTGTTCCTATGGCTTCCCTTTGCTTACCCATCAGAAGTCATTTTTCTATGGGGAAGCAATGACATCTGCAGGGGATGTGAATTCTGCACACATGCAGTGTCACAGAAGTTCCCTGGCGGTATTTTAAGAACCTGACTAAGAAAGAGTATGTCTGCATTTACAGCTGCACTATCGATGCCGTCAAATCAATTCTGTGCAATCGATTGAGTGACAGTGGAGACCCTCTCAATTGATCTGGAAGCATAAGCGGTCTTAACTGTGGGGCAGCCTGGGCATTTGTTCAGGGCCTTGTGCTGGGAGGAGGCCCTGCCTGCAACTCAGTTTGTGGCTGCAACAAGGCAAACTCTCACCTGCCCTTCACACTGACATATAAAAAGGCAGAAGCAATAACCAATGACACCAGCAGCCCAGAGGCCCATTTAGATCTAAATTAGGAGATAATTATCCTCACAGACAGCTCAGTCCAGCTTTGGAAATTTCAGGTCAACCAGAGTCTCATAAACTCCATGACTAGTTCCAAAAGGGTAGCCATGTTGGTTTTGTTCAGCAAAACAAATGAGTCCTGTGGCAATTTTAAAGACTAACACGTTTATTTATTGCATGAGCTTTTGTGGGAGAAAATCCCACTTCATCAGATGCTTACATTACAATGCAATTACATTACGAGGCCTGGAGTGTGCATGGGTGGAAGGCATCCTTGACTTTTGCCCGAGGTCCCAGCATCACTAACGCTGCCCCTGAAATCAACAGCGTTAATCCACCCCTGCAACACTGATGGGAGGGCATTTTCTGTCAGCGCAGTGTAGCAGGGATGTTGCACTACGCAGAAGTCACCAGGAGATGTATAATCTACTCTGCGTAGCTTGCATGTCTCCCATTGATGTCTGCCAGATTATGCCAGCAGTGTAGAGCAAGCCTAAAAAGCATTTCTCCTGCCAGCTGCATGGTGTGTATGAGGTCACAACCATGCACCTGCAAGATCGCCAGTCACCCGTGGAACCTTCCAGGGAAGCCAACTAGCTAAGACTGCACTTTTCTGATAGAAAATCCCATTAGCAAAAGGGACCTAAGGAAATTAAAAGGGTACAAGAGCTGCATTTTGTTCCTTGCAGGTCATTCTTAAAATCCTGTTCTGCAGGGTTAACCACAGAGTGAAATCATTCATTTGCAGGAACTGTGGGCCCATCTGTGAAGAGAGATAGGCCAGGGCTCAGGGATCACATGTTGCCTTTGATAGTTCAGAGATTTCACAGCTGACGGGGGTAGGAGTTGGCCCACGGACCAGGCCAAGGGAGAGCTGAGAAGTTTGTACGTATGGCAGGGGCCCAACAAGTGGGAGAGGCTGAAATAGGAGCCAGGGTGGGGGTCCTGGGAGCAGTTGTGGTCAGATGCTCCTTGCTTAGGATGGATTCCATCATTTCTTTCTGTCGGCACAGGCCATTCCTGGTGGTTCAGCCTCCTCTGGGTGCCCCTGGAAGAGGAGCAGGTGTGTGTGAGGGTTACAGCTATCCCCTGGGTCTCTGTTGTCACGCTGGTTCAGTGTGTGAGCCATATCTGTGGATAACGCTAAGCAGTTACAGAGTTTTGCTTAAAATTAAGCTCTTCAGGTCTCTGAGTTGGAGCCGGTCACCAGAAGATGTCAAACAAGTTTCTTCCAAGCAGGAAACACTTATCTACCTGTTTGGCTGTATGTTCCCTTAAGTAATGCAAACCTCACAATGGACGTCTGTTTACAGTCTGAGCAAACTGCTGATCACAAGCCTGTGGAGTTTTTAGGGGAGCACGCAAGCAGCAGGGGGTGCCTGTTTTCAAATAAAGGTTGGAACCAGATCTGGGGTGCAGAGGCACTCAGGCATCCTTCACTAGGGGCAAGCTGCCAGATGATTTGCCTTGTGAACGGCGGCTCACAGCACAGCTGCTGTCGTTCTCTAATGCTGCCTGAGGTGTGCTGGGGTGAGCTAACCTGTGGGACAGGAGACTGTCTTGTTAGTGAAGTTTAGGTTTTAGAAAGGTCTTGTGATTTATTTACATGTTCCCTTGAATTCTACTTGCTGCTTTCCAAATCTGTGCGGTGTTAAGTGAACATGCATGTTTTCACTACATGCACCCCGAGGTGCTGGAAGTGGAGGGGAGGGGGGACCTGAAGGGCACCGTTGGGAAGAGCAGATCCGTGAACTGTGTGTGTCCAGGGGAGCAGGGGCCAGACTTACCGGGGGACTGATGTTCAGTGGCTGGGCTGTGCTATAGAGGGCCCACATGGCGTGTGTCAACTCACAGCTTGCCTTGACCATCACCAGTGAAGTCAGGGAGTTCACCCCAGGCAGGGGTCTGTCATGCTGAGGGCAGACAGCAGCAAGGTGCCTTCCAGCCCTGTGTACAGGAAACATCACACCCCATCTCTCCTGGGTTTGCGTGATCACAAACACAAGGCACTGTTCACAGGCACCTGCTGTCCCTGCCTCTCAGCCCAGCTGCTGCAAAGGGGAAGAAACATTTCTGTGTCCCCCTCGCTCCTTTGCTCAGGTCTGATGCTTACAGCTTCTCCCTGGATTAGCCCTAGCCCTGCACAGCCTCAGCTTGGCTGCTTGGTTAGTGCAGGCTAAGGAGTCTCATGCTGTTTGCACACAGCAAAGAGCAATTTCCATCCTCTGAATTAGCTCAATAGCCACATTTCCATGGTGGTGTCACGTGATGTAATATTGCTGACATTGTGTCCGTATCTCACCACACCGCTCCCACTTGGGAACAAAAAACCCATTGCTCCGCATTATAGCCAGCCTTTCCAGCTACTTGACAGCATGCCACTTTAGACCTGATTTTACCCTTTGTTTTGCTCTCGCCTGGCTCCTTAGTGCCTGAAGTGATGGGCACTTACTCAGAGCGAGCTCTCTACTGGCACTTACATTTATCCGAGCCGGGGTTGGGGAAGCTTGTACTTTGCAAACAAAGCCAGGGTCCTGTGACACACGGCTAATGACCTCGCTTTCTGCCTGTGTTTCCTTTACGTCAGAAGTCGGAGTGCTTATTAAGTTTGGAGGCTTACTCCCAGGAGCAGAAGAAGAGAATCTGCTGGTGTCTGGCCGAGAACATCACTAAGCAGCAGCATCCGGCAGCAGCTCCTGCTGAGCACAAGGTAAGGAGCCTGTGGGCCGGTTGGCCAGGCAGCCAGGGCACCCTCCCTCCATGCAATTTCCCACCAGGGGACCTGCTCTGTCCCAGGGTCTTTGCTTAGCTTGCACTCCTGATAGGACTCAGGCTCTCAAAAGCCAACTTCAGCTGGGTGAGCAGCTCAGACACTGTCCTGGAGAGCATGTCAAGGTGCTGATGGCCACTGAGCCCAGCTGAGTCACACTCTGGCAATCAGGCCACTTTCCCCACCCTCCCGGAGATCTCTTTGGACTGCTCCAGCTCACGGAGAGAGGGATGTTGACCTGCTTCCCCAAAGGTGATGCATGGCTGCAGGGCAGGGATGCTCGAAGAGGGGAAGCAGAGTCAGGAACCCTGGGCCAAGGCCACAGCCATGGGGGCCCTGCATAGTTGCACTGATGAGACCCTGCCTCCTACAGCTACCTATCAAGGTAGTCTCCAGCTTTCAGGCTGGCCCCAGTGGCCTCGTGGCGTGGCACAGAGGGTCACCTCAGCTCTCCTACTTTAAGAAGATCCTGCTTGTGAGCCCTGGAGAGTGGAGGGAACACAGGTTCCTCCCGAATCTCACCTGCTAACATGCTCCATCCCCGCCCCAGAGAGAGGCCCTGCAGAAGACTGAGGAGAGCTGAGGCTGCCAGCAAGGGGCTGGTCATGCCAGAGGCTTTCTGGGCTGGGGCCATGGCTTCCCTCAGGAGCTGGACTCACTTCCCTGTTTCAGAGAGGGCAGGGAGGGGTGCAACCTCCTGACGTTGTCTGGGATTTGACCCTCTGGGACTCACAGCCATTCTCAGCTCTGCTGTGCAATTGGAGCAGCGCCCCGGTGCTGGCCACAGTGGCTCCACTCAGAGTGAAGGGGGCTATTCCGGACCCCTCAAGATGCCACGGTGGGAGGAACATCAGTATCCTAGCCGCACGAGCTGGCCCACATAGCTTCCAGGAGAATGGCTAACACTTCACAAACACACGGCCTTGCCAGCTCTCATTCGCCTGCATCGAGGTGCAGCCTGAGTTCCTGTTGCATTGGCAGACTCAAGGTGGTTGCTGAAGGATGGTCTCAGTGGTCTGTCCCGTTCATGTGCAGACAGAACATGGCATTTACTTTGCAGTGTCCCAGACTGGGTCAGCACAAACCAACTCTTCAGGACACAGCGTTTCTAGAGCCTTCTCCCCGGAGGAAGGGGCTGGAGGAGCTGGGTGAGGTGATGCGTCAAGCCCAAGGCTTTCCACAAAGTCTATGGGAAATGTAGATAATGTGCTCCCTGCCTCATGTCTCAGGTGACATGTCCCTGTGTCCGTCTCTCCAGCCTCCCAATGACTGGCTCCCGCCTATGGCAGAATGAGGCATGCAACATGTTTGTGATATTCTAGGGCACACTGATGGTTGCTATGGCCGGGTACAAATCTGAGCACCTCAGCAAGGAGAATCTGTGCATCTCTCCTTTCTAGTGCGTTTGCTGATCAGTCGATGATTTGGGACTCTCCATTGGTTTTCAGGCTTTTTCCTCTTTCCATCTTCAAATGCTGTGTCCTTGGCTGAGGTTAGGGGGTGAGCGATGGTGCGTGTACATTTCCTGCTGCCATGCAAAACTCAGCACAAGGATGTGGCCTCTGTAACTGGCATTCCTAGTTGGGCGCTGTCTGAGAAGGTGTTTGCGTCCTACTCATGCTTCATAATGAGAGAGAATTTCTCACATCAGGGGAAGAGGGAGGCTGACTCTGTGCTGGAAGGGTGGCAGGCAGGACATCCTCAGGGCTCTGCCAGGGCTGCAGTGAGTGCCATCCCTGAAAGTTGGGTAGAGAAAATGATCTGAGAATGGAAATGCTAACAGGAACATAGCCAGGAGCTCTTAAACTGAAGTCACAGTGGGCTGTGTGCACTGCCCCTGTGTTCTGATGGTGCAGGCAGTTTGTTTTGGCATTTGGGGCTCTGGCTGCATGGGCGATGAGCACAGCGAGTGGTTGTGCCAGGACTCACCTGAGACATTCAAACGAGATGTATCAACTCATTGATTGTAGCCTGGGTGGAAGGATGTATTGCGGTTTATGTGCCAAGTCCACAATGATGCTCTCAGTGGTTCTAGACCCACTGTTCATTCCCATCTGAGAGCTCTGCCATCTCTGGCTTGGCTCTAAGACTCATTGTATGATTCCTCTGGAGTTGGCATGTGCAGTTAATTCGGATGCTATTGTAAGTAGGAGTGGTGGTGGGCCTCATGCCCTGAGAATGAACTAGGTCCCTAAGTCCAGTCCTGGGGGCAGCTAAGATGGGATTCTCTGTCACGTGTCACACACGGCTGTTCGTATTATGGGCTCGCCACCTTTCCCCATCTCCCATGCCAATGGAATGGGTGGACTGGCTGCAAAGTGAATTCTCTTCCCAGGCCCACTGGTAGATGCACAGACCAGAACTAGGGAAAAGGAAAAGGTCAGGGTGGATCGTCACTGTGTAGTGGGTCTGTGGGTGGCTTCTCCCCCTCCTCAGCAGGAGGCCATGCTGTCTCATGACATCACGGATCTTCATCTGTTGATGGGGAAGTTAGCCAATAGGCTGTCTATGGCTCTTGATCCTCTGGCAGGGCATGGTGAGGAAGCAGTTCAGGGGCTTTAGTCTTGGAGCAGGGTAAAGCAGTCAAGGCTCTAGGAGTCTAGGCCCTCAGGCAGGGCGGGATACCAAACACAGGTCTTCTGGCCTACAGGGGAGATGCTAACACCCTCGGGTAGGGAGGCAGGTGGTAGGAGGACCTGGGCCCACCCTACTCTACCAGGTCCTGGCTCGGGGGGCTAACAAATGTGGAGCGGTCAGCCACTGGGTCAGCAGGGATCTGCCTGCAACCTGCATGGCTGCCTCTGGGTCACTTCCTATGCTTCCCCTGGGGTGTACCTCGGTCTGGATAAATAGCCAGCAGTGACCCCAGCCACCTCTTCAGGTTCAGGTCGTTCGTCAGCATCAGTGGCTCCAGCCAATCTTCAGTGCAGCAAGGGCTCTCCTTGAACTCTGCCTCTGGGAGCTCTCTCTGTCTCCTTTGGCTGCCAGCAGTCCACTGAGCTACAAGGCTCAGCCTTTATATTTCCTGCCCCACTCCTTGACTTCTTGGGGGAGGCAGGAGCCTGCCTAGGCTCTGCCTGTTGAGGTTTAGCAGTCGGCTCCTCACCCTCTGGCTCCACAGGAGGCCACTTTTTCTCGCTAGATCGGTGGCAGCAGACGAAGAAAAGGAAGGATATGCTGAGAATGTGACATCTCAGGGTGTTATTTAATTAACAGACTCTTCACCCTTTGCTGTCCCTTAGCACTTCCAGATCTGAAAGCCCTTTGCAGGTCAGACTCCTAGATTGCGGGGGCCTTATCCCAGCTGCACTGATCAATGAACAGCTTAGGCACAGACAGGGCAAGTTACTGTCCCGATGGCACACGGGGTGTTGGGACAGAGCCTGAATTCAAGTCCCAGACTGCCTTCTCTGCTGGGAGGTCACACTTGGCACATCTGGGGGAGGTGGCACCAGTGAGCTCTTTGCTGTTTCCTGCTTCTGGTACTGGTTCTATGACAGCCCCAGCCTTGGGCTCATCTAATCTTCACTAACTGGCAATAGTGATGTGGGACCAGTGTGTTAGCCAAGGAAAACTGAAGTGCATTTGTGCTTTAGTCACCTCTTTCCTGCCCTGACCCATCCATGTGGCAGGAGTCCTACGGGAGATGGGGTACCAGAGGGTGAGACCCAGCCCTTTCTGGCTCCTTTGTGCTGCCAGCACAAAGAAGAGATTCTAGCTGGGTATCTGCCACACCTCGCCTTACCCACTGCATGTCTTCCATTCCTCCCTCCAGGCACTCCTGTGAGGCCTGGTTCTCAGACTCCTGGGTCCCAGACTTTCCTTTTTGGCTGGTTTCCATCTAATTTGCTGCCTGAATAGCAGGTGTCTGTGGATTCTGGCATTTCCCTGCCGCCTCATACGGCAGTAGGAGTCTGCGTGGAGCGTGTGGTACTGATAGCGAGCAGGGACAAGAGACGCTGGAGACTGAGCCCTTTGTGCCAGGAGCAACTAGGGAAAACCTAACGCCTGTGACTAGGCCTTGGCGTTTAGGTGGGTGCGCTGGTCCCTTGGCAGATCCTTATGGTTTGCTCCACAGCCAGTCCACCAGCACTCTTGGTGTCCTTTCCTGGTGATGCCCCCTGCACAGAGAGCCCCACTGCACGTGGTAACATCTGTGCTTGCTCAGCTGTATTTTGCAACTTCCTGGGCCCTCTACTACATTTATCCATTGGCTGCCTACACTGGGGGGCCTAGTGCAGGGACCTTGTCTCTGCGTTGCCCCAGTCCCTAACCTGCTGCTGGGCACAGCTCTTCTGAAAGGCTTGATGGGTGCACCCCACCCTGGTGAAGGGTCCACATCACAAACCAGCACCATCACTGGTCCCACTGCGGGTGGAATTTCCAATTAGGCCCTAAAGTAAACAGCTGACCTCTCACTTACCATCAGAGAGGGTCAGGGCTGGGAGGAGATCACTGAAGGGGTGAGGGTGGGAGGAGCTGGAAGAAAAGGAGGACCAGGACAGTCTGTCAAGCACCTGACACCAGTAGCCAACAAGTATCACTGCAGGTGTTTGGCTAATATCAGCCAGTTCCAGAAGAGCTCCAGTGAGTGGAAGCAGGGACCCTTCCCTGCTGTGCCTCTTTCAGGGACAGATTGCAGCTAGGATGCAAGTTTCTGGGACAGCCTCTCTTGCACGTTTCCACTAACCCAGACTCAGAGGGCAAAGCTCAAAGTTCTGCGAGCGGCACTGAGCTTTGGTGTGTGAATAGCAGAGCTGTGGAATGGCAGGGATGTGGCAGCTGGGGCTGTGCACCACGCCGCTCTGGAAACGGCTGGCACTCTGAATGCCAAGGTAGGCGTGTGGCATACGTTAGGGAGATAACACATCATGCTTGCAATGCAGACCCTAGAACAGCCAGGAGATGGAGAATTCTGTTTACAGTTTTATTTGTGGTTTCCTAGACTGGTTCTAGCCATCACGAAACCTAACCTGTTCTTTCCCCTCTGGCAAACGAACGTGCTGTTTCCTTGGCACTATCTGATGCACTCATGTCCAAGTCCGGCAGCAGCGAGGATCCCTGCACAGGCTTGTTCTCTAAACAGGAAGAAGTCAAAGCTGAGTGGAGACTGGAGCAGCCTCCAGCACTTTCTGTTTCATCCCTGAAGGAGGTATTTTTAAAACCTAAGATATGCTTCTGTGAACCCCATGATGGGCTAGTGAGTGAGAGAGCGGTGCCTGCTTCATAGGGACAGAGCAGCTCTGGAGTTATGAGGATCATTTGAATTGGCTGGTTTCTGGCACAGGCTGAACTGGTTTAATCCAATGATGTGATTTAATGAGGACAATAAAATCCTGCTTAAGTGCAACCCTCCCAGCGAAGGGGAGATGCTCGCTGCACAAAGGAGGGCTGGGCCCAGCAGCTCGGTCATCGCAGCTGTCTCCTGTTGCTGTCTTCCGGGTCCTTTCTGAGGTATTTGTCACAGCTTTTTTCTTTCTAGCATGCTGGGGAGGCAGTGGCATGAGGCTGGGCTCTCCCATGCTCTTTGCTGCAGTGACTCTGCTAGGCACGTAGTTGCCATGCAGAGTAGTGTAGCTGCTAAGTGGTGGAGACAGTTGGTGACTGTGTGCACAATGGGATGGGGGCCCTGAGCCAAGCCCAGCAAGTGCCCTCAGATGTGCCCTCTCCTTGGTTTCCAGTACTCTGAGAAGGTGGCGAAAGATGGTGTGTACCCCAGCATCAGGGATTTTGTTGAGGTATTAGTCCCGAGCGCAAGGGGACAGGGTGTCTGAAGGATGGGGAGCTAAGGAGTCCCCTCTTTTATCTGCTTTGCAACATTTTCAGAACATGGGCTGGACTGGGATAGCACTGGTATTGGACTGGATCAGGGGGTCTCCTGGCACAAGTACTTGCCAGTGCCATCTAGTCCTTGAGCATGGGCCCCTGCTCAAATTCCATGCATCTTGGTTCCTGCTGGGGCGCAGCTCTGTGGTGTGCCCTTCCCACCAACAGGTTTGTTGGATGTGCCACAGGCTCACGCTGGGTTTGCTTTGCATCCTTTGGGGAGCAGCACGCAGTGCTTCAGTGAGTGGTGGGGAAACAAGGGAATAAGGAACACGGCACTAATGAGTAAACCTCGGTGACCACTCAGGACACCGTGCTGTCTTCTGCAGAACTAACTGGGACCCCTGTATCCCTGGGCAGTGGGTGGGCTTGACTTTGGAGAGTGAGAGGATCTCAGAAGTCTGTAGGACTGGGAAATAGGGACCTGATGGCTGATCCTTACTCTCCCAGCTTTCCTGGGTTCCCCAGGGGCCAAGACGTTTCATTTCTGTGGAGCTCCATTTTCTCCTCGGTCACAGCAGCCACCTTGGCAAAGTGCTCTGGGAACGTGGCTTTAGGGCACAAGTCATCCTTTCAGTAGCTTTGTCCTTGGCTGGGTTTGGACCCTGCCCTTGTTCTTTCTCCATAGGCTTGGCTCCCCTTATTCTGAGTTTTGATTGGGCTGAGGTTCCTTTGCCAGCTACCTGCTGAGATACTGCCCTGAGAGCTCAGGGCTCAGGTGGTTGTGGCCTTGTTCTTCCTTGCTGTGTTCTGCCCAGCAGGATAGGGCTCATGGTAACAGCACACCGCTGATTGTGACTGGCTCTCTCAGACCTCCGGGGCTTAATTTGTGCCATGGCTGAGCCTCAGCACCTGTGGGCCTGGGAGTTCATTGCTTCAGCACCTGTGGGCTTGCTGTGTCAGTGACGAATGGAAAAAGTTTGCTTGAGGCCCAGTGCCTCTTTTATTAGATTAAGCACTGATGCACCCTACACCTTTACCGAGTTACATCATGCAGCAAGGAGGAAGTTCTTGTTAGTCAGCCAGAGAGCTGGCCCATCCAGCTTGCGCAGTCACTTTTGGCACTTGCGTCTCACAGAAGGGAAGGGTCTCGGGGTTTATTTTGGGCTCAGGGGCTGTAACATTTAGAGCCATACTCATTGCTCCTATTCATGCCCCAAGAGCAGAGCCAGAAACCTCTGTAAGCTCCAGTGGTTCCTCCCATAGAGACTTCCTCATCCCCCAGCCCTTGAGGAGTGAGTTGAAATGATTACAGATGATAGGGTCACACGGTTTCCAGTTCCCCTTTTCCATGTGCCCTTTCCACCTGCATGGTGTGGCTGGGGATATTTATGACCCAGCCATTGTACTCATTAGCATGAACTTCTAGACCCAACACAGTCGACACAGCACGGCCAGGTGACCCAGGTCAGGAATTGGTTTATGGATGGTAGCTGGCTGCCTGGCTTTGGCAGAACTCCCAGTAATGTCTTCAGAAAACGTGCCAAGAGGAGTAAAGTGGGAAGGCAGTTGGGCTGGAACTGATCCTGGCTTGGGGCTAATTTCACAGAGTTTTCTGTTGGTTGGGGCTCTAGTCTCTGTTGGGACTAACAAGCCTCAGGCTGTTCCTCTACAGGGAGCGTGTCCGGCTGTCCCACAGAGGCTCAGGACCATGAGCACTAACCTCAGGGCAGACCATTAACAGCCAGGCACCATCCTCAAACTGACTGAGTTCTGCACTTAGATTTCACTCACCCATTATTAAGTGTAGACTCTTTAGGCACCCTAGTAGCCTAACTCTGGGATGGCAGATAGTCCCCTGGATACTCTGTTTTGTCACCCCACCCAGGTCAGCCTGCCTTTGTGACAGATGGTCCCTTACACCAGTCGCTTATCTTAGGTCAACTGCTTTTTAGAGCCTACACGAAAGGTGTCCGTAGCTTATCCTATAATAAACTATCTATGGATTTATGAACAGGAAAAGGGAAGAAACATGTTATTGATGAGGTTAAAGCAGGTAAACAGATGCACACAAACAGTTAGAATCTTACATTTAAAAAAGAAATAGAAGCCTCTACAATAAGTGCAAGCTGTATGCATCCTTCAGTGCTAACCCCAACTCAGCACTTGGACTCCCTCCCTGGCTTACTCATAGAAACCTTGCCTGCAAAAGTGAAGCAGCACTGAGATCCAGTTGACTCTTGTTAGGAGTTTTTATTTCCCTTCCCCCTTGTGCTTTGAGCAGTAAGCTTAGCTGGTAGGAGGAAGCCACTTGGAAAATACATCTTTTTGGGGAGTGGAAGTAAACAATGAAGTCTTTTGTCCTTAATGTTCCAATGTAGTCCACCTGGTGTTTCTAGGCCTTCCCTGTTGGGCAGAACATAACCCCTTCACTTCACACTAGTTAATGTGCCTCTTCTGTCTAGTGCTGTACACAGGGCAAGTCTATGCTGCAAAATTAAGTTAACCTGAGTTATGCTGATGTACAGTCACCCTATGTTCACATTACACTCCTTGTGTCACCACTGCACATCCTCACTGCTAGCGTTTGCACTGATGCAGAGAGCAGTGCACCTTGGCAGCTATCCTTCCATGTACCTTGTCATTGTCTAGGCACAGGGTGTTTTGGGAAAGGTCTGCAATGCAAATGAATCATGACAGGGAACATGGTTTCAGCATCCTGTGAGGCAGTTTTTTGTATCCCATCATTTTATCTTATCCCATAATGTTCCAACCCTCTTTTCAAAAGCCCTTCACACCTGTGCACCCACCATCTGTGAGAAGCCTGAATCCTGCACAGTTCTGCACTGTTGTGATGAGCAAGGCAAGCACAGCATGGCTGACCCTGCGGTGTTTGCACAGCTGCCAGAGGAACAGCGGGGAACATGGATTCCTTGGAGGCTGGCCTGCTCCAGGGCATAGAAAGAAACAATTTAAGGCAGGTGCTGGCACTCAGGGAGCAGCTGCAGATGGGGAGCGCCAGTTCTGTGCCTGAGAAACAAGCACCGGCTGGTGGGATTGCATTATTATGCAGGTATGAGATCATGAGCAGTGGGTACAGAAATTTCAGATGTGCACGCCCAGATTCCTGAATGTGTGTGAAAAGTTTGCCCTGCCTTTGGGCACAGCAACACTAAAGTGAGAGCCGTGTGGAAAGATGAGAAATGAGTTGGCCATCGCTATGTGGAAGTTTGCAGTGTCAGATTGCGACTGTTCTGTTGGGAATCAATTGGGAGTTGGGAAATCCACTGCAGAGGTGGCTGTGATGTGAGTGTGCAAGGCCGTTAATTGCCGTCTGTTGCGAAGGTTTGTGACTCTGAGCAATGTGCAGGATTTTGCAGCAGTGAGGTTCTTGAACTGTGGTGGGGTGATAGAGGGCACAAGCATCTTTATTTTGGCACCGGTCTACCTTGTCACAGAGCAATCAACAGAAGAGCTACTTTTCTGTGGTATTGCAAGTACTGGTGGACCACCAGAGACATTTTACTAACATCAGTGTGGGCCGGTCAGGGAGGGTGCATGATGCCTGCATCTTTAAGTTGAACCCAGTCTGCTGGGAAGGCAGCAAGCAGGGGCTTTCTTTCCAGATCAGAGGATTACAATTGGGGATATTTAAATACCAGTAGTGATCCTGGAGACCCAGCCTACCACTTACGCCCATGGTTGGTGAAGCTTCCACTGGTGTCTCGACAACAGCAAAGAGCACTTCAGCTGTAGACTGTGCAGCTCCAGAATGAAAGCTGAATGTGCCCTTGGCCACAAGATTAGACCTCAGTGAAAAAAAAAAATTCCAATGGTTATAGCTGCCTGCTGTGTGCTTCACAATATCTGTGAAGTAGAGGGGGGGAAGCGTTTCCATCAGGCTGGAGGTCGAATGGCTGTCTGCTGAGTATGAGAAGCCAGATGGGGGGCTGTAAGAAGAGCTCAGGGGAGAGTCATATAGCTCAGGGAGGCTGTGAAAGACCATTTTAATAATGAGCCACAGTAATATGTGTTGCAGTGCTGTGCTTTGGCAGGCTTTGTGCTTTTGCACCCTGGCATGAACGTTGTAATGAGTGCTGTGTGTAACAGAACACTGCAAATGCTCCTCTTGCCATTATCTGTGAATGATGTCAGCCCCAGACACCATATGCTGTGAACTAATAAAGATGAATTAAGTTTCTATAAATAGACTTTGATTCCAAACCCATGCAAACAGATATATTTACCACTGAATGAAAGTTTACAAATACAGTGGAAAGAACCATTGAAGGGAAAGAAGAATCATTTCCATTTTACAAACACATACACCAACCATGTCTCTCACAGGTCAGTGTATGTATGGCAGAGATTGCCTGTACTCTTCCCCAGGCTCACTTGGGAGGACTAGTGCAGTGGTCCTGGATGCCACATGGAATGTGCGTGGGTGGGGGGTGTGTGTAGGGAGGTGCGGAAGGTGAGTATGGGTCTGTTGAACCTGAAGGTCAGCAAGAGACCTTAGCATGGCCATTTGATGCTTGAGAAGTGCTCACATCTCCTACTGGATGTCTATCTCCTTTTCCTGGGCTTTTCTCCGCTCTGCTCTGTTCCTGTCCATTCAGTCCAGGAGGGTGATCCTCCATGCAGTGCTGGAACTAGGTGTTCTGGTGCCCGGGGTGTGCTGTAGCAAGCAGCATGGAATATGCACCCCTCAATCGAGCGGTCAAACATAGCTGCTTGATATGGCATCCGGGGCAGAGCCCCAGTCGCCCCACCCTAGTTACGGCCCTGCCTCTGTGCCCTGGACTTAGCATCAGAAGCACCTGAGACTTTCAGGATCTCTTGGAATGCGTCATCCTATGTCCTCTTCCTCCTCCTCATCTGGCTGAACTGCTCCACTAATATGGATAGCAAGACTCTCAAGGCCACATCTGTAGGTCCAAAAAGCTCAGTGCACACAAGTACTATTGTGAGTGTATTCACAAGATAAAAGGACACTTGTTTTACTGAACTTACTCCCTTTGACACACCCAAGTGGCAAGCAATACCTTCTCCTTTCTCCTTGCTCTTTGAAGAATTAAAGAAACTCCCCCCCCCCCCCCCCGTAAGCCTTTCCCATAGCTGCCTCAGACAGCTAGGGGCCAATGGCCACCCCTGTGATTCAGCAAACAAAGCAAGGAAATGCAATAAGGCCATGTGACTTAAAACTCCATCTCAGACTACTGACTTTCCATACACCTGGTCTGCACATATCTAAGCTGTGACTGCGCTGCTTTATCTTTGTTCTTGGCTTCATTTCTCTGCTCTGGTGTTCTAACAAGAAAACTTTGAACAAGGACTCATGAGCCCCAGTCAGTTTGGGTGATTCCAGAGATTTATGGGCCAGCAGTCTATTCCATTGCTCCTACTTCAACCACTCAGTGACTCTCTTCTTTGATTAATAAATTTCAGTTAATTTGCTAAGACTTGACCAAGAACATGGTCCCATTCAGTTTCTAGGATTTTCTGATCTGAGATACATATTGACTTGGGGATAAGCATCTGATTCCTTGGGATTGAAAGGGCCTTGCAAATGGTGTAATGGGTTTTCAGTCACCACTCACTATATTAGAACAGTTTCTCTAGGTGGGAACCAGGGGCTGGAGTGCATAAAGGGACTTTAAGGTGCCACAGGACTCTTGTTTAAGGGGACTCTGTTTCCCTTCATCAGTGTGGTACTTTATAACTGGTTTGCTGAATCTAAGTAGAGAACAGACTACCATTTTGGGAGGTTCATCTGCCCTGTTTGTTACCATCTGCCCTGAGCATGGCGTTCTCAGTGAGGCCTATCCCAGACACCTGGTCACAGAGGTAGGTTGATGTCAGCTGCCTTGCACTAACCTAACTCCATAGCAAAGACCAGGCCACAGTCCCAGACTTTCTATGCAAACACTCCAGTCTTCTCTTACTATGCTAGTTGCAGACGGTGTAAGTGAGATTGATGCTGACAGCAACTCACAAGCTTGTGATACAGCCTAACCACTCAGCACACTTGTCTAGTTCTCACAAATGTTGTAACAACCCAAATACACAGGGCAGTCACCTGGCTCCAGCTAGGTTCTTGTCAGTGCTCAGTGGAGACTGGGGGAGCTTGGTGTAAGCTGGCACCTGGTGGCCCAGAATCACGGAGGGCCCTGGCACTGCACACAGGATGCTGCTACTCCTGGTGCCAGCCAGCTCAGGTTGCAGGAAATGATTGCAAGACTGAGGGAGTCAGCTCTTGCTCCTGAAATGAGCATGAGGGACCAGACTGTTTTGCCCTACAGACCAACTGTGGACACCGCAGCACAGCCCCAGGTCTGGGCCGTGGATTCCCCCAGCCTATGGCTTACAGGGAACCTGGGACATTTGGTACGGCCAGCTCTCCAGTGTGAATGGGAGCAGCTCCCCACACTGCATAAAGACTTCAAACTTGTCTGGAGACTGTGACAGGTCACTCCCAGGATCTGGTCTGGTGTGCCACTGACACCTCCAATCTCCATTCCTGAGCCACAACTTACCCTGCTTTGCCAGGTGACCACTCACTCCTGAGTCAGTCCATACCAGCCTCCTGCATGTAACTGATCCCCAGCAGTGGGTGTGCGCTCTTTGGTCACTTATGGGATGGTCCACAAGTGAGCATCCCCAGTTCCCAGACATCACACTGGGAACTCCCGTCCTACAAGGATTGGGAGGGACCCTTCTCCCAACCACCATAGACTCATAGACCTTCGTTCGTCCATTTAACATAGAAATGGATTAGCCCAGCATCTGATTCACACCCTTTAAAGTCCACACAGCTTTAGGTAAAACAAACACTAGTTTGTTGATTAGAATATGTTTTCAAATGAGTATATAGCAAATCAATGCATAATCATTTAATAAAGGCAAAACGAATTACCACCAGTAATTAAAAGATATAAAACGCATGCTAAACTAATAACACTATTCCTGCGTTACTCTTTAGTCTGTTCTCCTCATTCTTGCCCACAAGACTGACTGTTGGTGGTGCTGAAGCAGCTCAGGCCCTCCTGGCCATATGGATAGGCCCAGTCTCTTGGAGTTGCTTCTAAAATGGTGTTTTTCTGGCCAAAGGCATCAGCTTCTCCTCCTTTCCAGGTGCCTGCTGTGACCTGGGCCTCCTGGGATAACCTTCTGAATGTGCCAAAACCAGGGGCCAAATCCCCTAACCACTGATGGGTGGTACTTAAACCAGTCTCCCAGTCAGTAACAAAACATGCTTCTGACTAATCACTCTGGTCATCACCAAGCATAATAAAATAGAAACAGCCCCCTTTCTGCACATCAGATCCTATGGTCCCCTCTAGCCACTGGGTCTCTTTAAGAAATAGGTTTTCCTGACCCCAAAGGGCCAGCCACATCACCTAGAACAATATAGGATTGGATCTTACCCAAAATACCATGCTGCCAGCCAGTCCTTTAGTAACTACCACTAAAGGTTTAATATAAAAAGAAAACAAGCTAGATATGAGAGATGTTAAAGGGTCAAAGTGAATCACATACATACAAAGGATTTAGAGTCCATAGAAAACAAATCCTTGAAGATCCTGTAGTTTACAGATTAGTCCCATTCCTCTGGTGTGCACCCAGCAGCAGCAGCAGCAGCAGCTGGGTGAGTCTCAGTCCTTTGTTCAGTCCCAGCAGAATAGTTCCAGAGGCAGGTGTTGGTTGCAGATAGACTAAAGACAAAATGGAGAATGGGCGATGGCGTTTTATCTTAGAGTCCTTGCCAGATCAAAACGGAGGTGGGCCCACTGTAGCTGGGAGTCCCCTCCTGATGGGCCATCAATATGACAATAGTTTGCGCACACCCAGTCTGGGATTGCTTTAGCTCAAACAACTTGGAGCACACATAAAAACAAATAGATTTCTCATCTCCAATACAGGCGTGATACCTACAGACAAATCATATAATCACTCCTAGCAAATTACAGTCTTTCTGTTGATACCACACATGACACATCACGTATGGATAATTGTAAATATGAAATATCAATATGAAAAATAATCATAAACAGTCCCCTAGACCCAGACAGCGTCACACCTGCGTCCCTCCATTTCTTTTCGTTTGTCCCTCCACCCCCCTTTCTCTGCGATGCAGTGTGATTTCCTTTGTTCAACCTGAGATAAGCCTTTCAATTTACATTGCCTTTGTCATGCAACCCTCCAAGCTTGGAGAGGGAGTCCTAAGAGTCTGAGCTGTGTAACATGCGTCACATCTGTACACATACATGATGCTGCAGGAAACATGACACCATAACAATACTGTAGAGCATTCAAAAGGGAATGGCATGGCATAACTGGCATCAAACTATACAATTACATTGCAGAAGCGAACAGAAAAATTACACTGATCATAGCCCATTGTCCATCACATGACAGGGTCTCAGCACCAGAGCTGGGCAGGATTCATGTTCAAACTACTGTGCACCTGCCTGGGACCAGATTCTGTCCTGGGCCCCACACCCATCCAATGTCACAGCATGTGTGAATGTGTGTAAGGGGCACTTTGCAGAGACCAGCCTGACTGAGCTGATGAGACTTCCTGTTGGTAACGAGGAAGCCAGAGGTACGGGTGAGCTGCTGTATCAGGTGTGGCAGTGAGGCTCTGCGTGACCTGGCTTCGATCAGCCCCGAGGGCTCTCTTTGGGCCTGTGTATGTTTATTAGAGGTACAAGCTGATGTCTGTAATGGTCACTGGCACATTGTGTGAGTGGCACAGCCAGCGAGGAGCTAACAGGAAGGACAGTGGTTGCACAGACCACTAGGTGAGCGGTTGCAGTGGAGTGGCCTGTGGATATTCACTGAGCCAGGCCGTATCCTGTAGGGCACGTGCCTGCATACTTCAATGGCACAAAGTGTGGGGAAGCAGATTAAACAGGCATTTGGAACCTGGCTTTCTTGTTAACCAAATCCCAGCACCACTTGTCAGCAGGGCCTGGCAGAGTAAGCAGGGGTCAGTTCCTCAGGCTGAGCGCTCTGCTGGTGTACCTGTCTGCCACTACCTCCGCCTCCGTGCTGC
This sequence comes from Podocnemis expansa, assembly GCA_007922195.1. Lineage (NCBI taxonomy): Eukaryota > Metazoa > Chordata > Testudines > Podocnemididae > Podocnemis > Podocnemis expansa. The sequence continues at coordinate 1,623,885 of ML682047.1, forward strand.
TGTGCTTTTGATTGTCCTCCCCCTGCTCAGCCAGCCAGCAACAGAGCAGAGCCAGCCAGGAAGAGCTCCCTTGCAAAAAGCTAAGAAACCACAGCAGTGCATGTACCCTGGGACTGGACGTATTAGGAGCAGCTGTTCTCACAAGATGTGGTGTGTGCATGTGTGCCCATACTGCCCGGGTGTGTCTATGGTGTGTTCGACAGAAGGGCACTGGGACTTATCAGCAGATGGGAAATCAGCACCTTAGAGTTCATCTGTGATTCTCCAGGGTGCGTGGTTGGCAGCTGTAGCTCTGAGTGAGGCACATCAATAATCACAGAAAACATGAACCTGCTTGGCACCGCGACTCTTTTCCTCTATTGTGTTGATTCCCTTCAGATGCTGCTGGCTCAAGGGGACGAGAACAAAGCACTGTGAGTGGGGTGGCAGTTGGCAGGGGCTGCTAGCATTAAGGGACATCTCTGAGAGACATCACATATTTTCCATTAGCAAGCAGTTTGGAAACAGCAGTGGGGCGTTTCAGTGTGCAGGAAGCACTCAACTTGAGGTTGTTTGAGGCAGAACTGTCCCAGGGGGGGACCCCAGGCTAATTGCCCTCTGCGAGACCCCACTCACTCCCCTCTCCCCCCGGCACTGGGGGGCGAGGCTGGCTGGCCCAGGGGAGAGGCAGGCCCCTGCTGCAGCCGTCCCCTGCCAGAGACTGGGCGAGCTGGTGGAAGAGCAGCGGTCCGGTTCAGCGCTACCGGTCTGCCCCCTCCCCACACACACTGCTTTTGGCCCTGTGCCGGAGCAGTGGGGAGGGGGTGGGAGGCAGTGCAGCCGGAGGGTAGTGATACAGGCCCTGCGCTGCCTTCCACCCCTTCCCTGCTGCTCCGGCACAGAGCCGAAAGCAGCACACATGGCCGGGGACAGACTGGCAACACTGAACTCAGCCACTGCTTTTGGCTGGCTTGCCCGGTACCCAGAATGGGGGGGGGGCAGTGGTGTGGGCCCCCTGGGTCCCCCCAAAACACAGGGCCCTGGGCGGCTGCCGCTCTCGTCCTACTCTAGGGACGGCCCTGGTTTGAGGGCAGGACAAGCTGGAAGAGAGGGAAGGTGGAAAAACTGCTCGAAGAAGTGTTAATGAGATCTGTAGGTTTGCCGAGTGGTGCAATGGTCACTCACCTCCTTTTCTTCTGCATGTGATGAATCCCTTGGACAGCTCCACAGTGCCATCAGTAGAACAATGGACACAAAGGAGTGTCCTGGCTGGGGAGAGGCTGGTGTGTCTTTACTTGACAGGCCATTAATAACTGCAGAAGCAGAGGCTGCTTGCTGCATTGGCATCCCACTGACGCTCAGAGGAGGATGTCTAGAGAGCACGGGCGCTGCTCATTCTCGTGCGGCTGGCAGAGCTGCAGGCGGAGGATTGTCACAGGTATGAGTGTATGCCACTAACTGGCTCGTGTGGCTGGGACTGAGCTCCACTCTGACAGGCAGAAGTCCAGGTTCGATATGTGTTTCGTGGAAGTTTGTAACATCCTGTGGGTCCTTTGATCTGGTGGGAACCGGCTAGGCTTGAAGTGCCTGAAGAAGCACGAGTCCCAGAGCTTGGGGCAGTGATGTCATTTGGGCCCTGTGCTAGCTCTGGCTTTGATCTCTGGTGGGGGAGTCTGCTGTGCTTCACTGGCACAGGCTTACCATTCAGCAGCACTTTGCAAGCTGCCTTCCTTCGCAGGATTTAGAAGAAAAAAGCTATCACATTCAAAAGAGAAATGAGCTGGGGTTTGCAACGAGTTTCCTCTCAAGTGCCAGTGTTTGAACACTGTCCTGTGGCAGTAGCAACATTTCCACAGAAAGGCCCCTCCAGCCCAGGGGTTTTGTGCGGTTGGCATGTGAACTGATCGAGAGGGGTGCTGCTGGCACGCCAACAGGCCAGCTGGCTGCTTTTGCAGCCATTTATCAAAAGTGTGAGATCTACCAGTCCTCTTTAAACTGCCTAATTCAACAAACTCCCATTGGAAGCGAGCTGTGTGTGTGCTTTGCTAATCTCAGCTGGGAGCGAAGGGCAGGGTGGGGGGCTGGAAACTGGAAATGTGGCATGGAGCTGGCATTGCTGGTCCATTTCCTGGTTGATGTGTCCCAAACCATGGTTTGGGGAGGGCAGGATGAGGTCTGGGACTGCAGGGGGCAATTTCTTTCTCTTCACTTCTTGTCTGTTGCTCTGATTGCTAGGCATGTGCTGCAGACAGCTAGAATGAGTTGATCCCTGGGCTCTTCTCAGGTTGGTTCTGGGAAGTGTTTGTGCCTCTCTCTGACGTTTACTGACACGGTCAGAAGGTTGACAGAGTCTTGCCTGCTCCGGTGAAGTCCTCTGATGTACACAAGTTTGTGTGTTGGGGTTTCCAACTCCTGACAGCTGTGCATGTCCATGTGCCAAGTGGGCAGAGCCTCAGGTTACGTGGCCTCCCATCCCAGAAGACATGCTGGCTTTAGGAAGGAGGTTGCACAGGGAAGCCACCTTGCCCCAGTTGCTTGTTTACAAGGATGTATCCTGGGGGTGTGTGAAATGAGCTGGGCACTCCTGACAGATGACCAGTGAAGGGCAGTGTTGCAGGGGTTGGTGTGTTGATCTGACAGGGGTGCAATCCAACTGGTAGTCACACTCACCAGCACCTGGAGTTCACTGGTTTCAACCTCTGGCTCATTCGATTTTGTTAAGTCAGCATCCTTCTCATGGGACAGCGTTTGCTTAGCTAAGCAGCAGGCCTGTTCTCTGTCTGGCTCGAGCTGATGTGGTCGGTCTCAGGCTGGTGAGTGTGCGCTGCTCTCTATCCTCAGAGAGCCATCCAGGCCAGTCCCTCTTCCTAGCAGGGGAGGAGTGGAGTGTGGGCAACAAGGGTTTCTGTGAGAAGCCATTGCAACTGCCACAGGCTTGGTCCCTCTCCCCAACACAAACACACACTGACCCCCGCACCCAACACTCAAACACATACAGCTTGAGATGGGATTGCCTGCAAACCTTGTGGGGGCCTGGGAAACACTGGGAGGGGGTAGGAGGTAGCAGCTGACTGGCTGCTCCAGAAAGGGTTGTTATTGCTGTTGGTTGCTGCTGTTTCCAAAATGCCGTTATGACGGGAAACGCTGCAGCCCGGAGTCAAACAAACTAGCTTGTTTACGGTTCATTTCTAGAGCGTGTGGAGCCGGGTCCTTTTAAGGACGTGGAGCACGGTCACTGCAGCGGCGAGGGCTGCATGATGCCCTATTAAGACTTAGTTTCCCAGAGCTATCAATTGGGGATGACAGTAATGGGGTAATGGGATTATTTCAGGCTGCTGACATAGGACCGTTTCCTTCTGTGTCTCCTTTCAGGGCTCTGAGACATTTCAAGCAAGGTTGGATTTCGGTTCTGTTTGGAACCGTCTGGATCTTTAAAAACAGCGGACCCTGCTGTCCTGGTTTATACAGGAACCAGGGAAGCCCTTCTAGCCAACTGGATGATCCTGCTGGCTCCCATTATCCAGTGCTCTTACATTGATTGTTCTTCATCAGTTCAGTAAATTCAGTAGTGACCAGAGCGTTCCTGTGAAATCCCCCAAGAGTGGAGCCAACGTGTGCTGGACTCTACACTGGTGAATCTCCCACTCTGACCCTGTACTGGGATGGCTTGTCTGCCTTCCCAGTGGAATCCAGTGCCTTGATGGTCATCCACGCCTGGTGAGCAGCAAGGGGGAATGAGATGCCAGCATCCCCTCGGCATCATGTCCCACCTGCCCCATGGCTAGGCTAAGAAGACCGCACATAGAAAATGCCCTGGGGAGGCCCAGCACTGCGTCAGCATGCCATGGTCCATGCTGTGGTACCCCAGGTCAAGGCTGAGTTCACAGAACGAGAAAGGGTGTGGGGTGCATGCGTGGGGTGAGAGCTCGCTGTTACAATTTATTGTACAGTTGGATAGGAGCTGTATGCTCCATTGGCTGGTTAGTGGGTGGCCTAATTAGCATGGAGGTGCCAGATGGGGCCATGTGCCCCAATTTGCCTGAGAAGAGGTGGCGGCAGGAGCTGCTGGTGCCTGGTTAGCTTTGGGACCTCACTGCAGTAGATGTCCCCTTTGCTGTTACCCTTCCCTCCTCACCCTGCTGGTGTGGCACTGGGCCTGGCAGAGTCACTTCCCTACCCAGAGAGGAGGTGCCAGTCTGGATGGCGAGATCCCTGTTTTAAATCACAGCAAAAAAACCAAGGAGTCGTGTGGCACTTAAAGACTTGTCACTGGGGGGTTTCACTCTGCCTTGGTGCACTGCGGAGGTGCTAGAAGACAGGAGGGAAGCTAACATTGTGTCAAATGTGGGAAAAGGTAAACAGGGCAACCCGGGTGGCTAGGGACCTGTCAGGCTGACATCAGTCCCGGGCACAGTCAAGGATTGGCTCATCCAGGACTTGACAACTGAAGAATTAAAGGAGCGTAAGAGAGGAGTTGGGCCATGAGAGGAAACTGGGCTCAGCTGTCCTGTTCCAGTCCAGGTGCTGCTGGCTGGGACAGTGAAGAGGGTGGGGTAGGACCCGGGGGGTGTGTGGGTGACAGGAACCGTGGTGGGATGCAGAGACTCGCCGAGGAGGAGCAGGAAATAAGAGTTGCCCCAGAGAGAAGTTGGATCCTGGAAGAGGCTGAGGGCCGGAGAGCAGCCAGAGAGTTGCTGGCTGGGATCTCTGGACAGAGAGCCATGGCTGGAGGGCGAGAGAAGGCTGCAGAAAGGCAGCAGCCGAGGTGCTGACTCAGTGGCATCTCCTTGCTGAGGAGCTGGGTCCAAGAGGAAGCACGAGGCTGTGGGACTGTTGGTGGGAAGAGCAGGGCTGTGCCCCAGACAGGAGGTGGGGCGGGGAGGGGTTGATGGGGACTGTGCTGCCAACATTTGGTTTGGGATCTTTGTATTGTGTTGCTCTGACTTTCACTGTTGCCAGTGGGCACCAGCAGGCAGGGGGTGGGATTGGGGAAAGGGGTGGAATGAGGGTGGGACCTTGGGGGATGAGGCAAAGCAGAGGCAGGAAGAGTTGCAGCACAGAGCAGAACAGGAGCTGGGTCCTGAGTATGATTGGCAGCCAGCCCTGGGGCCACCAAGGCAGCAAGCTGCAAACACCTACTGAGGTCTGGAAAAATGGGCAGGCTCATGGCAAACAGATGAGCAGCAACTGAGCAGGGAGCTACCCTGCTCCAACAACTGAGAGGCAAGGCCCCACCTCAATGGCTGCTGAGCACCCCATTTTTTTTCAGTGGATGCTTTGGGGCTGGAGAACCCATGGAGTTGGCACCAATTGGTCAAGCTGTTGATGCCACACACAAGTTTGTATGGACTTCCTGGGAGCCTGAGGGGCCATTTGCAGGGCTGCCACAAGAGGGCTCTTCAGAGGAGACCACTGGTTTGCGGAGGGTAATGTAATTAAAGCCAGTCCATTTGGTTTATGGAAACTAGATCCTGTGAAACTAACTTGTCACCTTTTTGCAGATGTTGATAAAAGCTACAGTGTTGCTATAATAGACTGAGACATCTGGAAGGCATTTGGCTTGGTGGTTCAGGACATTTTGATTAGAATGATGTAAAATTAACGCAAGAAATAGATTACAAATTGGCTAACTAACAGGTCTCAACATGTAATTACAGATGGAGAATTGTCATTGAGGTAGCGGGGTCCTGCAGGGATCAGTTCCTGGCTCTGTGCTGTTCTATAAATGACCTAGAATATACCATAAAATCATCACTGATAAAGCTACAGATGATACAGAAACTGGAGGCATAAGTAATGAAGAGAACAGATGACTGATACAGAGCAACCTGGGCCACTTGGCAGGCTGGGTGGAAGTAGACAACATGAATTTTAATACAGCTCAGTCTAAATGTGTACATCTGGGAGCAAGCAATGGGGGCTGTGCTGACAGGATAGGAAAGCAGTGACTCTGAAAAAGATATTGAGGTTGTGGTGGATAATCAGCTCCCAGTGTGATGCAGTGACCAAAAGGACTCTTGCAATCCTGGGATGTATAAACAGGGGAATACTGAGGAGGAGCTGAGGGGTGATTTGATCACAGACTGAAAGTACCTCCATCGGAAAAAACTAGTTACTAATGGGCTCTGAAATCTAGTAGAGAGAGGTTTTAACAGCTCCAGTGGCTAAGTGCTGAAGCTGGACGTGCTCTAATGTTCAACCGTCAGGAATTAACTACAGGAGAATTTGATGGGGTCATGATAGATTCTCCATCAGTGACGATGTTTAAATCAACCTGGATGTATTTCTAGAAGCTCTGCTTTAGAGATTATTGTGGGGCAGGTTTCTGGCCTGTGTTACACCGAGTTGATTGCAATGTCCCTTCTGGCGTTGGAGTACATGAATGATTATGTCACACAGGTAGCAAATGGATGGTACTGACTTTTGGCTGCCCTTAGTCTTTGTTGATCTTAGCCGAGTTTCCCAGAGAGAAGCTCTGCATGCCATTATTGGGTGCGAGTGCCTTGAGCTGTCCAGCCACCTGGATGTTACGTTTGTGACCAGTCAAGTCTCCCTCCAGTTGGGTGTGCACAGAGCTCCTGGTTGTCCATCGTCCAGAGTTTTCTGTTAGCTCCAAGCCATCCAGCATCACCTGATTGCTGTCATTCCTCTGCACAGCTCTCGCTCTGCAGATGGTCACGTTCCAGCAGGCCTTTCCTCGTGCTGACGTCCAGCACTACAGCAAACATGATGGCTGGAGCTGGACGTAACAATCTTTCTGATGTTTCCAGCGTGAAATGGAAAACTGCTGCATGGCTCTGGAAGGAGGCTGGTTGTTCATATCCTGCCCACAGCAGATTCTTTGATTGAATTTGCACAGAGATTTAATTTAATCCAGAAACATTTCTCATCTTAAAGGAGCTTGTTCATTTCCTGGTAGCCCTTATCTGATGTGAGCCTCCAAAAATATTAAATAGAAGGATTGATCTGATAGGCAGCCAATCAGGCAAGGGCAGAGACTTTCACCAGGGTTGGTGACTTGGGGCCTTGGGACAAGTCACCTGTGTAGATTTGCCCAACATTATTTTATAAAATGATAGTATTAATGACGAAGGTATAAATGCTACCCAAGTTAGGGTGATTGTAGATAGGTGAGCACAACAGCAAGTTTGGAAACATGCAACATTTGAACAAGAAATTGTCCCAGGGGTGTGATTTGGCTTCTGAAACTGAGTCTATGGAGCATTTTAGCTTCTGGGTTAGCCAGCTGCAGCAGAGAGACGATGGAGGGTTGATCCGCTTAGCTCTCTGCTGCAGAGAGCCCTGGTCTGTGGCGAGGCACATTAGCTGGGTGCCTGCTTTGGATGGAGGGAGGATTTCAGGCCCCAAGGCTTTTAGGCCAGCACTTGTGAGTCTAAGACTAGCTGCTCTTCCTTGTAGGCACTCACAGGGCCCATTGCTGGCTTGCTGCACAGGCAGTTATTGAATGGAGCTGCTACAGTGCTGCCTACAGTGATGTGAGAGCATGGCCCCAACCTCGGGCAGACTGGCAGGAGCCAGGCCACAAAGGCCACATTGGCAGTGAGTTCCATGCTTGGATTTCATCAGCTGATGGTCAGCTGTAAACTCCCCAGGTGCCACGACAGCCTAAATTTGTGGTCACAGATAGCTCCCTGGGGACTTTGATCTATCCTGCCACCAGGTGAGCCTGTCTTTGTAACAGACAGTCCCTTATTCCATGAATCACAGCAATAATCAGATTACCTGCAGTCCCAAAGGGCCAGTCACTTACCTCAGATCAATTGCACCGTAGACCTACACCAAAGACGATGCTTGTAGCCAATCTGCTAGTAAACCAGCTAAAATAATTTTTAAATACAAAAAGGTAACTAGGGGGTTATTCACAAGGTTAAAGCAGGCAAACATAGCTGCACAAGTGAGTTGCTACCTTATGTTTCAAAAGATAATAAAAGGTGCTGTGCCTGGAAAGTACTCTGTGTCCTTTAGGGCTGACCATGGCTAAGCAGCTGGGGATCTCTTGCTTATGCCAAGAAACAAATTGCTTCCCAAGCAGCACAGACATACCAACTTCCTTTTGTCTGGAGGTTTTATCTGCTTTGCTGCAAACTCAGCTGGGGGGGGGGGGGCCGTCCACTTGCACAACTCATCTTCACGGGCAATCCTCTGTTGATGGCATGCAGGGAAACACCAGTTGCAACAGCCCAGAATAGTACTGGAGTTTTCCTTTGAGAAGGGTGCAATACCAACTGTTGAACATCAGCCCTTTGCACTAGTCAATGCCTTTCTCCAGGGTGGTGATTTACATTCAGAGACTCCCCGTACAGCCACTCTGATATTACCTTACATTGCAGGATGTGGATGCTGTCAGTGAGATTGATGCTGGCAGCAATTCACAGCCATTCCGTGAAGTCAAACCACTGAATGCGTTCCTGTCATTCTTGTTCCTGTTCTGACACAGCAGAGCCAGACTGGTTCCAACTGGCTGCTTGTCTGTGTTCAACTGAGACAGGAGGCCCTTTGTGAGCTGGCCCCAGCTCTGCCAACCTCAGAATGACCTTCCCTCACCTCGAGTGTGGGGCACAGTGAAGCAGTGAAACACTGCAGGCTAGAATGCATTGAATGCAGTGCCTGGGGTGTGTCCTGCTTTCCTAGCCCTCTCTGACTGACAGCTATTGTGGACTGTGCTTGGTATTTGAATGCATTTCCCAACTGAGAACTAGACTGTTTTGCCATTTCACTTCCGAGTAACCCAGCTGCCCAGGAAAGGAGATGGGAGCGATGTTAAGTAGGGTGTTTGTTACTTAGCTATGTTTTTCATAGGTGTGTGAATCCTTTTGGCTAGAGAACTGGGATGGGGAAAAGCCATAGACGCTGGCTAGCGCCTGCAGATATATCTAGGATGCCTGTCACTGTAGCATTTAGACACAACAAGGGGGAGCCATTCTAGAACTCCCCAAGCTTCTCGCAGGAGCTCTGGGCCCCTTGTCTGCAAGATGTCTCCGGGGTGCACTGAGTCAAGTGTGTGTGAGGTGCAGGAGAGGGCCCCCAAAAGTTTGAAAGGCCTGGTTGGCCTGGAACACATGTGCTGTCGGCATGGTGCCCAGCCCTGCAGCATTGCCCAGTACAGGCATCAATTTCATGGTTGCCAGTGAAATCTGAGGGTGAATGATAATCTATACAAACTGGATCTGTAGGCGGCTGGAGCACTTAGTGGCTGGTTTGTGAACTCCATAAGGAGAGGTTAATGATTTCCCTGGGGCTGGGAGTGCCCGCATGGCATTAGTTTCAGTGCCACCTTGTTCTTTACTCTGTGAAGCTCTGGAGTAACTCAGCAAACTTCCCTGGGAGACCTGCCTCTTGTGGGTGGTGGCTTGTTCTCCTCCAAGGGCAGGACACCTTACGGCCCAGCCTCTGCTCCGCTTCTGCCCCCCACTGCTCACTGAGCTGAGCAAAGGGCCTTCAACACTGCCCTGGTGGAGCGCCTGGAGCCAAGTGGAAGATGGGGTGTTCACACACTGGGCCGCTAGACTGGTGTGAAAGGCCAGAGGCTGAGACAAAGGGATGAGTGTGTGTGTGTGTGTGTGTGTGTGTGTGTGTCTAAACATGTGGGTGTATATATGTGTGTATAGACAGGCATCTGTGTATTGTGCTGTAGGATGTGGGTGTGCATATTGGAGGCACGCTGCACTGGCCTGTCCTCAGGGGGTCAGGACCAGCACGGGACTCACTGAGGGCAGAGGCAGGGGCTGCTACACCATGGTGTGAGTTGGCGTGAGTGCGGTGGTGGGGTGGGGGACTTGACAGACTGTTCCCAAAGGGTCATGGTTCTGCTGGTGATGTGAGAAAGCCTCTGTGCTGTTATTGTAGATGGGAGAAACCCTGTGCAGGGGTGCTTGCTGTGACAGCACCGCTTGGCCGGTGCCGGTGGCAGTGCTCAGCTGGCTCCCAGGGACTCTTTGGCCCCAGCAAGTAGTGCAGGGACTGGAGATGGATGCTGGGTTTGCAAAAGACCCTTTAGGGGATACAGCCGAGGAACCACTTTTTTTCTTCCTGTGATCAAGAGGCCTGGTGGATTCATTCTGATGCAATAAATGCTCCAGATGGTCAAAGGTGCTACCGTGACCCTGTCACTGCCTCCCAGACAGGCAAACAGAGCTCAGAGCTGGGAGTGCCATTTCTGAGCCTGCTTAATCCCATGGCAACCGGAGCCACTGAGTGTCTTTTATCAGAGCAACAGAAAAGAGGAAAATCCATGGAAGCCTTTGAGGTGTCAAGTGTCAATTAAAGCTTACACTGGAGCAGAGCTGCTGCTGCTGGCCCTGTAGCTGCGGTTAGAGAGGTTTTATCAGGGAAGCCCCTGGCTGGCATAAAGGAGAAAGTCAGGCCTGGTCTGCACTACAGGGTGAGGGTGACACAAGGCAGCTCTCCTCCACCTGATTACGTCAGTGTCCACTATAGCCTTGTCCTGCCAATATAAGTGCCCCGCTCCACTACCACCGTAATGCCACCTCCATGAAAGGCATAGGGTTATGCTGGTGTGGTTAAGGGGCACAGCATTTACATCAGACAGTGTGGTCCTTAAATCGCTTGTCACCTGTCCTGTCAGTTTCCGGGCTCCATCCTGGCTGTTCCTGACTTTACAGGGCTGAGGCTGTCTGCCTCCCTGATCAGGACAGTGAGAAGCCCAGGCAGCTGTTCCCCCACTCCTGAGCTGAGAGCGTGGTGGGCCAACTGGACTCTGGTGGGGAACACACAGAACTGAGAGGCCTGACTCTTGATCCCCTGCCGCTCTTCAGTCAGTGGAAACGCTTCTGTGAGGATGCGGACCACCCGGAGAAGGAGGACTATTACTTCAGGATCTGTGAATCTACCTAAGACAGGTTGATTTCAGTCTGTAGTGTAGACATCCCCTCAGCTGAGAAGGTCTGGAGCTGTGTTAAAATCCAACCCTGCTTCCTTTAGAACAAACAAGACAAACATTCCCCAAAGGAAATGCAGAACAGCAGCAAAGGTAGAAAAACACAGCTTCTGTCACTGCCCCTGACCCTTCCTGGTATCTTTCATATGGAGGATCCCATGGTGTGGTGAGCCACTCTGACACTTGCCAAACAAGCCCCAACCTTTGGGGCATTGCTTTTAGCTGACTTTCTGGTCACTGGCTCACTATGGGCTTCGCCAGCCAAACCAGATTCTTATTAAATAGATGGCAAGAAGAGGGAGAGAGGGAAGAGCAGAAGTAAAATGGGGAAGGGAAATGACACCCGAGGGAGGGGTGGGACATTCCAGGTGATGTTCAAGGATCAGATGAAACTGATGGAGGTGGCCTTGTCACCTGGGTCCCTCTTTTTGGCCTGCTCTGGCCAGGGTGCCTTTCAGCACTAGGATGAACAGAGTCAGAGTCAGTCTCGGGTCCCAGGAAACAATGGGGGTGGCAGGCATTGAGCATAAACCTTGTTTCTTCCAGTCCACTCCGCTTCACCATTTTGATTCTCTCCAGTGTCTGTCGGGACTCTGATATGGCCTGAGGGTGGGCGGAATTGGTCTACTTCCAGTCAGGCCTAGTTTCTGACACACCAACTTTGGTTTGTTCATTTTTTATTCCATCCTCTTCTTGTACTCGGCCAGATTGCAATGCTGTTCTGGGGTGGGCTCAGCGGTGCTTGTTAGTGGACCAACTCCATTCTTTCCAGCTCTCTTCTGTACCTTTAAAAAACCATTTGATAGCTCAGCATGAGCAGGGGCCTTGGACAGCAGCCAGACCCCACTAGTGCTTCCGGAAAAACCTCTGGAGCTGCAGCAGCTGATGGGGGCTGGCCCTGGCCCAGATGCTTTGGGAGGCTGCTCTATATGCTGGACGCTTTCCAAAGGGACAGGGCAGTAAGGCTCCTGAAAGGCAGGCCTTGATTTCTGCTGATGCCCCATAGAGTGGAGTTGTCAGACAGCTGCTGTTGCTTTCTTGACATAGTGGGAGACTCAGTCGCCACATCCCTATGGATGACAGTTCCTTGCCTGACCGTGGGTGCTGAGATGGGCTCTGGCTGTGCAATAATGGCTGGCAGAGAACAGTTGTACCCTGTGCAGCCCTGCAGCCAATGCCCCTTTCTATGGAGAAGCCTAGCCTGGCATCCTGCCTGCTGGAGGCCTGGCAACCACAGCCACACGTGGCCTCAAGTGGGCAATGGGGATGGCCCCAGAGGAGAGTCCATGTGTGGCTTCTTCAACCTCCTGAGGTTTTGGTTGCTGAGGGATTTCTCAGTTGGGTTATGCTTATCTCCCCACCCCTGGCTCACTCTCCCCCCACACCCACGATTGTATTGTTTGGTGCTGGGTCCCGATCATGTGAGGGACTGAGTCCCCTCTATGGCCTCCAGTAGAGTGGAGATGCAGAATCGGGCCCTTCCTCCCTGTGGTGTGCTCAGCAGGTTGGGGGGTTGGGGGTTTCCTTTGGTGGGGTCCCCAGTTGTCACGCTCAGCCTAGCTCCCAGACCCTGGGTCTCGGTTCTAGGTTGGCACACAGAGTAGGTGACATACATGTTGGGGGGTTGCTGGAGGGGACAGATTCAAAGCTAATATAGGGGTTCTCAGCAGATTAACCCAGCCACCCCAAGAGTGTCGCAAAAAGAGACGATTTCTTAATGCATGCAGCCTCCTCAGGGGCAAGTGCTCCTCCTTGCCAAGCCAAGCCTCGTCTGTCAGGGGCTGGCCTAGATCCCCACCTGATGCAAGTGAGGTGGCACCTGCTGGCCCATCCATGGGGTATGGTTACCTCAGCATGGCCACTACGGCTGGGGCTCTGGTTCAGAGCTGGCCAGCATCAGGGAGCTGTGCCAGTGATTCCCACTCCTGATGTGATGGCAAGTTGTCTCAGTACAGTGTTTGTCTGGAAGCTGCAGCTCTAATTCCCTGAGAATCAACCCTTCCACTTCTGAAGGAATCATGACCGGCCTGGCCGGCAGAAGAACCGAGGGTGCCCGAGGCATGAAGAGTGGAAAGTGAAGAATGAACCAGGCAACTTTCACTGAAAAGATCTCTTGCATTTTCTGAGGCCTGGCTCACAAGAGCCCCACAGTGGTGCAGGGGGGTGGAAATGCAGAGCCTGAGAGCAAAGGGAGCCCTAGGTGGCAGGGGCTGGGATTTGGGTGTTGGTGGGGTGGGGCCTGGGGACAGGAGCCAGCTCAAGGCAGGCTGTGAGTGCAGGCCTGGGTCGGGCTGAGCCTCGGGCAATCAGCCAGTGAATAGGACCTGGCACTTCCCCTTTGCCTTTTGTTCTGTGGTGCAGGAGGGGCAGGAGCTACCAGACGAGTGTATCTGGTTTCACTGCTGCCTTCACCCCGCTGCACCAGACCTCTGGTGCACAGAGAGGGGGGTCCAGCTCTGTGGGATCTCTGGGAGGTGAGCCAAGCGCAGCAGGTGCTAGGGTGTGAGGGAGGGTGAGGATGGTGGTGGTCTCTGCCTGAACCTGTCTGAGTCTAGAACTGGAGCAGGGTGCTCAGACTGCTCTGAGCTGGGCTGGCCCTGTGCCTCGCCTGGACCGCCCATGTCTGCAGCTCTCCGAGTGTGGCTGCTGAGCCCAAGGCACTCACAGCCATTGATGACATTTCTGCTCCCACACCCAGGGCCTGCTCCGGCGCTCGGTGGGGAATATTCAGGGGCACTGATTGGGGTGGACTCTGCTGTGAAAGATGTGGTGCCCCAAAGTCCCCTGCCAAGGGGGCCCAGGGCACCCCAAAGGGCAGGTCAGTGTGCACAGGGTGGTACTGTTGGTGCAGGTGATGTCCTGTGCTCCATGGGGCCTGAGAGCCATGACTGTGCTGTGGCTACCAACAGGCTGGGCATGCTGCCAGCACAGGGCGCGGGGTGTTTGAGTGTGATTCGTTGTCTGTACCTGGATGCAGATTAACCATTGCTGCCCACCCTCATGCTCCTGATGGTGGAGATGGAGCTGAGGCCCTGAGCTTGGCTGTTGGAGATAATAAAGACACTGCTCAGGGCCACCTGCCTGGGCAGCAGATGGGGAACCTCCCCTGGCACCAGCGGGGGCAGAGCTGCCCCTGTGCAGAGATGGCCCTGCTCTCAGTGCTGGAATGGGGCTGTGTCAGCATGTTGGGGGATTAGAAGGAGGTACACATCTCTGGGCAGAAGCAAGACAGGGGGTGGTCACCTAGGGCCATGTGCTCCCCCAGAGTGTCAGCTCACACGGAGTGAGCATGCTCAGTAGCATTGTCTCTGCCACTGAGAGGCTGGGTACCTGTGGCCTCCCGCCCCTCTGTGGGCCCCCGGTCCATCATGGCTTCAAGGTAGGATGGGCTGTGGTCCTGGGGCCAGAGGTTGCAGTACTCCCACCCTGCTCTGCCACAGGGGCTGGGCCAGTGAGCAAGTGGCCATTGTGCTTTGGGGATGGCCACAACCCTCCAGGCCACACAGCGCTGTCAGGCTGATGTGCTGGGGTCCAGTGGCTCAGGCTAGTGTGGCTGGCCCCCTAGCGGCTCCAGTGTGGCCTGACGGCACTGTGGGAACTGGAAGGCCGCACCAGAAGCTGCTCTACATGCTGGCTGGCCTTGCCCATCATAGGTGTCACTGCTGTTGGGTCCACAGGGTATGCGCCCTGCATCTCCCTGGCAGTGCACCACATCTGGCTGTCTGCTGCTTGCTGGCAACAGCGGGAGCCGGATGATGGGTGGGGCTGCCTGCTGCTCCTGGCCGGCAGCAGATTGGCAAGAGCCGAATCTGACTCCGGGCTGCCTTGCTGGCAGCAGCTGGGGCCAGATTGTACCCACCCAGGCTGCCTGCAACTTGCTGGCAGTGGCAGGAGTCAGCTCTGAGCTGCTTGCTGGCAGTGACAGGGGCTGGATCTGGCTTCCAGCACTTGCCAGCAGCGCAGAAGCTGGCTCTATACAGTCTGCCACTTGCTGGCAGTGGCAGTGGCAGGGGCCAGATCCATCTCAGGCTGCTTGCTGGCAGTGGCTGGGGACGGATCAGGCCTGCCTAGGCTGCCTGCCACTTGCTAGCAGTAGCTGGGGCTGGATTGAACCTCAGTGCTGGTCAAGTCCTGGGCTGGATCAGGCCCTGGGGCAGGGCAGGGCCCAGGCCAGGGCCCCGACCCTTTTTTGGGAGCAGCAATGCTTCTGCTGCTCATAGAGCATAGCAGCCACATGCTGGCTGGCTTCACCCCTGGAGCACCCCCTTGGCCCGGGATGGGGTGGGAGCACCGTACAACTTCTGGCCCCAGGGCCCCGCCCCACCAGTGCCCACTGGAGTTGTCCTGGCAGGGCTGGCTAAGCGGGGGTTTTAGGGGCTGCAGTTCAGGGGCCCCATTCACGCTGGGGTTTGGTTATAGCCTTGTGTTAATTTTGCCCTGGGACACTGAAGGATGTTCCCGACTCCTTTTGGCACAGGGCCCTGGGGGATGTTTCTTACTTACCATTTTTCCCTTTTGTCCTGTCTTTCCCCAGCAGATGCTCGAGACAGATGCTGAGGCACTGAGGGCAATGCCCTCCAAGGAAGAGCAGGTGGCAGAGGGCAATGCCAGCCCTGCCACAGAAGGGTCAGCAGAGGGTGTGTTGAAGGACTCTGTCCCAGCTGCCCTAGAAGCCCCGCCAGGGGAGGACAAGGCCATGACTTCAGCCAAACAACCTGGATCCAGCTCAGCCTTTGTGATCCCGGAGTTGCGGCTGGACAGCACCTTCAGCCAGAGCGCAGAAAGTACGGAGGATGGCCCGATGGACAGGGAGGATGATGAGGAGGAGGAGGAGGAAGAAGAGGAGGAGGAGGAGGAGGATGACGATGAGGAGTGTTACCTGGGCAGGAGTGAGGCCAAGCGCTGCAGCATGGTCGAGCCAGCAGTCTGTGGGCCGGCCCACACACTGACAGTGCAGGGCTCCTTGCGGCGCCGGACACACAGCGAGGGCAGCCTGCTACAGGAAGCCAAGGAACATTGCTTCACCTCTGACACCACCCTCAACTGCACAGCCAGTCAGGACACGCCAGCCCGCTGGGCCCTGCCTTCACCCCGCACCCTCAAGAAGGAGCTCACCAAGAATGGGGGCTCCATCCACCAGCTTGGTTTGATCTTCTCTGGGCACCGGAAGGTATGTGCGGCAAGCTGCATGGGTCTGGGCTGCCCTTCTGCATGGTGGGGAGGGCCTGGAGTGGGCTGGGGGTGTCCTGCTCTTGGGAGGGCTGACAGCTTTGTCCATGCTGTCTTAGGAGGGTTTGAGGGTCCCTTTGGGCACAGTTCTGGAGCCAGGGACAGAAGGGGAGAGGCTGGACTGATGTCTTTCTTGTCTGCCTGGCTCTGGGCAGATCCAGTTCCTGGGCTGCATGGCAGGGGCCTGGTTGGGGTGTTGGCATGAAGCCCCATGCAAAGAGGCTTCTGCCGCAGGACTGATAGCGATGGACCCGTGTCCCTGCAGGCCAGCTGTTGGGGGTGACATGCCTGCCATCCTCAGTCTGTGCCCATCCTGCCCATGGAGGCTGAGTCTCTTCACTCTCTGGGGAGCCCAAGGGCCTGGCCTCAGCCCAGAAAGTCTCTGTTGGTGACCAAGCTCTGTGGGATCCACCCCCAGCTTCCCCAAATTTCTGCCCCATGGCAGGGCTGCACCATGTGCGCTCCAGGCAGCAGCATGGCAGGGGCACGTCAGGTGGGGGGACTGCCAACCCTCCCCTGGTTTGGTGCCCCTCTCGGAAACCCAGTAAATCAGGCGCATGTCCAGCCAGGCCCCTGGGACCCGGCCAAATCCTCAGCTCCCAGGCAGGTGGTGTCCTTGCTGCTGGCTCCCAGCACACAGGAATGCAGAGACCCTGCCTGCAGCCCTGACTGCCAAGCAGATCACAGATGCCAGGCTCTGCTGCTTGGATGGGGAGGCTGCGCCCTTGGTCCATGGAAAGGGCAACGGGACCAGTGAGGTCAGTGCCTGGCTTCCACTCCCCTGGCAGCTTCCTTCCCAGCAAGAGATTTAATGTTCAAACCCGGCTGTCACACAGCCTATGGGATGGGAGCCCACTTGGAGCTGTGTGATGGTGCAGGTGCCGCCACTCACACCTGGCACTAGCTGGGCCCATCTCCCCCTGCCTCTCCCCAGCCTGTGGGGTGCAGCCAGGCTCAGTCCCCCATGACCCAACCTGGGGGCAGCCCCAGTAATAAGCATCCAGTGCAGGAGGCCAGAGTCCCTCCTGTGGCACCTTTTGGGTTCCCCACTGGCTCATGGCAGATGTCCGCAGCCGTCCCGAGTCCCACTACTAGGCTGGGCCCTCTGTGTGTTGCCAGGGAAGCGTGGGTGATGTTAGCATCTTTTATGGCATCACTGCTAGATGGGTAGAAGGAAGGAGCATCTGTTCAAACAAACCTTTTAGTAATGAGCCCAGAGAGAACAGTGGGTGCTGTGGGGCAGGACTAAGGGGCACCAGCAGAGCTGCGGGGAGTGGGGCAGCCACAGGGCTGGGAGAGTAGGGTTATGGGTTGGAAGTGAGGGGCGCAGGGCTGGGAGAGCAAAGGCTGCGGGTTGCAAGTGAGGGGCGCTGGGGAGTGAGTGCCCAGGACTGAGCTAACAGGGGCTGCAGGTTGGGAGTGAGGGTTGTCCGGAATACGTGGGAAGCGGGGAGGCTGGCAGTTCCAGGACTGAGATGGCAGAGGCTGCAGGTTGGGAGTGAGGGGTGCTGGTGCGGCTGATGGTGGGAAGGCCCAGGGCTAGGCTAGTAGGGGTTGGGCTTGTGCGTGAGGGGGCAGCAGCAGATCCATGTATGCAGGGGGCTCAGGGCTGGACTAGCAGAGGCTGTGGGTCAGGAGCGAGTTGCCGGCAGAACTGTGTCTGAGAGCCTGCCCTGTCCAGTCAAATGACCAGTCGCACTAGTACAGGAAAGAACCTTCTGCATCTGACCAGGCATCTCTTGCTGACATTGCGCCTGGGGGAGCCTGGCAAGGTCCCAGGCCTACAGCTCTGTTCTGCTGGCTCTGAGCAGAGCGGGGAGCCCATGGGCTGCCAGGCACATGGACCCCCTAGATCAGGGCAACACTTTGCAAGGGATGTGCCTCTGCTGCCACATCTGTGACCTGGGTCCATTGAGGCTCAGCCAGCGCTCTGGGCAACCCCTCTGGCACCCTGGGGCTTAGGGGAAGCAGCCTGTTTCACTCCAGCTCCTCTCCTTTGCCCATGCCAGCCCCAGACTGGCTCTGTGGTTGGCATGTAGGAGAAGTGGGGCTCATCTAGGCTCTCAGCTCCTCTTGTTCACACCTCAGAGATTCAGAGGCAGTCATGGGACCAGAGCTGCTGAGAAAACTCACATTCTCACTGGGGCCTGCTCCGTTCAAAGCACAGGAGATACACGGGAGCTAGCCTGCCTGCACAGGAGCTAGTCACCCTGCTCCAGGGGGTGCCAGTGAATCTCAGGCAGCCATCATGCCAGGTGCTTATCCCCAGCTGGGAGCTTGTTCCCAGGTTCCAGCCTTGCCTGACAACTACTGCTTGTCCCATTTTGCATGGCCTGGCCCAGCACGCAGCTCCAGAGTTGTGATGCTGGGCTTACTGGGTAGTTACCAGGTCAGCCCATGGGATTCTGCAGTTAGCGCCTTTCAGGACCTGGCCCTGTCAGATCACAGTCCCAGCCTGACACTAGCTCTGAAATTGATTCCTGCCCTCACCACCTCCAGGACAGCTTGGAAAGTTCCCTGCTGCCCCCATGGACTCTGGCAGCCTTTCCACATCAGAGCCCCTTGGTGCTACTAGCCAGCACCTCGCCATGTGTCACACACCTGCCTTGTCAACGCCTGCCAGGTATCCAGGTGAACCCCCATCCTGCCTCCTCTAGGAGCCGGACTCCATGCCGTACCTGGGGCGGTGGGGGAGAATGAAACTGTAGCAGCCTCTGTGCTCAGCGGGGCATGAGATCCTCTGGCCTGGCTCATGTTTTAATGGCCAGTGGATCTTATCCTGTTGTTCCAGTCCTAAGGGGCATTAGTCTGGTGTGGGCTCAGCACCTCCATGCTGTGCATGCTGGGGAGATGAGGGCAGAGAGTTTCCACTGAGCTTTTCCCAGCCCAGCTCACATGCCACCTGCTTTATTGGCAGGGACACGAGGCCAGGACAAGACAGGACCAGGAGGGAGCTTCAGGGCAGAGGGGAGGGCAAGGGGCTGAGCTGGTGACCTGCTCGTCATGGTCAGCTGGACCCCAGCATTCAGGGTGGCCTCTGGCTCTACTGCCATGTTCTGAGCTCTCTGCTGTAACACGTTATGGGTCAGGGCTGCTCCCATGGGGCACAAACCCCAGACCAGTGCTGAGCCTGTTGGCGGTGGCCCCAGGAGAACTGCTGAGCCCCTAGGTGTGAGTCAGCCCCCACAACCTGCTTGCTCAATGTGAGGGTGCCCTCTAGTGGGCATCTGTGTTCATCAGCATTGGCATCCTAGGTAAGGGTTAGCTAGTCCCAACTCCTCTTCCTTGCAGCTCTCAGGCTGCGGAGCACAGGGACAGGGGACCGAGGAGCCCACCATAGGTGATGGCGTAACGGAGGGGAGACAGACAAAAAATAAATTAAGAAAACAGACAGCTGGGCAGGGTGTGTGTGTGGGGGGGCACTGTACACTTGGTTTCACCGTAGCGCTGATTCTGAGTGAGTGCTGCCCTCCCCCTGCTGCATGCTTGGGCTTGAAGGAATCTCTCCCCAGTCTGCCAAAGCAATGGGGCTGTGCTGGGCCTCACGCAGTGGCCGCAGCTCAGCTAGGGCTGGACCCCTATGATTCCTTCAGCTACAGAAGAGGAGATGTCTCCCATGGGCATGCGCTCTGTGACTGTGTTGGGGACCAGGCTTACTACCCGCTGTGCCAGGCAGGCCCCTCGAGCTCTCTGTGACTCTTGAGCAGGGCAGGCCAGCTATGCTCCCTTTGCCCTGGCAGCTGCATGAGCGGGAGGAGAGCACGATGGACAGCCACTCAGGAGCCTGAGGATGGCATTCCTGGCTGGGCCCAGATACTCTGGCCAGGCCTGTGGGCACTGTGGGGCTGCCAGACAGTAAAGATACTATGTCCCCACTGACAGCATCCAGCCTTGCCATCTGTCCAGCCCCACAGTGTCTCGCTTGCACCAGCCCAGTTACCCACGATGCACTGCAGACCCTGCACAGGATATACCGGGGTGGCCAAACTTACGGAACTCAAGAGCCGCACAAGTCGATTATTAAACCTTCGAGAGCCGCACTCAAGTGTATAACCATATATTTTTACCTACTCCAAAATTACTAAGCTTAAAATTCATTGCACATTTTAATTTTATTGTAAAAATAGGGCAACTATTGATCCTACTAATGTCAGATTCTAATAATTATTTAAGATTACCATGAAACTAGGCCTATACAGAAAAAACTTAGCTGTCGCTAGATATAGAACACTACAGGCTTGTGGCAAGTTTTTTTAAATCTGGGCAGTAACTTGTCAATGCAGTACGTAAAAACTCTCTCGGATGCTGATCTCTAAGTATTGCACAATGTTTTGAATTTCATTGTGGAATATGATGCTTCACAGCAGTAAGTTGTAGCAAAAATTGAAAGCAATCTGCATTCAGTTTTAAACTTTTCTCCTTTGTATTTTCATTTCTTAGTATTCCACATCATGTTTAGGACTTGTAAAGCATGATTTTATTTTAACGAGTAAGCTGCATTAGAGCCTATGAGAAAATCTAAACATGCTATGGCTTCTCTGACCATGTCATGTTTCCCTCCCCCACCCTCGTTGCCGCGTCCCTGCCATCTCTTACCACGCTGCTGCTTCTCTGCTCTCCCCAGTCATGCTGCACTTCTGCCCCCCACCCCACCCCGGCCCTGCCCATGACCCCGCTTCCCTGCCAACATTTCTGCCAGTAAACTTATTCACTAAAATACTCATGGACAGGGAAGACAAAAGGTCTGAGGACTCAATCAGACACAAATAATTTTAAAATGAGAGTAATAGTAAGGGAAAACACCGCTCTCATCTTAATCCTGTGAAGAGATGCACACAGAGACACCTTTTCAAGTGTTCAGAATCACAACAGATCAATGAGAATAGTCACTAGTCAGTGGTTTTGGATGTAACACGTGTCAATTTTCAGTCATTTCTGATGATTCTTATTTAATTCTCAAAATAGAAATATGAGAGAAATAACTTTGCATTATATTATGATATCTGGAATTGCCAGGGGATTTTTAAAAAAGAAAATTAATTTACAATTGCTTTCAGGTTTAAATTGCTAGATTATCATCACTTTATCTGTAGTTCATTGTAGACTTGCTCTTGATCAATTTATGTTGCCAGTTTTAAAAATATTTACCCAGAAAACAATATAAAAAAAGTATTTAAAAAAATCATGCACTCAGGAGGTCAGACTTCTTCTTGCTGGTGCTACTTTAATTCTGCCTCTTTGTGCATCCAGTTTGTGCAATGAATGAAGTCTGTGATGATGTAATTAAAGACTGTATCATAATGCATACAGACAAAGACAGCAGTATTAATATTGTGTGGGTAAACTGTAGAATCTGATATTTACTTACTTTGAGGGCTTGTCTTTGCACCTAACTGATGATGTTGCTTTTCCTTGCTGGCTATCACAATGCTGCCCCTCCTCTTCCCTCTCCTCCTGGCTCTTACCATGCTGCTTTTTCCCTCCCCACTCTCACTTTGCTGCCCCTTCCCTGGCTCTGACCATGCTGTTTTTTCCTGCAGCTCTCACAATGCTGCCCTTCCCTTTCTGGCTCTCTGCTGTCCCCGACCATTGCAAATTTCTCACCCTTATCTCCCGCCATGCCGCCCTTCCTTACTATGCTCTTCTCAGAGCTGCAGTTTTTTATTTAAAGAGCAGCATGCGGCTCGTGAACTACAGTTTGGCCACGTCTGGGATATACTGCCCTGATTTAGGACAGCCCTGCTGGGTTGGGGTGGGGTAGGGGCTGGCACATGGCTGAGGTGTGGGAGTACAGGTGGGGCACAGGCCTGGGAGCAGTTCTGTTGTCGGGGTAAATGTGGGGTAATGGAGCTAGCCCACTGCCCGTTTGGAGACTTGTACTTAGGTTAGTTTCCTCCCTTGTCTTACTACTACCCCTGCTGGGGCCTGTGGAAAGCTGAGGATCAGCCACATCACACCTCCCACTTGTAAGGAACCCCCTACTTGTGGGCTGCATGCCTCCCAGCTGCTTCCCAAGGGCCCTTCAATGGCTCTGGGCAGCTCCCTGAACTTCTGGCTTGTTGCTTTCCTTGCCACCCAGAGATTACAGCAGGGCAGACAAGGCCATTTCTGACTATGAGACATTGGCACAAGATTGTCATGCTGCCGTGCCACCTGTTTTGTGGATGCTGAGGTTCCTGATAGGGCTTAATTGCTCAGGGGTCTGGCCAAGCTGCTGGAGTTGGCAGCAGCCCTGTTGGAGGGTTTGGTGTGCAGAAGAAAGGGGCAGAGAGGCCCCAGGGCCCTTGTATCTTCTACCTACCACCCTTCAGCAGCAAATACTCCAGGAGTTGACAGTGACTGGGGAAGCCTGTGGGTTCAAGTGACAGACAAGCAAGCACTGCATGTACTCTGCCAGCTGCATGCCCACTGGTGTTAGTTCTGTTTATAACACTACTTGGAACAGGGCAAGTCTGGCCAGTCCTGTTGGAAGTCAACACTGGATGTGTAGAGGGTGCCAGTGAGCACTGGGCCCAGTCAAATAACTTGTCTCCCCAGGAAGGCCCCACTGGTGCCCAGGCCTGGAGTAATGGAACCCCTGGATGAAAGAAATGTCCCCAGAAAAGTGGATGAGCCAGAATCTTGTTGGCCTGCAGCACCCCCACTTTTGGGACCAAACCCATTTAGAAAAGGTGCATTTAGAAGGCAGGTGCTTAGGAATGGAATAGTGGACAGGCTAGAAACTGCAGCAGGTGGATAACAGCTGTCCTGACCTTCATCTCACCCTAGGAGTTTTATAGTCCCTGTGAGATAGAAAGTGAAGGGCCTATAGCACCTCCTTCCTTCTTTGTTTTGTTTAGGCAGGCATACATGTTGTAGGTCTGTGCTTGATGGCTACTTATCCTTGTGGGCAGGCCCCAGCAGTTGGCAGTGGCTCAGGTGTTCAAGCAGATCTCTTTAGGGGGAGGCCTGCTTGTCCCAAGCTGGCGAAGATCCTAGAAAGGGGGCTAAAAAGTTCCTTTCCAACTTTTTCTTCCTTGGCTCTACATCAATCATTTGTGGTTGAAATATCCATACCACATTAACTGGACTTGGACTGAAATGCCGCAAACTTTGGAAAGCAGCCATGATAGAGAAACTACATCAACTGGCTACTGATGTTGCAGCCCTCAGTGAGCCAAGACTTTTGGAAGCTGGATCACTAGATGAAGTAAACAATTACCTCTGCTGGTCCAGGAACCTGCAATGAACCAAGGATACATAGTGTCAGATTTGCTGTTAAGACATCATGTACCCCTCCAGTATTTATTAATGAGAGGATTGTGCAGTTGAATGTGAATATGAGGTCAGGAATCCTGACTTTTCTGCCCATCTACAGATCAACCCTTGACTATGTGAAACAGCAAAAGGATATGTTTTGTTCTCACATGGAACAAACCATCAAGACTGGAAGCAACAAACCTGGAAGGAACAGACTCACTGTT
Organism: Podocnemis expansa; assembly: GCA_007922195.1. Classification (NCBI taxonomy): domain Eukaryota; kingdom Metazoa; phylum Chordata; order Testudines; family Podocnemididae; genus Podocnemis; species Podocnemis expansa. Next base: position 1,647,474 of record ML682047.1, read on the forward strand.
TTCTGTGATTTCAGTGCCCATAGGGTAAGGACTGGGAGTGTCCTTGAGCTTTGCACCTCATGTGAGCTGGTTGTCTTGAATATCTATTTTGCAGCAACACTGGCGCCAAGTTCACATGGGACAGCCCCACAATGGCATCAGCTTGACTTCATCCTGGTGCATCACAGAAACATTCGCGATGTACTGCATGCTCAATTGCTGCACAGCACTGACCTGCCATTGCCAGGGCCTAGCATCTTAAAAAGGTCCATGATGGGAAGCCAAAGAGCAAATGTCACCTCAGCATCACCAACATGAAGAACTGTTACATAATTACATCATAAAAAATAAAGGGGACAGAGCAGAGTGCAACTGTTAGCAGGGGATATCTCTGCTTAGCATGATAGGCAAGGTGCCTGCAAGGATCCTGCTGAGACGACTCCAAGTCTTTGCTGAGAGGTTTACCTTGAGAGCCAGTGTGGCTTCAGAGCAAGGCAGTTGTAGAATCATAGGGTTAGAAAGGACCTCATGAGGTCATATAGTCCAACCCCCTGCCAAAAAAGCAGGACCAGGACTGACATGTCCTTCACAATGCTCTTGCTGCAAGGAAAAAGTTCATGAACACCAGGCACCTCTTTGTGTAGCATTCATTAACCTACAAAAGACCTTCAACATGGTTGGCAGGAATGGCTTGTACAAGATCCTGTTGCAAATTGACTGTCCATAAAAAGTGCTCTCGGTATTCAAGGAGTTCCATAGGGAATGAAGGCAGCTGCCCAGGATGAAAATGAAACATCCTCTGAATTTAGCATTGATGCTGGCATGAAGCAAGGCTATGTCTCAGCACCTTGTTAGCTTTGGCATTTCTCGGTTCTTTGTAAATTCTTTGCTTTTGAAATGATTAATCTGGTGAACTAATTGAATTGAGGATGGATGGCAGTTTGTTTAACCTCAAGCGATCTGAGAGCAAAAGTTGTGTTACACGGCTCACTATTTGGGACCTTCTCTTTACAGATGACACTTCATTCATCTCTAATCCACCTGATGAACTGCAGGTCGTGATGAGCAAGTTCTCTGAGGCTTGTCCCAAGTTCGGCATGATAATCTTCATTAAGAAACAGATGCCATGTCACAGGGCATCGACCTCCCACCTAAGTCTCATGTCAGTAACAGCATTCTGACCAGCATAAATCTCTTCCTCCCTTGGCTCACCTTTACCCAGCTCATTTAGCCTTGATACAGAACTTGATATGAGAATCGGCAAAACCTCTGTCACCTTTGGCAAACTCATCTCATGTGCCTGAAACAACAGGCTGCTAAACCTGAATACAAAGGTGTCTGTTCACCAGGCTTGTCTCCTCCATATCCTCCTTTACAGCTGTGAAGCTGGGTCATGTACTCCAAGCAGGAGTGCAGGATGAACAGTTTCCCCTTCGCTGTCTCAGAAAAATCCTCGGAGTGAGTTGGGACCAATGGATCGCTAAAAATGAGATTCTTGAGAGAGTTGGCCTACAGTCTTTGCAGACCATGCGGGATGCTCACAGGCTTCATTGGCTGGGACACGTGAAGCGGCTGCCTCGATTGTCTGCCAAAGGCTGTGCGCTCTGTGGCCTATTCAAGAACTACCTGTGAGACAGAAGAAGGCCAAAGCTCTGGTGGAGTGACAAGGTCAAGCAGAGTGCAAGAAATTCCGCATTCCTGGACAATGGGAGAGCTCAGCCTGGAAGAGCCAGGTCAAGGATGGTGCAGTCAGTGCGGACAGTCATCAGAGTCCACGTTGTGGCCTGTGGGCAAGCTAGGAAGTAGAGTGTGCTCCAATCTCCACTTGGCAAGCGGACCTGCAGCCACTGTGGGAAGGTCTGATACTAGTGTGCTGGGCTCTTCTCTCATTCTGCTGCCAAGCACCACGGACTGATTGGCTTTGGCAGGTTTCCTTTCATTTGTTAAGATGTTGGCTAGCCATAGTTGGAACAGGAAGTTCCCATTGGACTACACTTCCCAGGATCCTCAGCATTGGGGGTGTCTGTCTGCTCCTAGAAATCCCAAGGGCTTTTCTGCCTTAAAGCACCCAAACCAAAACTTCCTTATATGTGCAGTGAGCAAGGCACATGTGAAGGCCACAGCCGTGGCTGGCCCCTTCTCACCTTTTGGAGCTCCAGCCAGGAGCAGGACAGTTCAGGCTGAGATTAGGCTGCAGTTTGCCTTTTGTCTCCATGCGGAAGTGGAGTCTTTCCCGACAATGTAAGGAAATGTTCCCAGGGCTGCGAGTCGCCTGGATCGCATTCACTCACCAGGGCTGTTTCAGAGGGCTGCACTGTTTGGCTCTGATAAACTCCGGAAGCCCAAGCATAGAATGGAAGGAAGTCCTGAAAACCTCCAATGTGGGGGTGCTGGGCTGGCGAGCATGTTCCCACGGTAGGGCTGGGGTGCCGGGAATCCTGGAAAGCCCGCCCTCATTCTGCACAGTGCTGGGCTGAGCCAGCATGCAAGGCAGGCGGGGAGTGCTCTTAACAGGGGCTTTCCCAGAGCAGAGCAGTCGCTGGCTCTGACCAACTGGCAGGTGGAGCCTCCGTGCAGACCCTTGGGCCTTCTACACTGCACACAGCACCTCCTACCCCCACTCCCATGGCCCCAAACTTTTAGAGGCTGCTGCACCTGATTAATGCCACCCTCAATGGCTGTGCCAGGAGCCGACCTGGGCTCTACTCATGACCCTGCAACCAGAGCCTCATCCCAAAGCTGTGTGTGCAGCCAGAGACTCCTGGACATGGGGATGGGACCCATGGAGGCCTCTCCTTCTGGCAAGGTCGCTGTATCTCTGGAGCATGAGCCCAGTCTCTCCCTTGGGCAGTTGTGGGGCGGGCGCTCAGAGGAAGCCGGGGGGGGGGTCACTTCCTAACTTTACAGTCAACCGTAACTCCTCTGGTTGGGGAGCTTGGGCCCCGAATTGAGGCTGGCCACACTATAGCATTGGGGCTCATTGCACACACCCCCCAACTGGCAAGGACGAACACCTCCTGGACCTAGTGAACTGTACCCTGTGGGGGTTGATGTTTCAGGGCTGGTAACAACACTAAGCCTCTTCCACCACTAACCTGCTGGTCTGTAGTCATCTGGACGCTCCAGCCATAGAGCCGGAGCTCATGGAGGAGCCCAGAAGGAATGAGCCACAGAGAGTTGAGAGGGTTGGCAGGACAGAAAAATCTGGCAGAGAGAGGCTGGGAAAGGGATGGGTCCCCCAGAGGGCCTGGTAGCAGGCTGGGTTTTCCCAGAAGGCTGGGAAAGAGACTGGTGCCCCAAGAGGCTGGCAGAGGGTCAGGTGGTGGAGGACAGAGCGATGTGGAAAAGTGGTGCACAGAAATGAAAGGGCACGAGTAAATCTGGTGGAGGCCATGAGAAAGCCCTGGGTGACAGGGTGAGCCCAGTGGGCTGGAGGGGGTGCAGGCTCCAGGTGCCGAGAGGAGCACAGACTCTTTAGGGAGAGCAGGGGTCCCAGGGGCTTAGGTTGGGGGAGCCCACACTGCCATGGACCCTCAGGGGCACCTCTTGTGGGCAGCCTCCATCTCCATGGCACAGCCCTGCTGCATCGGGAGACATTCCTCCAGTCCCAGCCTGTGTGTGCCGATGAGAGTACTACGGGCATGGTTGAGATTTGCTGCAGCCAGAGCTGGGGCTGGAGGCGCAGAAGACCTACTTGCTGCAGCAGTTTCAGCAAGGTGTGAGCACTGCCTCCTTCTGCCCCACAGGCCACATTTCCTTGGCAGGGACCACAGCTGAGGGCTGCATTTGTTGGTGGCTAGGCTGGGGTGAGGGGGTAGTTGGGCTTCTACCAAGTGAGCCGCCAGCACCCGGCGTGCATTCGGCATGTGGCTGTGAGGTGCTGAGTCCTGCTCTTGATGGTCAGGGCTGAGGCAGGCAGGGCTCAGGGGAGCGGCTCTGAAGCTGGTCCAAGATTGCTAGAAAACGCCCGGCAAGGTGCCCAGCTCAGCGCTCACTGGTGAGCCACAGCTGTGGCTGGGCCTAGGCACTGGTTCCCAGATGGCCTGGTGGGAAGAGGACCCACATGGCCATGGCTGGCACATGGACAGGCACAGCTGCTCACAGAACATGTGGATTCCTAGCTGTTAAAGGGCAGAACTCTGCTGCTGCCCTGGGCTGGTTACCAGCGAGGCCACAGCCTGTGGGTGGCCTGGCCAGCCTCCTCACCCTGGTAAAAATTGGCATGGCAGCTATTTCCAGTCCTCCAGGACTTGACCCATGGCCCTAGATTTAATAGACCTGCCTGGCAGCCAGCTGTTGGCAGGGCTGGATGAATCCACACTGTGGCACTGACAGCTGGAGCACAGCCGGGTCTCAGCTCTGTGCTCAACAGCCATGCTGAGGGGACAACAGGCGAAGCCCAGCAGAGAGGTCCCCAGGCCATGATGTCAGCCCTGAGTCTCAGGAGCTCCTGCAAGGTTGCTGCCCTTCCCCTAAGTGGTGAGGCTGGAACTTGTCCTGGGTCTGGGGTGGCTGACACCTCCAAGCTGTGCTTGCTGCTGGACCTGCCTCTCCAGCTTTCCCCATGGCTACCCCTCATCAGAGCAGCTGCCTCAGCCGTGCTGCTGCCAGTGGCCAGACTGCATGGGAAGCGCTGAGTAACCACAACCCGCAGCACAGGACTTGGCCTTGGGAGCGTGATATCACCAGGCAGGTGCCGGGCACCATGGGGAACCAGGTCCCTTTTCTGCAGTGCCTCACATTGAGCATGGCCAGTGCCTCAGTCACCAGCAGTGGAGTCCGGGTAGGAGAGCACCCTGCTTGCCTCCCTGAGCGCAGCGCCCTGGGCAGAACTGGAAGGTTTTGGAGTCAGAGAGATGCTGATCATGGAGCCATGCTGAGTTCCTGCTCTGAGTAGAAACTCTCTTTGAGCAGCTGGCCTGGCTAGGGTTACCAGATACCAACACATGGAAAGGAGGACAGGGAAGTACAAAAAGGAGGACATTGGAGGACACCTGGAGAAATGTGGTATTAATGTACTATTCTTCTGATTTTAGGGGTCCTTGGAAGCTTCCCCCTAAAAATAGAGTGTTCCAGGGAATTCCAGAATAGTTTAACCCCCTGTAAGTAGACAAAATCATGTATTTTTTAAATGCCTGCTGGACAGAGGACGTGAAGGTAAAAAGGAGGACATGTCCTTTTGCCTGCCATCTGACAACACTAGGCCTGGCCAGCTCTTCTCACTCAGTGGCGACCAAGGGAGGAGGTGCGCTTCCTGGAGCTGCTCTTTCTGGGTCGGGGGTGCACTTTGTTAGCTAGCACATTTCAAGGTCCCCAGCCTGCAGAACTAACCGAGCCAGGCAGGGCAAGGTAGCAGGTTCTCTAGTACGCCTGGTTTGAATGCACAAGATTTCTGCAGTTGACTCCCTCAGGCCAGTGCCCAGAGAACTGGGACTGTTCACAGAGAGACACATATCAAGGTCTGCTCCTGTGCCAGCTGACTGGGGACTCCCTGTCTGTTTAGTCCAAAGTTAATCATTTAAGTACATGCAGGTTCCAAAGCAGAGGTATTCAAAGTGCAGGGGTGCCCCCTTGGGAGCATGGAGGAGCATTGCAGGGCCCCTTTGCCTTGGGGCTAAGAGTGGAGCGGGGAACCACCCTGCTATGGGACTGGGAGCAGGGAAGTCCCACTGTCACGGAGCCCCCTTCTTGGAAGCCCCACCACGGTGCTGCACCTCCTGCCCCTAACTATGGCCCCACTTCCAGTCTGAGGGGGCACAGACAGGAGGAGTGTGTGTGTGTGGTAAAAAGTTTGGTGACCATTGTTCCGGAGGATGCGCCAGCATTTTCTCCTGTACTGGTTGGGATGGGCCATGGCCCCTGCTCTAGGCATGGCTGCGCATCTGGCCCAGGGTGGAAATGCACTGGTAGAAAGCAAGATGCCCAAGATGCTGACAGGGCCAGCTCAGCTGTGTGCAACCTCCACTTCCGCTTTCTCCTTACCCTGTGGAAGTGCTGCTGTCAACACAGTGTTGCGCTGCAGCCCCATTACTCACCCTAAAGCTGTCCGGAACATGAGGCCAATTCCCTAGTGTGCTGTCTGTCCAGCCTCAATGGCTGGAAGGGGTTTTGCAGTGCAGCTTTTCCTTGGAAAGCATCAGGAAATGCATCTACTTACAGGATCTCTCTGGGATCCTGGCAGGCTGAGCCTGGGAATCTTGGTTCCTCTGCTGTCTCTGCTTCCCTCACGGGTATCTGCATAACTGGAAATCACATGGGAACTAGCCACTCCAAGGGCCCAACGGCTAATCTGGCTGTGTCACTGCACAACGTTGATTCCACCTTTTCCTGGCACTGCAGGACTGGGAGCATTTAGCGCCAGCATGGCACTCCAGGTGCTGAACCATGCCAGTGTTGTGCCCAAGCAACAGACACCTGGCACCAGCAGACACCCCCAGAATTCAAGGGGTGCAGCTGGACGGAGACAACAGGGGAGTGGGGTGGGGTGGAAGTGCAATGGGGTGGGAGAGCCCAGCCCACAGGAGGGTTCATCGACCCGCCACACGCATGGCTGCGCCCAGGACACGGCTCAGGGCTGAGAGTTCACCCCTTGCTGCAGAACGGGGTTAGAAAGTGGCTGAGGCAGCTGTGCTGACTGTGTCATTTGCTCCCCTCTGTGCACTCTAATCTCTCCTTCCAGCGGCAGGGCGTGCCCTGGGCACGGTGCTGGGAGAGCAGGCCTGGCACCCCTGTTTGGCCAGCAGCAGGGAATGGGGTGAAGGGGGGTTTCCAACCTTTGAGACCCCTCATCTCAGCCTCCTGATGTCCTGTGGAGGGGGGAATGAGATCTTGGATCTGGCTGTGCTCTGGCTGGGGCGTATACATGCTTGGGGAGGTGTCAGGAAACGTGTTAAGAGGTTGTAGTGTTGGCTGGGGTGGCAGAGGTCTGCTGTGGTGGTGACGGGAGTCAGGAGACCTGCTGGGGATCGTAGTGTGGGGGGGGCGGGCAGAGCCCTGTCACAGTGGGGGACTGTGGGGCAAAAACCTGCTGTTGTGGTGGGGGAGCAGGAGGCCAACTGAGCTGTGGGGTTGCAGTCGGGGGGGGGGGGGTCAGAGACATTGTGGGGGGGGTAGGAAGCGTGTTGGGACACAGGGTAGCAGAGACCTGTGGTGCAGAGTGGGGGAATCTGTGATGTGTTGCCCCCCAATGGCTGGCAAGAACTGCTGCCATTCTTTACTGAGTAGTCACCCCTCCTCAGGCCAGGCGAGGGGCAGGGAGCTGGCACACCCAGCCCTGCTGCACAGCCATGCTGGCAGGTGCCCTGCTGGCAACCCTCTCCCCAGGTGCTGGAAAGGCAGGCGGAGATGAGCAGTGATGAAGCTGGACAGGTCTGGGTCAGGACCACCCCTGAGACCTGTGCTTTGTGTCCCCCTGTGGGATGCTGAAGCTGAAAGGACCCTCTCATGATCCCAGGGATGGCTGTTGCCCGAGGCAGCCCCTGCTGTGTGTTTGACTTGCACGCCCCATCTGAGGAGTTTGACCTGGGCCCAGTGGCTGTTGGGACTGGCCAGGATCTGCATATATCTCAAGCTGGCCTCTGCAGTCTCACAGTCTCTCTGCCGGTGCAGGCCCCTGGCTGCATCACTGAGAGCCGTACCAGTGGGAGTGGGGGACACATGGTGCCGCTTGGGGGCTCAGGGCACATGCCGGCGTCAGGATGCAGACAGTGTTTTTGTATTTCCCCCCACAGCTCAGTGGAACAGAGCACGAGTGCAGCTGTGAGGATGGGGACGAAGCCTCCTGCAAGAAAAGGAACAAAAACTTGTAAGTGGCACACAAAGTCAGGGTCGGAGCGTTGCCCCACCTGTGCTATGCGGCTGCTCTGCCCCCAGGACTGAGAGACCCAGGGCTGGTCAGGTCCCACTCTGCGATCAGGGAAGGGAGCTGATGTGTCTGCAACTGAAAATATAGGCTGGGTCTGTGGTGGGCCAGAGATCTATGCAGCTATTAGACGTCAGTCACATGGAGGGGTGGGGGGGAGTGGTAGGGACAGGACAAAGTAAATCTCACTTTAGATTTGCAGTTCACCTTGGGCTGTCCTTGCAGGCAGCAGGGCCTCCCACCCTGTGTGTGTCTGGGGGAGGCTGGAGGCCTGGTGGAGCTTGGGAAGGATGGAATAATTAAGGGGCTAATTTCTATATTGCCAGGATGGCTTTCCATAGGCCCCCTCTTCTCCTCAGCCTGGGGGTATAGGCTGCAGAGAAGAGGAGGTCAGACAGAGGACAGCTAGAGTGAGTGAAATCCGAGCTGCGTGGTCCTGCTGGCCCCATGCAAGGGGAGGAGGCTGCAGATGTTTAGTATCTCAGCCAGGGAAAGAGGGACCAGCCCTGTTACAGCTGCCACCAGTCCCAGGCAGTGCTCCAGGGCTCCCAGCTTACTGGACAGGCCCAGAGGCAGGTTCAAGCACTAAACAGGAGAACTGCAGCGCTGGATTAAGGGGCCCCAGGCTGCCCACCACTGTGGGTCTCCTGTCTTGATCCCTGGCCTCTTGCCAGTGGGCTCCTCCCAGTATGGCTGCCTGGGGGCAGGCAGTGGGGTGTGTGTTCCCTGGGGCCAGAGGCCACTCTCCATAGTGCTCCCTCCCCGACTCTGGTTGGCCCGGTCTGTCTCCCGGGGATGGCTGGTGCACAGTGCGGCCTCCACTGCGGCCCTCCAGAGCTCTCAGCAATGTGGTCGGCCTCGCTGGGACCAGCTGTGTGTGCCCAGTGCCAGCAACACCACTGCTGAGGACCCTCCTGCCCAGCACTGTGTTGGTTTGAGTGGGACAGCAGGAGCAACACAGGGCCTTAAGGGCTGTAGCGTGGGGTCCCCCTTTACGCAGGGCCTGGGGCTGCCTGGCAGTCCCTGCATTGATCTGCCCCTGCTTACCTGTGCTGCTAGAATTCAGTGGGGAGAGAAGACTAGGAAGGAAGCGTCTAAGATCCTCATCATGTCAGGTTTGCTTTGGGAAAATGGCCCTGCACTTTAAAAGGCTAAGCTGTGATCAGATGTGTGTGTTAAAATAACACCCTTGGCAGATTGGCTCTGTCCTCCTCAGTCATCACTTGGGGAAGCCACAGGAACTCCGGGGATGTCTCTTGTCAGATAAAAATGGGTTCCTGCTGCCCTGTGGATGGAAAGCAAATGTGTAACGAGCTGGGTTACAGGCTCCAAAGGGGCAGCCTTGTCAGTTTAGTACAGCAAAACAAGCAAGCAATCCTGTGGCATTTGAAGACTAACATTTAATTATCTCATGAGCTTTCATGGGAGAAAATAGGCTTGTTTTGTTGGTTATAGGCATGTGTATGGCAAGTGACTGACTCAGCGCTTTGATCCCAGTGGCGCCCATCTCCTTGCTAGGCCCCCGGAGGCAGGGAAGCTTTGTCAGCCACTGGCTGGTCCTCCCTGCTCTGGGGGGTTCACCATGCGGACTTGTGCTGTGGTTTGAATGGTGCAGTGCATGGGACTGCCACTAGGTGGCAACCTTGTCACATGGGGTGGGGAAGCAGGCGCTGGTGTGGAAGGGGTCAGTTTCTGCACTTTGGATTATTTCCTCCTGACAGCTGAATTCAAAAGCCGTCCTTCCCAGCCCGCTTCATGCACCCGGCTCTGAGGCAGAGCAACGGGACGCTGCCCCCACAGCTTTGCACAGGCCAGGAGGTGCTGTAGCTGCCCAGTGCGGATAAATCAGGCTGGGAAAGAAGAGGATTTAGCCTAGGGAAGCGTCCCATTTTAGCCCAGCCTCAAGGACAGCTGCCGAGCCCTGCATCTGTTCCTCACCTTGGGACAATAGGAGACAGCAGGAGACTCACTGTTCAGCAGATCAGCGCCAAGCTGCCCTGCTATTGGCTGAGCAGCTTGTTTGCAGTCAGGCCATGTGGAGTATTTCTGGTGGCTGCAGTTGAAAGCCGGCACTCAGTTCTCGTCCCTGACCAGTGCACATCTCCTGCCACTGCCCACTGCCGCGTCCCAATGTACCACACCATGGTGGACTTCTCTGAAAAGTACCTGGAAAGGTAGGACTTCCTGCCCACGACTGGACCGTGGCGCAGACCCCAGGGGGGCAGAGGAATTGATGGGCTGGTGCTGGTGGTTGCATTTCAGCAGTGCCGGGCAGGCTGGTGCACAAAGGGTGGCTGCATTGCACAGGCACTGAGAGGGGTGCTTGGGCTGCTGTGCAGCATGGGGACACCCTTGCAGTTAGAATCTCGGACTATCTTGCTTTTCCTTCAAAGAATGGTTGCATTTCGGCTTCCGACTTGCAAGACTGTTCTAAACCAGAACACTTGGGGCCTGGCTAGGCCCTCAGGTTTCCCCAAAGAATATCTAGCCCTAACATCAAAAGAGACAAGTGAGGTTTCTTGCAAGTTCTCACTTTTGCTGCTATTCTCCATAAGGCAAATTTTCCCCTGTGGACCAGACAGCGCCAGTCTGTGATCTGATGCAACCTGGGTGATGGGGAGGGCTGTTTCTGTTTTTGTTTGCAGTTATGTATAAGGAAAGAATAGCATAGTTGTTTCTTGCAGCTAGTAAATGTAGAATCCCATCAGGTGTTCTTTCTTTGCATGGGATCAATGAGAAAGCCATCGGGAACGGTCTCAAATTGTGTAGGCTCAAGCACAAGCTACAAAGTGGTTTGTAATCAGAAATGTGCACTGCATGGATATGTAGATGTTTGTGCGTGGTTATGTTCACACACTCGCTGTCTCTCATACACAAATAGAGTGCTTGTAAATAGCAGGGTCTGGGACACTGATAAAAAGGGCAGGGGATGACTTTGCAGAGGAATAACCACTAAGTTGCTAAGTTAAGAACATGGCTACAATTGTGGGTTTGAGATGTGCAGGGTTGCTTCATCCTCTGGTGTGGCTCTCCCTTGGAACAAGGCACATGGGCATTAGCGTTCCTGGCTGTGCTGTAATAGGAGACAGATGGTGCTGGGAGGGGTGGAGGCCTTGTTTAGACCCTGTTTTCCCACGTTGCTTTTTGACCGAGCCTTGGCAGCTGCCAGCCAGCATCCTAGTGACTGCCAAGCCTTGGCCATGGAGGCTTCATTTGGCAGGGTGCTGAGCACTCCAAGCCCAGTTCAGTAAACTACTTGCCTGGCTTTGGGTACGTGAGTAGGTGCAGGGCAGGAGCGTAAAGCCAGGGAGATACAGAAGAGTGTTTTGCTGAAGTGGGGCCAGTGTGCTCAACGCCTTGTGATTCTGCACAGACCCGCTTTCCAGGAGCCCTGACCTAGGGCAGAGACCCCTGCGTGGTGGGTGGTGTCCGGGCCCAAGCCATGCTGTCAGCTCTGTGGTCCTGGGTCCTGGGTTCTCTCATCCCGTGCCTAACCCCTATTTGCAATGATTGCAGATGTGCGGCTACTTGGTGGCAACTGTCCTGAGTGTTCTGTCCTCTGCACTGTTAGCAGCCTGTCCTGTTAGTGCATTGGGAGGGTCCGCGAGCAGGACATGCGCTAGTAGCGTGCAGGAGATCTGTGCTGGCGCAGAGCCTTCAGACGGACCTCACAGCCTGCACGGGCTTGTATTTTGTGCCCCACATGGGGCAGAGGCATCCCAGGTCTCGTCAGGAGGGAAGGCAAGTGGGGAAAGTCTCTCCCCCACCTTTGCTCCAGTTCAGACAACCCCTCCATGAGCCACATGGCAGATCAGATCCTCACCCCCCAGTCCTCCACTGAAGATGTAGCACAACCCCCATCTGTCCTTGAACTACCCAGTCCAAGCCGGCTGCAGTGTAGCTGTGGATTGTCTGCTGTACGGGCCAACTCCATCATTCATTGGCTAAATCCTGCTTGATCCAATCCACCCTGGCCTGAGCTTAGAAACCGTCAGTCTGGGCACTAGTGTAAATGGCTGCCAGATTCCTCTCTGCACTTTCCCAAGGCGAGCATGCAAATCCACGTGACTGACACAGCAGCAGTAGCTACCTGCAGGGCTGAGCATGGCAGCTCTGATGGCTGCCTGTGTCCCTCCCCTGTGGCCTCTCCAGCCCCAATGGCAAGCTGAGCCCCTGGCCGCCCCAAGGACTCATAACTCAGTCATACGTCCCTGACAAACCTGGGCCTGAGGCAGGGCTGCAAAATCAGCCCTTTTACACAGAACTGCCCTGCGCCAAAGCCCTTGTGGTGTTCTGGCTGGGGCCTAATCCCATATCTTAAGCCCCATCTCTGCCTGTGCCTTATGCATGGCTAGTCACCCAACAGCCCCATTAGAAAGGCCCAGGAAACACGAATGAGCCCATATCTTGCCCCTCCTTTGCCCCCAGTCTGGTCCTGATGCCAGCTCCATAGCTGGGGCGCAGGCGAGGCCAGGCCAGGATTCACAGCTGTCAGGTACCTTTCCCGTTGCCAGTCCCTGCAGCAGCACTGGCCCTGACCTTCCCTTTGGGCATGCAGTGGGGCAGGACTGTGCTGCTGGGGAGACCCCCAGTGCCCTCTTACTGCCAGAAGCGCTCACAGCTCGAGCATCTTCCTAGCCCAGAGCAGAGGCCTGACTGCTGCTGGTGGGTGACTTCCCAAGGGCTGAGGGGCTGGGCCCTGCACTATTAATCCCAGCTTTGCCAGCCCTCCAGTCTCCCTTGCATGCCAGAGAACACCTGCACTCTGTAAATAGCTGCTCATAAATCCCCGGCTCTGAAAAGCCCCAGTATCCTGCCGCTGGCCTGGTTTTTCCACCTTCTTTGGGTTGCCTCAGCAACCAGCAGTGGAGTCGTCATACAGAGCCGCAGCCCATGTGTGGGGCTGTGCACAGCTGGAGCATGGTCCCGGCTGGCGCTGACACCGCCCTGACTCACACATGCCTCTGTCACTCCCCGGAGCCGGGCCTTGGCAGCTCCTCCAGCCCGGGCCCTCCCACTTCCTGACTCGCTGGCCCCGAGCGAGCAGAACTGCAGCGCGGAGCTGGCAGGCAGAGCTCCTGCAGCCTCCGACTCAGCCACTCACTCGCCTGCCTGCTGCCCAGCCAGAGAGCTGTCTTCCAGGCTGGGGGTACCCTGTGTGCGATTGCTGCCAGGAGAGGGGGACGGTGCCTGAGGCAGGGCTGACAGACAGCCATGCCCTTCTTCCGAGACCTCTCCAAGCCCCAGCCCCTGGAGTTCCACTCGGACATGGTGCTGGGCACGCCACGGCTGCGCAGTGGGAACCTGCCCCGCAGGCACACCATGAAGGAGTAGGTGTCAGGCGGGGTGCACTGGGTCATGGCAAGGGGAGGCTGCATCCAAGCTGGGCTGGCCCCTGGCCTGTCTGTCCTTCCCCTGCTTTGGGAGAAGTTGCCCCAAAGTTGTTCTTGTTCTTGATCAGTCCCCGGGCAGCCAATTCTGAAGACAGCTGCCCTGAGAATAGGGAGCCCTGCTCTGTGGGCCCCTCTCCCCAGCCCCCTAACACTCACCAGAGCTGGCCGTTCCAGGGCACTAAAACATGCTTTTCTCTCCAGGGCCAAAGACATGAAGAACCGACTGGGGATATTTCGACGGCGAAACGAGTCTCCTGGAGCAAACCCCATCGGGAAGTTGGACAAAGCAATGAAATCCCTCAAGTAGGTGCTGGTCGGGGGGAGGCTGCTGGGCCTGTCTGAGCTGGGGTGCACAGGCGCTCTGGGAAACCAGCCCAGCCGTGGGGCCAATAAACAGGCTGCACTGCAGGGACGCCCAATGCCCAGCTAGCGGGGCGGGAGCAGCCCTGCTGCCCCATAGGAGGGCAGAGGGGACAGTGCAAAGTTCCAAACCACATTGTTACCTAGGGGAAGTTTGTAAACTTTTGTCCTCTGAATGAATGCGCCAGGGCCAGGTGAGAGCCGAGTGCTGTCCCCTCACAGGCCAGCTGGGGGCGGGCTGCCTTGGCTAGCCAAAATGCATAGCGGTAAGGCCAGAGTGGAGCACTCTGTGCATCTGGTCTGTCCTCCTGAATCACACGGGCTGGAGACCCTCCCTCAGTGCACTCTGCTCCCAGCCCAGTGACCTCAGAAAGGCATGTGGCTCAGCTAACAGGCCCTGCACAGCCCCTGCTTGGATTATTGCCACCTGCCAGAAGTTCCTTGGCATCCCAGCCACTGACTCACCAGCAAGACCCTCTGGCATCTCCTGTGCCCACCCCCAGCCCTATGCCATCCCACCCTGGCTCAGAGCCTGGGGCTTACGTTGTCTGTGTGCTGGGAGGGTACACACCTCTTGGGTAACCCCTTGGAAAAAAAACTCCTGCTCTCTCCAGCTCACTGAGGCGCAGGGCTTCCTGGGACAGGCTGCCGGTCCCCAAAGCCCTGACACTGGGGGCTGGCCCCTCCTGTCCCAGGCTCATTTCAGAGTGACTGGGAGCTGCTCCAGCCAGTGCTTGCACACGTGGGGTGAACCTAACCAACTGCCAAAGCACTTCTCACCTCTTAATCTTTCCTGCCCACCGGGCACTGGCAGAGAGAGGAAGCACGTGAGGCTGAGACAGGGTGGAGGAAGCTGCTTAGCTCTCACCTGCGCCCTGCTCACAGAGGCCCTGGAAACATGACTGTGGAGGGGCTGCATCCCTGCTGCCCAGGGGCCAATGCGGATTCTCTGCATGCTGTGGGGGAGACAAACTGCTGCCACCAACAGGCACGTCTCACATGGGGAGCTGAGAGCACAAGTTTGTCTTTCTAATGAGTCGTTCCTTCCATTGCAGGCCGGCCCCAGAGGAAGCTCTCAAGTGGGGAGAATCTCTGGAAAAACTGCTGCTTCACAAATGTAAGTGTGTGGGCTGGGGGATCTCCACTAACCATGAAGGATTGTTTCTCTCTTCGCATGGGGTCTCTGGCCCCATGAGTCCCTCTGGGGCCTCCCCAGCCGCAAGGCACTCTCTTTCCTATAGTTCCTGTGGGGCCAGAGAGCAGTGGTTTGCCCTAGAGGGTGCCATATTCTTGAGGGGTGGCCTCCAGTTCTGGCCAAGTAGTTGGATTCTTGAGTCTTCCTGTTCAGAGAAACAACCCGGCTGGAAGTTCAACTTCCTCCCTTACCAGGCTGGTTGGGTTGTGGCCCAGCACAGGAGCTGAAGTGCCTCTTGGAGGCAGTTAGCTAGAGGGAGACAGATATTCCTGGATGGGGAGTAACAGTGTCTGTGGGTCCTGAAGTCTGTGCTCTGCTCTGCTGCTGGCAGAACATGTTTCCTTTCACTGTCTCATGTTCCCATGCGGAAGGGGAATCAGCGATATGTGTCCATCTCCAGTAGTAGGACAGAAATGTGTGCCAAACACTTGGAAAAATCTTGGATGGAGGAGTCTCTAGGAATGAAAACTTCTACTTTCCCTGTCCTAAAATTGTGCTGTAGCCACAGCACTGTCCCTGCATTCCACCCCAGAGGCGGCTGTATTTCAACATACTCACACCTACAAATCCTGTGTGCACACGTCCTGTGGTGCCAGGGTTGCGCTCGCTCAGGGGAAGACACTGGCTAGTGAAAGGGCCCCTTCTCTCCAGGGCTAGGGAAGATGCTTGTAGCGATGCCCAAATCCAGACCTCAGATTCTTGCTCCTCAGATGAAGCCTGGCTGAGAGCTGGCAGTTAGTGGTGGCACAGTTAAGGTTACCACACGGCCCAGCTCCCTGCCATCATCATGTTTCTGTGGGGCTCAGCAGTTGCTCTGCACTGGGATGATGTGCTTTCCGCGAGCAGTGCAGAGCACAGCTCCCCCTCATAGGTCTCTGCTAGCACCAGGGACGCTTGGAGTGCTTTTCACATCAGAGCAACCCCATCCCCGGCGAGACTTCGGGGCACAGGAGTCATTAAAACTCTGACTCTCAGACATTCCCCAATTCCACGGCTGTGAGAGTGTTTCTCAGACCTCAGACAGAGGGACTGAAGCTGAGGATGGCTCCCAGGTAGCTCTTTGCCCAGAGCAGAGGAAAGAGTTTGCTGGAAGGGGGCAGGTGGGGGTGGCAGAGGGGCTGTACCTTAAGGAAGTCCCTGCTTTCTGAGGGTGCCTGGCAGAGGCTGGCTGCTGGGCCCTTGCAATAGAGCTGTGTTTCTGCTCCCCACAGATGGACTGGCTGCCTTCCGGGCCTTTCTGCGGACAGAGTTCAGCGAGGAGAACCTGGAGTTCTGGCTGGCCTGTGAGGAATACAAGAAGATCAAATCCCAGTCCAAGATGGTGTCCAAGGCCAAGAAGATCTTTGCTGAGTACATCGCTATCCAGTCATGCAAAGAGGTAACGCTGATTGTTTAGCAACGGTCCCTGCTCAGATGTCGTTCAGGGCTCTGGGGTGTCTCACTCCTGTGCTCAGGCCCTGGGATGCCAGCTCCAGAATGGCAGAGGGTGAGGGGGACCATGCAGGTCTGCTGTGTGCTGAGGGACAGAGTGACCAGTTGGTGCCTGCTCTGGACGCATGGACCATGGCACCTTGGCGGATGGGAGGGCTGGGGGCAGGAGATGGGGATTCTTAGAGTTTGAGGCTGACGGCTGGTTTCAGAGAGGGCTCTGAGGCCTTGGCTTGCCAATGCATGGCAACGCTGTCCAGAGGGTAGCTTTCAGCAATGCCCCTGGCCTGATGTCAGTGTGCTCAGTCAGCATGGAGGGGAGAGACTGAGGTGCGCTGACCCAACTCCTTGCATTAGCAACACCTCATTGCGCTGTAATATGGAGCTTTTGGCTCACCATGGCTGCTTTCTTAGGCTCCATATTGAGCATGGTAACATCCCTCTTGTGGAGTGGACTTGTGGTGCTCATTCAACGATCCCTCCCTGGCTCCTGTTTTGGAGAGATCCAGTCCTCTGGTCTGTGCCTGCTCCTGCCAGCCCCCTGCCCAAGCGGATACTGGTGCCTTTCAGACAGGGAATGACAGATGCTTTGGCCAGGCTGGTAGGGGACTGAGCTGATGGCACTGACTCTTGTTCCTCTGCAGGTGAACCTGGACTCCTACACACGGGAGCACACCAAAGAGAACCTGCAGACCATCACTCGGAGCTGCTTCGACCTAGCTCAGAAACGGATCTATGGCCTCATGGAGAAGGACTCTTACCCACGCTTCCTCCGCTCTGAGCTCTATTTAGACTTAATTAACCAGAAGAAATCCAGCCCCACACTGTAGCTCCCAGGATTCTCTCTGGGGCGGACTGGGAGCTGTATGTTTACATGGAATCGACTGGGGGTGATCTCCCTGGAGCTGGATGAGGGAGCATTCCTTCTGGCTGGGATTCACGCCTACGGAAGCCATATCTTTGGAACAGGCAAAGGCAGAGCGCTTGAGACCAAGAGGGCTGGAGAGCCGAGCAGGCTGGTTCTGTTTCATTGTACTGTTCCTCAGGATCTCGCCATCTTGCTGGTACGACGGCCTTGGTCATGACCCTGGTGTGAGTTTTAGCCGAGAGGGAAGCTCCCACGAGACTACTGTGAAGCACTGGCCTGAACTTTATCTTTTGCTTTGGGAGGGGGCAAAAGTGACCCTGAGTTGGTGGGTAGTGGGGCTTTGGGGTGAGGGGAAATCAGTAAGAACCTGAACCTTATGTCTCAACAACAGACACTGAACTGGACCAAACCCCTTTCAGTGGGACTGCTGTGTTTCCCCCGACCCTGCAGAAATTGCACTGGCTTTGCTGGTGGATTTTTCCCAAGTTGGCTCCCGAAAGGTCTTGATTGTGGGGCAGAAAGGCAGTCCTTTTGCCTATCTGTGGCAATGTGCCCCTTAGCAACAGGGCCGGCTCTTTCCTCACGCCCACCATGCACCTCTCAGTTTATTTATTGACCCCCTCTTAGCTGGATGCATTGCTGTGTAATAGGAAGTCCTCGCGCCCTTTTTTTCTTAATTTACAAGTGCAATATTTCCCTGTGTCTTGTTGGAATCCCACAGTGGAAAGGACGACCATCTCTTGTAAGAGTGTGGACAACATTTTCTAACTTGGAGGGTTTTATTCGACGAACTCTGTCTCTCTAGCAGCAGGCCGCTGGGAGACCTGGGTGTATATATTGTTCCATGACGACGGAGGGTTAGATTGTGTAGATAAACAGCCATGTGAATCAGACACTCTCACTGCTCTGGATAACAATATTGAGGGTCTGGGAGACATGGCTTAATGCTGGATCTGCCAGAGTTGGACAGAATGTCTTCATCTAAGTGCCCGGTTTACAAAGCATCTCTGCAGCTAATAAAAACATGTTGAGGTCATGGTTATAGTGTAAATAAAAGGAGAATATTATTTCTTGTACATGCCTTTTCTTCATGGTTTGTTTCTTCAAACAGCCAGCCAGTGTTAATATGAACTAAGACCACAAAGCCAGGTGAGGCATCCCTCTTGGCCCAAATATCAGCTCCAAAGCCAGCAGGGCTTAGTTTCCTCAACCATGAAGTTCCTTCAGAAAGGACCCACTAGTGCTTCCACCTAAAACAAAGCCAGCAAAAAATCTGCATCCATAAGACTCATCATCTGTGGAAAAATAAATTCACACTGCAGGCTGATTAGCAATCCACAGTGGCCTGCAGGGACCAATCAGTCGTGGCTTGGGCATGGCCTACAGGGACCAATCACCAGCTGTTTGGAAGTAAAAGTTTGGTTAGGCCACACCCAAACCTAGGAGCTTTAGGACCATTTCCATGAATTGTTTGAAAACCCAAGTATTGCCCTACAGTGTTTGTAACCCAACATTGCAGCACAGGCCAGGGCCTGAGCCCCTCAAAGTGGAAATGATCAGACTTCCAAGGGTATTGGAGTGTTTTTATTATCTGCTGGAAACCCAAACACGAACAGACAGCAACAGCAGTGACAGGGAAATGCAGCTGATTTGAAGTCTTGGCTGTGCTGTTATGAAAGCTTATTCCTAACGCCACAAAGAGCATTTGTGGTTGAAAAGTCAGTTTTTAACAGGAGCATTCCTTTGCTTTGGACTGGTCAGTTATTCCTTGTATTTGATGGGCTCCTTAGACCTTTAGGTCTCTACACCTTGCTCCATTGTTTGGAGACTTTAATTCAATTTTTGCTGACACATCACTGGCGAATAGATCTACTTTAGGTCAGCCAGAAGTTCTGGGCTCGATGCAGGAATTGCTCGTGGAATTCACAGGCCTCTGCTATTCAGAAGACCAGAGTGGATGATGTAATGCTCCCTCCTGGCCTTAACATCTATAAATCTCTTACAAATTAGCCAGCTTTACAGATGGGCTCTGGTACCGGCCCTTCCCGTGCCTGGATTCCTTACAGTGGCCATGCCGGTAAAATGGCATCTGATTTCATTCAGTGAGCCTCAGTTTTATCTTCCAGTCAGGTTCATCTTTACATGGTGCAGGTGTTCTGGGTTGTACCAGTTCACTTCACGGGGCCCAGTTCAAACCCCACCTGACCCTTTCTGCATCACTCCTGTGTAGAACAGGTTTGCCTGAAAAATAGGGCGCTGTACTGCCTGTGCAAACACTGGGCACTGCCATGAAGAGTGGCAAAGTGAAGCAGCCAGCTGGACGCAGGGCAAGGACATGGGAGAGTGACCCATGGCGTGGTGGCCAGTGCAGAGCAGTGCCACCAGTTTGGGGAAGTGGGATTGTTAGCAAAAGGAACGAGAAGGAGAAGACGGGGAAGAGAGAGGTGGTTTGGAGTGACAGGGCAGGGAGGGTGGGTGCAAACAAACCACCAATGCACATGTAGTCACGTCTGTAGCCCCTGAGTCCTGGTGGGGAAGTGGAGACACTGGCTGCGGCCTTGTTTCCACTGCATGCTTCTTGGGGGGGTATTCCCCACCCCCGGGGCAGCACTCTAATAACACAGACGGTTGATTTGCCAGCAAAGGCTGTTATGCCACAGCTGTGGGAGGGTTAAGAACTAACCCAGCTATGCCACTGACTAACTCCTGACCCGCTCCTGCTGGGCCAGTGCCCATCATGGCTATCCCTGCCCATTGCAGCTCTGTGGGCCTTGGCAGCCCGACCCCTGCGATGCCTCACTGGAGACCGTGTCAGGCATGAGCCAGCCACTCCTCAGCCAGTGGATGCTGCCTGCTCCATGGACTTTACCAGTGAGAACTGGGACGGAAAGGCCATTTCCCGCTGTGCTGCACTGGGCAGTGCAGTCTCCAGCCTTCTGCCCTGCCCTGCCCGGGTCTCCCCACTGGCACAGATGACCTTGGCTGAGACGTCTCAAGTGTGCATGGACCTAGTCCTGGATCTTCCCCACGAGGCTGCGGGATCTCTCCAGCTCCTGCCAAGGGCCAAAGGAGAGGCCCTCGGCTGGGCCCATGTGGCTAGTGCAGCACGTAAGGGAAGCAATGAGTGTGGCCTCTTCAGCCCCCGCCATGTGCAAGCAGCAGCCATGGCTACAGTGCAGCAGCTTGCTCTGGTGCCGGAGCGATTCTGTCATGTTGGTCGGCAGCCACATCACACGTGGCAGCTGAGGTCCAGCCACTGCTGGGGGCAACCCACTGCCCTAAATGGTTGGGCCTAGGTCAGCAGCTGAGGGGATTAAGGCAGCATAAGAACAAGGCTCACGCCCCTGTGCTATAGCTATGGTGACTTAATGCTAAATGTAGTCAAGGTCTGAGCCTCCCAGGGGCCTCAGCTCCCTGGCACCATTTCTGGGCACTGCAACCTGCTTGGCTGAGGCGATGAATGCCTGTTGGGGCCCTTGACCGAGCAGAGTCCGTCACTGAGGGACCAGCCACCAGTGCAGCCATGTGGACTCCAGCTGCCCATGCAGGGAGGCTTCCGGTGGGGGCGTTGAAAGCCATGGCAGATGAAGGCGTTAGTGGCTGTGCTACCTGCTTCCATCAGGAGAAAGGTTTCAAACCTCTGCCAAAGGAGACATTCCCCAAGGGACATTTCTGTTCCGAAATATTCACCTCATCCAGGCTCTGGCCACCTCCACGTTTCCTGCCCACCTCAGCAGGGCTCAGGAGTGCTGGCTGGTGACACCCTAGCCCTGGCTACAGCCCCACACTTCCCACATCTACACACCATTCAAAGCCAGGAGGCGCTTCTGCCAAAGGACGAAGTACACCCATGCCAGAACTGTCCAGCGATGGTGTCCAGGGCCAGCGGATGTGAGTCTCAGCATCCTGCCGCTTGGCCCAGCCTGCCGTTAGCAGCACTTTGGGGGGACAAAGCAGGTTTCTTTATCTAGTGTGTTGTCACCTGCAGCCAATGGCAGCACACACAATGCGCACACTGTTTCCAAGCCAAGGGGTGGCCTTTGCCTGGGCTCACAGAGGGGAGCTGAGTTTCCCTGGCTAGAAAGGCCAGGCTCAGCCCCCTCAGTTATGGTCCTGATCTTGCAGAGCAGTTCAGCCAGTAGGACTGGCCATATCCAATGGAGCTGTTGGCCATGGAGACGAGGTGTCAGTTTGGGGTGGTGGGTAAAAATGTAGCAGCCAAATATCCATCTAGGGGTGCACTGGCAGTCCTGAGCACATTCCAGCCGAGCTTCTGCAGAGAAACCCAAGGGGTCTTGTTTCAGTGCAAGCCCTGGCTCCTTGGCCCTCAGCAGAAGGTGGCCTGGACATATGTTGTCAGAACCATGAGATGGCAAGAGAAAGATATGTCCCCGCAATCAGTCCCCCATATAAATGTGGGTCTGCAATCAGTGTGTTGGGCACTATTCCAGTACAGCCTGGCCCAGCTGGGCTCCTCACAATGGCAGAATTGTTTGTTCAGCCAGGGGGGCTCAGATGCCTGTGCTGCTCACCTGGCCGTGTACGCTGGGGCAGCAGGAACTGACCATGGTCCTTGAACAGCTGGTGAAGCCCTGGCAGAACAAAACTATCCAGCTGGCAGATGCCACCCGGGCTGCCAGAGGGCTGGGGGCTGCCTACAGAGGAAGCCAGGGATGGCCCAGACCCAGCCCAAATGCCAGACATTGGGCACCACATTTTTACCAGCTACCCCCAAACTAACAGCACCACTCCCAGGCTGTGTGAATTGTTTGGCTGAGATGCCAAACGCCCTGAACCTGGAATTCAGTCAGAAATGGCCATTTTCTGAGCAGCCTGTTGGAGCAAAACAGCGGCTGGAATTTAAGGAGAAAGGCCCAATGTGAAGATGACCTCGTGTTTCCCAGCCTTTTAGATGCTAGGCTAGCTGCCTTCCTAAACTGAATCAGGGAGGTCTCAGGGACTGGCACTGGGCCACGGACCCATCGTTGAGAAACACTGACCTGAAGGCCTCAAGAGCAGGGCAGCTGCTGAAGAGTACCTAAACATCCCAGAGCATGGTGACCACCTGACCAGATTTTTGCATCATCTCACCAGGAAATGGTTTAATGTGCCAGCTGCTTATTCATATGGGCTATGGCATAACACTCTCCAGGTCACACACCCATGGCCCAGCCTGCAGGATGAGGCTAAGATAAGAAAAATGATAAAGTAACAAAATTCACACACTGTGGTGCCTTGTGTGTGTACAATGATTTGTTAAAGCTTTTTAGCGGCAATTACCTAGACTCTGCACAGTTTTTCTTAATCTTACAGATGGCAGCTCCAAGGGCCTGGCTGGTATATGCTGAATTTTCCCTGAAAGAACAGTGCTTCGTATCCTGTTTTCTCCTTTCTGTTCTGGTTTCAGCTGGTGTGGGGTGGAGGCACGTTAACGGTGGGGATCTGGGATGGTGGTGGAATGTGAGAGAAGGACTGAACTCCTGGGGACCCAGGGGCTGCTTTTCTTAGAAACACACCGCCTCTCTCCTCCTGCCTGGCAGTCAAGGTCACTCTGCAGGCCACGGATGGCTATTTATAACTCCGGCTGTAACCAGCGGCTCCTAGAGCCATGAATGAAGCTTTTGTGCCCTATCCCGTAAATGGGAAAGATGCTGGAAAGTGCAACGCTGAGACTGCTTTGTAGTGGGTTCCCAACTATGGGCCACTTCTTCATAGAACGAGTGTTGCGGGGACACCGGCCTCTCATTGGCCATGGCCTTGTCCACCTCCCCTCCCATTGGGCATTCCCTTGCCCATCTCCCCTCCCAATGGGCATTTCATGACTACCTTTCTTCCCAATAAGCATTGCCTTGACCAGCCCTTCCTCCCATTTGTTTGATGTTGCCTCCCATCTGTGCCGCCATTAAGGGTTGCACTCGTCTCCTCCTCTCCCGTTGCTCTCCCATGACATTCCCCATAGTGGTGGCAGTTAATGAAAGTGACTGGAGCTTCCTTACAAGTTCTTTAGTGGAGGGACAGCAGGAGCTGGAAGCATTTTGGGCCCTCTGGCCACCAGCGTGCAGCAGTGTAAATCAGGCCACTGGGAAATCCAGTAAAGCAGTGGCTCTTCAAATGACATGATGTTGGCTCCCCTCCACTTATTCCCTGCATCTTTCTCTCGGTGTTTTGGAGACAGCAGTATAGGAGATGACAGCCATGCTGGGGAATCAAGGTGCGTCCAAAAACAGCTCTGCTGTTTCTGGATGGAATCAGAAGGGCTCGATTGTGTGTCATGGACGCTCCTCAGCTCGCTCTGGCTGTCCTTGCATGGCAGTGGTGGAGGCCAGTTGTTCTGGAGCATTGCTAATGTCTGAGGGCCGGGTGGGGTCATGGACTGACAACTGCGCAGTCCTATGTGCCCAGCGCTCTGTTACGGCATGGTTCCTCCAGAACAGCAGCTGGAACATTTGTATGCTCAGTTTTGGGATCTGCCACTGCTGGAGTCGCTCCTTTAGATTTTGGAGGAGGCTCCCACAAGCTGTGCTCATGCGGCTGGTCACACATTATTTCTGTCTCAAAGCTCATTTTGGCTTCCATCACAGAGCTCCCCCCAGACAGGAAGCAGCAGCACTGGGCACACTAGAGCCACGGCACTGGAACGTACAGTGTGCACTGGAAGAAATGACAGTGCAATTGCAGCGACTGTCCTGGGACCTAATGGAGGCTCAGGCTGCTGGGTGAATGCAAGCCCCAGATGCATGGTACACACAGGCACTCTTTGAAAAAGCCTGAAATGTCCCTGCTTTAGGGCTCTTGATTGTTATTTCTGCAGCAGTTTCTTGGGGTCGGCTCAGCATAGTGTGTGTCATTCACCTTGGCGTGCTTTAAAGATATTTTGTCTTCCAGAGCTGGAAGGGGAATGTGGGAGCCTGCAATGGAAATGCCTATGGTATTTCTTTTGGCCAGCTGTCCCTCCCTCTTGCCCACCCACAGCCACCAAGTTTTCTCTCTGCTTCATCTTCTTGGGATACAAAATTGACCTAAAACAACTTCCTCTGGTCCTTTTCATATCAGACAAAGACTCTCTGCCTTGTGGTGAATTTGGACTCCAGGGGGTTCCCTCTCTGCCTTGAATATATTTATAACTCCTCTGTTCTACCAGCATCTCTGGCCTGGCTGCAGCCTATGCAGCCATGGCATTAGCTCATCACACAGAGCTGTGAATCTAATTGGTGAAAGCCACCATGGCATGGTGAGTCGGGACCTAAACAGGAGAGGGTTAGAGCCAGGGATTGTCTGCAAGGGTCATTATGTGCTTGTCCTTGAAGCAGGCTACCCTGCCCACAGCTGGCCTCCTGCCTTCTCTTGTATGGACAGCTAAAGCTCCTTCGATATGACAAATGCTACAGCATCGGGGGCTCGCTGGTGTTTACAGCAGGCTTCCATTTTGTCATGTGGTGGGATCTAGTCAGTTAGATGAGATGAGACATGGCAGGCAGCTCAGGCTATAAGGAGGGCCTCTGGACACTGGATGCCTGTGAGCCATTCACAGAGAGAGGATGGGCTCTACCTGAGTAGGGAGGGAACCAGTCTTGGGGATGGAGGTTGGCACAACAGAGGAAGAGGAAAGTAGGAACTCAGATGTCTGATTGGCAGATGCCCCTGTATGCTCCACTCCTGAGCTAATATTGAGTGGGAGACCAATCAAGTAAGAGAGGACATAGAAATGGAGAAAGGAACAACAGAGGGTAGGAGAATGGACAACAAGAGGAAAGACATCAATAGCAGTCATGGAGGTGACACTAACAGTAAAATGACTGTACCTAGTCAGGCAAGGCATATGGGTGAAGCCAGGCAGAGGCAACTAGGATGTCTGTACACCAGTGCAAAGAGCCTGTTTAACAACATGGAGAAACTGGAGTTAGTGGAACCAGCATGATGCCCGCTAGTGTGGTAAGGGGCCCATGGTCCCTCCTGACTGTTGCCTACTCTATTCCCAGGATTTCCCCAAGCTTCGTCTCCAAATGGGGTCATAGAAATGCAGGGCTGGAAAGGACGTCAAGATGTCATCTAGCCCAGCCTCCTGTGTTGAGGCAGGACCAAGAAAACCGAGATCATCCTTGATAGGTGTTTGTCAAACCTGTTTTTGGAAACCTCCATTGATGAGGATCCCACAGCCTCTCTTGGATGCCTGTTCCAGAGCTCAGCTACCCTTATGGCTAGAAAGTGTTTCCTAAATGTAACCTAAATTGCCCTTGCTGCAGATGTAGCCCATTATTTTGTGCCCCACCTTCAGCAGATATGGAGAACACTAAGTCACTGTCTTTGTACCATCCCTTTACATATTGAAGACTGCTATCAGATCCTCCCTGAGTCTTTCATTCTCAAGATTATACATGCCCAGCTTTTTGACTTTGTCTCATAGGTTTTGTTTTCTTTAAGCTTTTCTCATTTTTTGTTGCTCTCTGCTGGGTTTCCAGTTTGTCCACATCTTTCACCAGAAACCAAAACAGCACCCCAGTTGGGACCTCCCATGTCTTTACAAACAATACTCCTGGTACTACACCTGAGAATGATTTTAGTCTTTTTTACAACTGCCTCACAGTGTTGAATCGTATTCAGTTTGTGACCCCTGATCTTTTTCAGCACTGCTACTGTCTAGCCAGTTATTTTTCTTTCCTATATGAAGTACCCTGCACTTGTCCTTATTGAATTTCATCTTGTGGAATTTATGCCAATTCTCCAATTTGTCATGGTAATTTTGAATGTTAACCCTGGCCTCCAAAGTGCTTGCAACTCCTCCCAGCTTGATGTCATTTTCAAATTTTATAGGCATCCTCTCCAGTCCATTATCCAAGTCATCACTGACTAGTACCAAACTTAAGACTGACCTCTATAGGACCCCTGTGTGCACCGTTTGATAGCAAACCATTGATAATGACTTTTTGAGCATAGTCTTTTGGTCACTTGTGCACCCGCCTTATAGTAATTTCACCTCGATGTTTCCCTAGTTTGTTTAGGATATTGTCATGTGGCACTGTGTGAAAAGCCTCCTTAAAATCAAGATGTCATGACTCCTGTTTGTCCCCTATCCATGAGAACAGTAATGCAGTGACACAGGAAATTGGTTGATTTGTTCTTGACAAATCCATGGTTGGCTATTCCTTATAACCCAGTTATCCTCTAGAAGTTTACACATTGACTGAATTTAGACTGAGAAGTTCATAATTTCCTGGGTCCTTTTAGTTCCCTTTTTAAAGATGGGTACTATGTCCTTCTCCAGTCTTCTAGGACATCATCTGCCCTCCAGGAGTCCAGAAAGATACTTGCTAACAGTTCTGAGATTGCTTTTTAAGCACCTTAGAATAAAATTCATTTTGTTGAGAATCACTATTTAATGCTGAGCATTTTTGTTGAGCATCACTATTTAAGGAAGACTGAAATAAAACATATATTTAACTGTTCGGTTTTCTTAATGTCATCAGTCACTAGCTCTCATTCATCATTAAGTAGAGGGCTTCCAGTTTCCTTCATCTTCTTCTTGCTCCTAATATGGTTAAAGAACGCCTTCTTCTGCCTTTTATATCTCTTGCCATGCCAGGAGTAACTCATTTGAGGCCTTCACCTTTCTGGTTTTATCCCTACAGGCTTATGTTGTCCTCTTGTACTCTTCCTTAATAATTCATTCATGTTTATACATTTTGTAGGATTCCTTTTCAACTTTCAGGTTACTAAAGAGCTCCTGATGGTGCCACCTTGGCCTTTTACTAGTCTTCCTATCCTTTTGCTGCATTGGGAGAATCTGCAGTTACACTTTTGAGCCAGTCTCCTTCAGATCAGCCAGCTCTCCTGAGCTCCTGCTTCCCTTAGATTTTGACCCTGGAAGTCCTGGCAGTCAGGGGGTGAAGGGGAAAGCTGACTGCAAGCGATTTGTGGTCAGCTTTCCCCTAATGTGTAGCGGCAGCTAAGAAAGTCGCCGCCATTTACGTGAGGAATTTTACGTTCCTTCTGTAAACTGCCACTGAAAAAGCCGTAAGAGTAGACTGGGGCTCAGAGATCTACAACAGAATCCTGTTATGACATCACCCTCATTTTTAAAAATCTCTTTTGTCTTTTCTTAAGAGACTCTCAACTGCCTCCCTCTTCTAGAGCTCACAGCAAGTGTCTATTCTTGATGTAAAATGCAACCCCTCATCCCTTTTTACCCTGCCTTTCTTTTGGTTCCCTTTTGTGCTGTAGAGTGGTGCAGGTGTAACCTTCTGGTAGGCTAGAATTCATTTAATTGCCCTTCTCCAGTGCCTAAAAATAAAATAAAATAAATTAAAAAATAAACCTCAGCTCCTACAGAGAAGCAGCTGGAGACCCAGGATTCAGTTTATAAGAGACTCACAGCAAAGATTGTTCAGGTACCCTCCCCACATTAAAATACTACCTAAAGCCACACATAATGAACTTTATTAACTACTAACTTGATAAACCGTATCCTAAGGAAACCAAAGTGAAGTTAAATTGAACAGTCCCCACAGAAACATTGGAAAGAAACTCAAGAGTCCCAACGTTTAGGTGGAGTTCACCCATATCTCAGTTGCAGTCTCTATTCTAGCACAAAGGCTTGAGTTGCAAGAAGCAGCAAGCAGCTTTGGTTGCAGGGATCTTAGGTGTGAACCCATGAAGGCTGTTTTTTCTCTTCTGGAACCAGCACCAGCCAGTCAGTTTACTGGTTAACGAGAACTCACTCACATACCCATATGAGAAAACTGCTGCAAAATCCTACACAGCAGGAAGAGAACACCTTGTTCTCCATCCCTGGCTCAGCTTCTCCCAGTCACACCAGGCTCCTGCCATTGCAATGCTGTAGCTGCTGCTTTCAGACATCCGACCGCAGCAGCAGTAGAAAACCCTGTGGAGCAGGTTCAATGAAACCACCCACTTAATTTCCAGAAGCTTCTGGACCCGAGCTGCCAAATCTGCCCAGCACCATAAGCCGGCCTCAAGCGATCACTAAAAGAGATCGCTCCTTTTGTTAGGGATATGGTCATGCAGGCCACAAGTGTTCTTCTGAGCCTTGTAAACTGCAAGCACAAGACTGCTGCTAAGGCTATTGTTGCGAGACCTTGTAAGCATGGATGTGAAGTTTGCTATGGCTCTACTAAGGGGTATGAAATCAAAACACTCGACAGTTCAGAAAGCTATTGTGGTCACTTCCGTTCTCCCTTAAAGAACTTGCAGGAACGCTGGTTTCGTCTGAGTCTGGTTCCAAGTGGCTGGGCACATCAAGACCTCCACAATACTCCCACCCAGACAGACACAGGCCACAATACCACAGCTATTGTGCCCTGGGAAGGGATCTGTTTGCCGTTGTCTCCCAGATCATGTTTTGGGGAGGGGCTGGGGGGAGTAAATGCAACATCTTAGTAGCATTTTAATTCTCGTCAGTAAACTTTTCAGATAAAGGCTTTGCAGTTCTGGCACTTCTCAAGATTTTCTCACTAGTGTCATGATAGTCCATGTTCTTCTTAAAGCCCGAGTCCCTCAGCTCATGCTCTTCTGTGAGAAAACCAGTGTTCCTGAATAAAAAGGAAGTTTCTCAACCTCATGTGTGTGGGGAAAGCCTAAAAACAGTAAATTAAAGGCTCAAACACCAGATGACAAAGACAAAGAACCTCAACTGTATGATAATGAAAATCCCATGGTTTCTAAGGCAATTTATTGATTTTTCAGGGACATGGCCTGACTTTGAACACTAGAGGCTGGGAACACGGCTTTTGGTGCATCCAGTGGCTTTGGCTCTCAGCAGACACAAACTAGCACAACAGTTATCTGTGTTAATTTGTAGCAGCCGTACGGCTGGCCGCTTCAGTGGCCATCTGACTCCTCTGACCCTGTCCAGTTAGAAGAGACTGCAAAGGTGCTTGGAGCCAGCCCGTTTCTCGTGTTTTGGAGCCTCTCGCAAAGCAGAGATTCCTCCTGGATGAGAGCGACTCTGAGGATGGTAGGGGGAAGGGAGTAAGAGTTTTCCACAGGAACTTGCCAGTTGGCACTTGGGATCACGTCAGTATTTGAAACCAGCTGGTTTAGTGGCTAAAACTGTTTGATTCACTTAACTACTTCAGAGAACAAAGGGCAAATCTACAGGCCAGTAACCATCCTCCAAGAGAGGAGACAAATCCCACTTGGCAGTGTGGGTTTCTTTTTCCAAGAGACCGATTGACCAATCAGGTGCATATATGGTTTGGAGAACGTTGCAAGCAGAACTGGGAAGGAAAAACTGACGTTATGGAGGTATCAGATGTGCCTCTGTCATTAAGGTTGAGGCTACACAGCCATGATTTTTATATAATATTTTTAACTCCCTTTTAACTTCTGATGAAAGCAGCCAGATTCTTTGCAAATCAGCACATTGGAAATAAGACTGGAGTAGAATATTTCTAGTGGCTTGTTCTGCAAGTTTACAAGAAATTTAATACCTTTTATCATGAAAATTATCCTGCGTTTGGAAATGAAGCCATCTCATTCCATAGATCCCCCCCATGTGCTCCATGCAGAGAACCTGCTGGTACTTCATATTCAACAAGCAGACAAACATTTCTCCATGCTCAGAATTAGGTTAATTGTCTTAGACATTTTAAATATTATCAGATTCATCTATCATAAAGCCATAAGGATCACTGTGATCATCTTGCTTAACATGAACCATAGGGTTTATCTGAATAAATTCCTCTTTGAGTTAGAGCAAATTACTGAGAAAACTATCGTTGATTTAAAAATTATCAGTGATGGAGAGCCTCTGGTAAGTTGTTCCCTGGTTATTTACCCTCGCTGTTAAAAATCTGCATCTTATGTTCAGCCTCAATTTGAAGACTTTCCACTTCCAGCTCTGGTTTTACTTTTGTCTGAAAGACTGAAGAACCTATTATCAGCTTTCTGTTCCCTGTGGAGGACTTAAAGGCTGTGATCAACTCAAACTTGAACCTTCTTTTTATTAAGCTAAATGGATTGCACTACTTGATTCTGTTGCTGTAAGGCAGGTTTTCTACCGATTTAGTCATTTTGGTCACTTTTTTCTGAACCTTCCCCAATTTATCAACATCCTTCTTGAATTGTGGGCCCCAGAAGTGGACATCGGATTCTGTTACCAGAACTAACCATCACCTTGGGGTACGGTCATTTATTAGGGTTACTTTCCTGGGTGGGGGGATTGTAATTCTATCAGTGGACTGCTTGTGTCGCTTTGTGTTTTCATACTTCTCCCTTCTGCAAGTCCCCTCTCAAGTACTCTGCAGGACCTAAGTTTCCCGGGCTGGACTCAAACACACCACCCACACGTACAAAACACATTCACAGATTTAAAGAGTGTGTTTCAGTAGATGGGCCTATCAGCACCCTCAGCTGACCCCCTTATATGCCCCTGAACTCAGCAGGCTGGGTTGCACAGCATTATTCAGTTATCACCCTTATGTGACACTGGCAATGCACGGGAACAGAGCACGTCTGAGCTGCCTGGTCCAAACAGCACCTCCTAGCTGCCACCCTTATAGCCGACAGGTTCAGCACACTGCTTACCCCACTCTCGCTCTACAATTGTTCTGGTGGTAACCCCCTGGATGAGCAAACCCCACAGGATTTTAGGGATCTTTGGCTTACATGAAAGAAGCCTTGTTACAAAGCCAGATAAGGAAGCCCAAGAACACAAAGGGGTAAATGAAGTTTGGAAAGTCTGGGAACCAGCTTGATTATAAAACGTATTTTATTGCCAGGTATATAAAACATACAATATTAATAGAAATAACTGTATACAAAGAGAAAAACAACCAGTTACAATATTACTTGATTTCAACAGGGTTTTGGGAAAGCTAGCTCAAAGCAGATTAGAAAAGTCAGATTTAGAAAGTTATATTCAAACTGAGTGAGAGAGAGAGAGAGAGAAACAAAGGAGGTCTGACTGGTATAAGTGGGCTTCACCAGAGAGCGAGTGTGTTGGGGATTTGGATCCACACATCAGAACAGAGTTTTGAACTTGGTGAGGTGTTTTTGTAAAGAAGAAATAATCGTTCAAGGGAGAACACTAGGTTTATGGGTAAACGATGATGCAAGTGAATATACCAGGGTGGTTTTGTTTAGACTGGACAATGGGAACTGAGCATTCCCGGCTATGGGTGGTGTTAGGTTGAGGGAGCTCACAATTCAACCAGGCAGAATCAGTATTTTGGATATTAGTAAAGGATCTATGACTAGAACTGGTCTGATAGCTTTGTTGGATTCATTAGGAAGGGCAGGCAGAGCCCTCTTGCACCCACTGAAATAACTGGGGGTGGGCAGGCAGACTGAGTATAACCTGGGTGCATGTGGGCATGGATTTGTTAACATCTGGAGCAGAGAGCCCCCACCATGCAGTGCTTCTCTGAGCCCAGAGTTCAGGGCAGTTCTCCTTCGAGCGCTGCTTGGATACATTCAGAAATAGGTGTCTCCGTGCTGGAGTGCTGAATTGGTCAGAACTTTTTGCTCCATCCTGTCAGGAGAGGGCAGACGGCCACCGCCCCCCCTGTACCACCCCATAGTTATATATGTGGCCACCGCCTGGCCCCTCCCCAGTTTCATTTCTTCCGCCTCAGCGTCAATGTTGGAACTGCCTGCTCCTTGCTTCGCAAACAGCCTGTCCTTTGATCGTGAAT
Source organism: Podocnemis expansa (assembly GCA_007922195.1). Taxonomy (NCBI): domain Eukaryota; kingdom Metazoa; phylum Chordata; order Testudines; family Podocnemididae; genus Podocnemis; species Podocnemis expansa. Next base: position 1,679,209 of record ML682047.1, read on the forward strand.
GAGCCTCTCGCCCGACTGGGAGAACCTGTTTGTGGACTTGGTCCCTCCGAAGAAGGCCTTCCTTTTTGGGCCGGAACAGCGCGCTCCAGTGCTGTCTGCCATGCTGGGGTTTAGGCCCTGTGCCGAGTGCGGCAAGGCCTTCCCGCGGGACGATCCCCATGAGAAGTGCCTCCGGTGCCTCAGCGGAAGCCATGAGGTCACCCAGTGCTACCTCTGCCTGTCCTTTAAACCCAGGACCATCAAGGACAGGGAGCAGATGTGTTGTGCCCTGGCCTCTCAGGAGGCCCAGCACTTCTCCCCTGAGGCTTCAGGGCCTCATGCAGCACCATGTGCCAGCTTGGCGCCGGAGCCTGCTGCCCGGCACCGCACTGATCAGCGCTGCAGGACTAGCTTGGTGCCTTCAGCACTGCAGCACTGAAGCAGCCCTGCCTCTTCGGCACAGGGTCCTCCCCGGGACCGGTCGGCCTCAGTGCCGACCCCGTCGACCCCGGAGCCAGTGGAGGCAGCGAGGACACTCCCCTCCTGTTGCCTGCACCGCCTTCTCCGGTGCCACCTAGAAGGGGGAAGCCAGCCTTCCTTTCAAAGGCCTGGGTGCCACGCACACGGCACCATTTGCCCTCTCCATTGCCAGCCCCAGGGCCTCGAACACCAGAGCCCGCTGGGAGTCCTGGAACTGGGAAGCCATCTCCATGGCATCATGCCACTCACCAGTATCCGGTGCCGCCTCGGGAATCCCAAAAGGCTTCCCCCTGTTCCAGCCTGGCGGAAGGGGCTTCAAGGGGCTCCAAATGGCCTCAGTGCCGACTCTCGGTGCCATCGCCTTTCCAATATCACCCTCGGCATTGGTCCCCGCAAGAGGTCCCTCGAACCTCACCTGCACCTGCCCACTCAGCGCTGGTAAGAACACTGAAGCTGGTGCCGTGCTTCTATACTGGTGACTTGTCGGCACACTTCAACCTCATGCGCCGTGTCTCTGCCCACATGGGCATGGAGGTTCAATCCTCCGTGTTGCCCTCGGACCCTCTTTTTGGGCGCCTTTTTCATCGGCGGTACTGGTTACAGTGCCCCTCCACCCCAGCATTTGGGACTTGGCCTCCTCCCGCTGGCAAAATCCAGGTTCCATCTCTCTGGTCTCTGATACGGTGGGTCTCAAATATAGAGTCCTGGGGCCTGAATTCCCCTCAATTTCCCACCATCCAGCCCCTCCTTGTGCAGTGGTGGAGGCGGCCTTAGGGCTGGGGCAAGTCCCTTCCAATCCCCTCCTGACATTGTGGGATGCTAGGGAGCTCGACTTGCTAGGGCACAAAGTTTACTTCTCCTCAGCCTTTCAACTGAGGGTCATGAACAATCAAGCCCTCATTAGCTAATACATGTTAGATGTGTGGGAGTCATTTCATAAATTTAGGCACCTATTCCCATTGGAGGCGAGGGAAGAGTATGAGGCCTTCCTGGAGGAGGCTAAAATAGCCTCCCAAGATCTCCTCCTCTTATCCTGGGATGCTGTGGATACGGCAGCCTGAACTATGGCCTCGGCCGTAATCCTGCGCCACGTGGCCTGGCTGCAGAAAGCCAGAATCCCTCCAGCCTCACAGCAGGTCGCCCTTGACTTGCCGTTTGGAGATGCCCTCTTCCCCGTGGAGACCTCGTCCATCCTGGGCACTGCCCATGATCCCAGGGGAGAGCTAAAGTATTTTGGCCTCCTCCAGCCCGGGCCGCTTCCACACCCTCCAGCCCCATGAGGCCTGATAATAAGCCGTGTTTACGCCTTCTTCCCCCTTTAACTGTTCGAACCCCTCCAGGGGACTCTCCTAACAAAACCCCCTCCAGGATGGCTCCGGGAGAGCTCTCAACCTTGACCATCAAATTGGTTATAACCACCCATATCGCTGCCAGGCCTCCTTGGTGACCTAGTAAGTGACATTCGGCACTTCCTACACCGTGGCGGCTGCTCGACTCCTGGTGGCGGGACTCTCCCCTTCCAAAACAACAGCTAACCCTTCTCTACCTCCTTCACCCCTCCTTCCTGGTGAGGATTGGCGATTCACACAGGAGACGACTTCCCTCCATGTAGGACTGGGACTGTCCCTAGGCCTTGAGGGGACTTGCCCCCTCATTATTCAATTCCTCTCCTTCAGTGGAGGGCATCATGGAAGCCTGTTATCTAAACCCAGGCAGGCAATTGATGGCCCACCAGTCCTAGCACAGAGGCTACCATGACCGCATACACTTCATCAAGGGAAGACCCCCCCCTTTCCCCTTCCCGCTTCCTCCGTGGTGACTCTCTTCGCAGAGGGGGTACATACGGCACTCTTAGAACACACTTCCAACATCACAGAGTGCATCACCCTCCATTGTCCACATGAGCTGGATGGAGCTTCCCCCATGCTGTTGGGCGAAGAACCCCCTATTGGTTCCATGCCCTGACCACAAGATGAGTGAGCTCGCCGCCACGTTCAGCCCTACCCCTCTCTCGCTGGTGTTCAACCAATGGTCCCCAATCAACCCCCATTAAGGTTGCAGGCGTACGTTCCCAATTGGAACCCTTCCTGACCACAGGGGACAGGTAATTCGCCTCTGCCTCCTGTGTACTGGACATAAATGTTGGGACCCAGCAACCAGATGTAGCTGTGGCTAACCTGCTCATTGCCCTTGTGAGGCATGAACCCTCAAATTTTCTACCTCAACCAAAAGCTGACCGTAGCTGTAGAATGGGGCTGCTACCCATTCTTCTACCATCCTCCCAAATATTCAGAGGAAAGGAGTTTAAACGAGTGAGCGGTGGACCCATTCCTCTGGAATTCTCCCTACCTGGGGTTTCGATCACCACTACCGGCACGTGCCCAGGCCCAAAGCCTGTAAATGGGGTTTCTTGCCCTTTATGAAAGGGGCACAAGATATCTTCCTCCCTATCCCTGAAGGGACTGTTTTCTGTTACGTCCCAATTGCAAACCCCTTGGGCCCAAGATCCAGAGGAAATATCTGGATAATAGTTGCGAAACCAAATAGACTTCCCCTTTCTGTTCAGTCATACGTAGGAAGCCTTTCCCCTTCACCTTTCAATACGCCCATAACCACAGCTTGTCTTCCCCTGCGTTGAGCTGGGAACCATCTTCACAGATGGTTGCTCCTCCGGGACCACTCTTCGCCCACCAGGGCATCGTCCAGCAGTGCCTCTTGCATAGCTACCTTCCCTGGGCACGGCCTTAGCACCCGGATTATCCCAGCTTAGCTACAGGAGACCTTCATTCAAGAGTCTGTGGGTACAATTCCCTCCTTCCCATAAGACCAAGGGCTCTCAGTAGGCATGTCTTAGATGACATACCCTGTCCTAAACTGTCGTGACAGAGCTTGACTCTAATGCTCACTCTTCGTGAACCTGAAGTTGCTCTCATTGTACAGGAATTTGGGAAAGGGCTCACCCTTGTTAGAGCTCACCTTCCGGTAGGACCTATACCTTCACTACCATACTTGTGGAGGACACTCCAGCTATACTTTAAAAAAAAAAAAAGAGAGAGGAGAGGGCAGGAGGCACCCCAACGGGTGGCACCCCACTGCCCTGCGACTGCGGAGGAGCCTGCCTCCTCCGTACATCCGCGGGGCTCCTTCCTGGAGGAAGCATCAATCTTAACGGACACCCCAATGCAGTCTTAACTGGGCTTGGCCCCCTTCCTGCATTGGCCCCCCCCCCCAACGGGGAAGACCATGTAGGCTGAAGCGTCGTCAACGTCCTGATGCCATCTTGAACTAGCTCGCTGTACTTTCTCTAGATTCGTCCCTCCCACTCCAGCTGCCCACCCCTCCTGTGGGATACTGAGCACGCCAGATCCTTATACCTGAAACCCTCTGGCGGGCGCGTGATGGCTGGAGGTCCCAGGGAACCACAATCCCCTTTCAAGTCTCCAGCCTGACCCCTTGACCTATAGGTGCCTTACAATGTCAAATGGAGGGAAGAGACTTCCCTTCCCTCTGGGTTTTGTTGCAGTGCTGATAACCACCACTGCTAGCCCAGCAAATTCCAGGCTCTGGGAGCTTCTGCATAAGCTTCAGGCCAACTCTTGTCATGGCCAGAATACTAAAATTCCTGGCCTCCACAGGGTGCCTACCAACATCCCTCAAGAAGAGCAGTTAAAGATGCATTCCTTAACCATCATCTGTGGGCACCTTGTATGTGTAAGGTGACCTTGGGCCGCCATGCCCAGGCATACCATCTGTGCTCAGGCATTTCAGGCCTAATTCTCTCCACTGGCTCACACCCTATATCTCCAGGCTTCCCTCCTGGGATAAAGGTCCTTGGGTCCATGTCGGAGTTCTGCTGTGCTGAAGGCGGAAGTGCCAACTCCACCTGCCATCCATCAGCACAGCTAGCAGTCACCTATTTCTGAATGTATCTGAGTAGTGCTCGAAGGAGAACGATAGGTTACCTACCAGTAACCATTCTTCTTCGAGATGGGCTGCTTGGATTCATTCAGAGCCCACCCCCCCGTCCCTGCATTTGAGTTGGTGACTCTTTGGAACTGGGGAGGGGCCGGGTGGTGGCCACCTATATAGCCACAGGGTGGCACGGGGTGCAATGGCCGCCTGCCCTCTTCTGACAGGCTAGAGCAAAAAGTTCCAACCAATCCAGCGCTCTGGCACGGAGACACCTATTTCTGAATGAATCCAAGCAGCCCACCTTGAAGAAGGATGGTTACTGGTAAGTAACCTACTGTTCCTGCCTTGGGGCTTGGTCCTCCATTTGGTATGCTAACAGAGCTTTCCTTGGTTCATCTTTGATGCAAATGAGGCTCCCTGTTGTCCGTTCAGGGCGCTAAGGAAGATGACTCCTCACATCTTCGATGTAGATGTGGCTGGGGGAGTTGCCCCTATCACACTTATTCCAAGGGGTTTAAGTGTGTCTCTGGCAGCATTTCATTGCTCTTGGTTTCTGGCTCAAGCAAAGGCAGAAGAGAGAGAGGGGGAGGATAGAGAGCGTATGTGTGCACGTGTGTGTGTGTTTCAGGTGAGTCAGACAGGGTGGTACTGTGTCCAGTTCCCCATGAACACAGAGATGGAAGATTACAACCATCCTACTCACGTTTCCACTGGCTCCATAGACAATGAGAGCCCCTGGCAGCCCTCGCAGTTTGCTCCCACCTCTTCTTGTTAAAGGCATTGATGGTAATTCCAATTACAAGCTCTTAGGTCTTGCTCAGCAGTACCCCTCCATCTTCTCCTTGGTCAGTTGTATGGATGGACACCATAGGCAGGCCCTCTCAGGAGCTCCTTGTCTGAGGTATCTTCCATCATCGTAACCACACGTCTTGCCCCCTGAAGTCACTGGGATTTGACTACATCTACTATACATCATAGTTCTACAAGACCTCCAAGAGTTTTCCTTCAGATCTTCTGCCCCTACTGGCCCCAACATTCACCTCAACTCTTATTTTCAATTGAATTCATACTCTTTTCTCCTTAGTAAATGCCCGTATAAAAACAAGTGTTCTAACAATGGCCCTACCTGGCTGAAGCTTGGTCTTTCTCAGTAATTGTTTAGAGCTAAATGTTCTGCTGGGAAAATTAACAGGTCCTGTATTCGTGTTCTGCAACAGAGCACCGATTCCCTCCCTCATCAGAGTGTTATTAGTAATTAATGCTCCTAAGCATTTAAACTGTTGACCTGTTGTTCTTGCCAATTCCTGCAAGTCTGACAGCCTTTGTAACACAGATCCTGTCTTCCCTATAAATGCTCAAGTTTATTATTCTCCATGATCCCAAGTTTTTTTCAGATTCACTGCTTCCATGGATAGAGCCCCCCTTCTGCAAGTATGAGCTCCATTCTTTTCTCCTCCATAGCTAACTTAATATGTGACTGTTTTAAATCATATATTGTTTGCTTGTGCCTATTTTACCAGGCAATCCAGATTGCTCTGGCTCAGTGACCACTCCTCTTTGTCATTCACCACTCTCCCAAACTTTATGTCGTTTGTAAACTTCATCAGTAGCTGTGTTTTCTTCCAGGTCATTGGGCAAAATGCTAAATAGCATTGGTAATGTGAAAAACAACTCCTGAGGCACCCCTGCTAGGCAATAGTGCTCCATTTACATTTTGAGCTGTAGCTGTCAGCCTCTTTTAAATCCATTTAAAGTGCACCCTGCCTTCTTAATTTTGCATTGGTCTCATTTTTAATCAAAACGTCATGTGGTACCAAGTCAAATGCCTTACCAAAGTCTAAGTACCACACAACAAACTTATTATCTTTAGCAACCAAACTTGTAATCTCCTCCAAATAAAATGTCACATTAGCGTCCTAGACCAGGATGGAGGTGGTTAGACCAGGAATCAAGCTGGATTCAAGGGCAGAGCTAGATTCAGTTGCAAGGAGCAGGACATAATAGCAGAGCATTAGAACAAGGCAAGAACAGGGCAGAAAGCAGGAAGAATAGAAAGTTCAGGGGTCAGAGCCCAAGGCACCAGGCCACCCAGGGGTTCACCTCATTGGTCAGACAATTTTCTCTGCCTCTCTCTGGCTTAAATAGTGAGTCTGAGCTAGTTGGCAAGGGTGGATGTCTCTCCACTTGGGAGCTTTATGGGCAGTGCCTATGTTGAGCTATGGCCCACCAGCTCATGCTCCCTAGTGGTCCTGACAAGCTAAAAGGGGGTGCTGCCATCTGACACTATCTTGAGGAAGGCAAGATCTGGGTTTGAAACCTGTAAGCCCTCCCTGTTGGTTTTAGAGGACCAATTTCCAACAATCCCCTGTTGATTTACATTATATTTTCCTCCTTGAATTCTTTATTAAATCAAGTTCTGTATCAGTTGCTCCATTATCATGCCCGGGATCAATATCACGCTGACAGAACTGTAATAACCTGAGTCATCCAGGTATTTTTTAAAAAAACATTGGGATCATATTAGTTTTTGTCCAAGCTTTGGAACTTCCCCAATGTCTCAAGAATGGTTGAAAAGGAATGCTAATAGTACAGTAAACTCCTTGGCCAGCTCTTTTACAACTCTTGAATGCTGATTCTGGCCTCTTTGTGTGGGTCTGGAGCTGGAAAAGTCTGGCACCCCAAAAGGGGAGAATTCCCCCAGGGGCTCTACAAAGCTCTATGCTGCTCCCTCCAAGTGAGGCTGCCCCAGTCAGTAGCAAACACTAGCACGGAGCTTTTCCTTTGGAGGTCCCAGTTTAGTGATGTGTATGCAAGCACTGCAGCGCACTATAATGGGCCTTAGCAATAAGCCACTCCTAGGAAAAGTCAGTGGAAGTGAAAGATGAGGGACTAAAATACTCGTTAATTAAAAACAAAAAACAAGTAAAAATAAATACTACTGGTCCCCAATGTTGAGTCATGATCATTTGTTCTCTGTTGTCAAGGTCATAAGCCTGACTGGCCAGGTGCCAGGGCAGGAAATCAATTGGTAGTAGCAATTCCCCAAGCTCAGATAACTAATTCAGGAAGCATTCTGCCATCTCACATTACTCACTGTCTGGTTGTGATTACTTGGCCCATCCAACTCTCACATTCCTTGTCTTCAGGGAGGAAGGTGAACAACCCCTGGACTCTTTTGGCTGGCCTCCGGGAGGGGTCAGTCAGGAAGAAGGGAAAGTGTTTCTGAAGAGACTTGCAGTGTAATCACACACCCAGTGTGGGCTGGAGGATCTAGAAATGTAGGAACTGGTTCCAAAGCAGCAAAGGGCCGGGCAGTTTCCAAGAGTTACTTTAAAAAACCTAACGTGTTACCAATCCCTGCCCCTAGGTTCTGTGTATAACAATTGGCTCTGAGTCACTGATTCTTTTCACAGGCAGATCAAGGGCTACTAAAACAGCTTTTCAACCTGTTGTGATCAGTCCGCCAGCCTCCTCCTCCAGATGCTGGGCCCTGATGCGCAGGCTTGTGGCTTGTGTTCCAGCATGTGCAAATCCGGGAGTTGGCCAAGCTCTAGAACTATTGGGGTGGGGGGCTGGTGCAAGCGCTGGGATGCTAAATGCATTCACTGGCTTGAAAAACCGGGGCCCAGCCCAACTTTCCCAGCCCCCTGGTTCCTCTCCTGTGGTATGTGCCTGCCTCCACGGGTCTGCTGTAATTCTTTTTGTCCCAGGAGCTCGTGGGATAGCGCGGGCTGGATCAAAAAGTAACATAGCTGCAAAGAGCCTGCTGGAAAAGAACCTAGTTCCAAAGGGGCAGCCGTGTTAGTCTAGTTCAGCAAAACAAACAAGGAGTCCTGCGGCATGTTTAAAGACTAACATTTATTTATCACATGAGCATTTTGTCAGATGCTTGAAGATGGGGAACTTATAGAATGGGAGGAAAATAAATGCAGGAAAGTATAAGTCATGGGATGAGGTTAGACTGTTGCAGCAAATCAAAGCAACTGTTTAGATTCAGTGGAGAACAGCATATTAGAGGGAGGTGAGTATGCTGTTCTCCACTGTTTGAAACTAAACAACTGCTTTGATTTGCTGTTATGGTGTGACTTACACTTCCTTGTATTTATTTTCCTCCTGTTCTGTAAGTTCCTCTATCTTCAAAACATCTGATGAAATGGGATTTTCTCCCACAACAGCTCATGTGATAAATAAATTTGTTAGTCTTTAAAGTGCTACAGGACTCCTTGTTTGTTTTGGAAAAGAACCCGAGTCACATTTTTTAAAAGTGAACTGTAAAGTGACTGAATGAGTTTATTCTCTTTCCTGCCTCACAATGAAATATTTTCCTCAAACTCAAGCCCTCAATCTGTTTTTTTCCTACTCGTTTTCCAAATTAGAATGATCAGGTGCTGACTGGATCAGATTGACGATATTCTGTAATATCCAGCACAAACAATATAGAATCCAGATAAACTTTCCTGAGTTACTGAATTAGGGTTAACATCTTTGGAATTCATTGTATTACAAATGCAAATATTTTCATACTGTTGTGAGACTTCATGGACCTTTTTTAGCAGAAAGACAAGCTCAATGCAATCTTTGGAGATGGGGAGGACGTTCAACGGTCTTTTTGGAACAGTAACAAATGTCTTTGGGCATAAGCTTCATCTGGGCTCCAAACCACTTCATTAGGTGTGAAGTTGATTTCCTTGGGAAATAACTCCTAGCTAAGAGGAATGCATATTCTCCCTCTCCAAAGTCAATCTCTTGAAGACGTGTACAAGCTATCTGCTTCTGGAAACTCTAATTCAAAGACCCTTGACTGGTCTGAAGAGAGAACTGGACGTGTTCTGGTGGTGCTTGGTGAATTTGTAGCTACAAGGGGTGTGTTCACACAGCACTCTTATTTCGAAATAACAGAGGTTGTTTTGAAATAAAAAATACCTTGTTCACACAGCACACAGTTGTTTCAAAACAACTTGAACCCCATGTGGGGACGAAACAATGTTGTTTTGAAACGATTGTTTCGAAACAATGCCATCTGAACATGTCGTTCCGAAACAACAGTGACTTGTTTCGAAATAACCGTTGCCTTAAACTGCTATTTCGCTTTGAGCTTTTTTCCTTAATTCGAATTAACAAACTGTTAATTCGAATTAAGTTATTTTGAAATAAGGCATTATTTTGATACAAGTTGTGTCAAAACAACTTGTATCGAAATAATGCCTGCGTGTGAACACAGCCAAGGATGCCACTAAGGTGGGGTGTTAAAATACTGAACCCACGTGAGAGTTGGGATGGACACTGGTAAATTTATCATCATGTGGGTAAATTCTTTTATCATTTAATAAGGTTTCTCTGTAATTTTTTTTAACCTTAAGACTGAAGTAGGATTCCTTAGAAAAAGCTGCGTGGTGACATACAGCTGTAGCAATTATGCCTATTCATTATCTCCAAAAAGAAAACAAACAGATGTCCTAGAGCACAGGGTTGGTAGTTGGCTTCCAGGGGTCCAGGAAGCAGGGCCTGCTGTCTTTGTCCGTCACAAAGGAGCCACAAAAGACACAAACCAAATGTTGTTTCTTCTCTGCAGCACCTGTTGCTATGATCGATTACTTTAATAACTGTTACAGTGTCAGCATCACTCTCTGAACAGCAGCATTGATGAGCTGACAAAAGTCAGGGGCTTGAGAGAGGAGCCTGATGTTGGCTGGCTGATCTCTGACCTCGTTATAGGGAACCATGGGCAGCCTGTAAAAGTTCATGGTCAGAAGCGCCCAGCTCCACAAAGGGAGAATTGGGCTGGAAAAAAGTCATTATAGAAATCGGGGCTTTTTTGGGCCACAGACTGGCAACTGCTGCAATAGACCATGTTTCTGAATGCTTAAAATTAAACCAAATAAATATCTTAAGCATGTCTACTTGGGACGTCTACCCACAACTAAGGATGGCCAACCAACCGGCCAACATTTCAGCTGCTGCTTTCCAGCTAGATGCTTCCCTAAACTTTTTCAGCCCACCCCAAGTCAAAGGGCGATAAATCTGTGATATATGTCAGGGCCTGCAAATCAGCATTGTCTGTTTAAACACAAAGGCTATGTTCACACACGAAGTGCTTGTTTCAAAACAAGACGTTTTGAAACAAGCCATTTCGAAATAAAGTGTTATTTCAAAATAAAAAAAACCGTCCCCAAATAACAAAAAAGCGGGAATCAAAATAGCATGTCCACACTGTGGGCTTGCTATTTGGGTTCCAGGGCAGGGCACCATGGGCGGTGTGGCAACACGGCTGCCTCCCTGGGCCATGTCGGCAGCCATGTTGCTAGCCAATCCCATAAAAGCTGGCCCCGACCTCACTTCCTCGTCCGCTCAGGCTAGCAGCATGCTACAAGTGATGGACTTTACCCAGTCGCCTAGACAGCGCCGTGCGGCACCCAGGCTCTCAGACCACCTGCAGGGTCTCCTGCATGTGTGGGACACTCAGTTTGAGGAGCCAGAGGATGACCAGCCTCTGCCTGAGGATTTCATCCAGCTAATCCACAGGGGTGAGCTACTGCCCTTGCCCCCTCTGTGCCTCGCCACATCTGGACTCGGGACACCAGCCCAGACCGGTGGGAGTGGGTTGTCCTGTGCTCCTGGGGGGACGACCCGTGGAGGCAGAACTTCTGGATGACCAGGGCCAGCTTCACCCACCTGGTCACAGAACTCGCCGCACAGCTGCACCGCAGGGACACCTCCATGAGCCCTGCCATCCCTGTGGACAAAAGAGTGGCCATCGCCCTCTGGAAGATGGCCACTCCGGAGTCCCACAGGGCAGTGGAACCTCTTTGGCATCAGGAGGTCCACCACTGGCACCATCCTCATCGAAGTTGGCAGGGCCATCAATCGGGTCCTGCTGTGACACCTGGGGAGCTGCAGGACACCATCCCAGGCATGGCCACCCTCAGCTTCCCCAACTGTGCAGGGATCCTGGACACCATGCATATCCCCATGCGAGCCCCGGGCCGCCGAGTACCGAAACCACAAGGGTACCATGCCATCATCATGCAGGCCCTTGTGGACCACCGGGGCCTGTTCCAGGACTGCTATGTGGGATGGCCAGGGAGGGCCCATGATGCCAGGGTCCTCCGGAACTCTGCCCTGTACTGGGGCATGGAGGCGGGCACCTACTTCCCCCCCGACAACATCAATCTTGGGGGAGTAGAGGTGTCCGTCCTCATTCTGGCAGACGCAGCCTACGCCCTGCGGCCCTCGTTCCTGTGGCTGTATGCAGGGCCACATGACCCCAGCCGGCAGCTCTTCAAACCGCTGCCTGGCCCACTGACGCCAGGTGGTGGAGCGGGCATTCGGCTGCCTCAAGACCTAGTGGAGGTGCCTCCTAACCCGCCTCCACCTTGCAGAGAGGAGACTGCCCCAAGTCATCGCGGCCTGTGTGGCCCTCCACAATTACTGCGAGCAGCAGGGTGAACCCATTCCACTGGCATGGGAGGCTGAGGCCTGATTCCTTGGCAGGGACTATGAAGAGCCCAGACCTGTGCCAAGACACGAGCAGCCATCCCAGCGAGCCCTGTCTGTGCGTGACACCCTCCGGGTCGCCTTAGCCGAGGAGGAACTGTGAGGGCCAGGCCTGCCCCGCACCAACCACCCTCTCCCCTGTTCACCCCCAGCCAGCCCCCAGCCATCCACCTGCACTGTCAACTCCCCCCAATAAAAACCACAAATAAGGTGCAAATTATCTATTTATTGTGCAACACAGGGGTTGGGGCAGGGAAGGGCTTGGGGGGGGGGTTACGGGATGGGGCAATGTGGGGGCACTCTGGGGGAGGGGGCAGCAACTTGGGAGGGAAAAAGTGTGAAAGAGTCCAGGGGGCAGGGGGGCATTTAGGCATGGCCTCCGGGAGGGTCTGAGGGGGTGGCATACCCCGCCCGCACCCATGGCTGCCCTCCACCCATCTTCGCCTCTGCGGAGGTCCAGGCGGTGAAGCCTCGTTGTGGGGCCAGCCTCTCTGCCAGCTCCTGGATGGCAGCAGCTTGCTTGGATATAGCTGAAGCTTGTTCTGTTATAGCCACAGCTTGCTTGGCTATCACCACTGACAGCCGTTCAGCCAGGGCCTCCAGCACCATTGCGACCCTGTCTTTGGATGTGGAGAGCCGCTCGAGGGCGCGGAGACCGGCCGCCTGCTGCTGGGCCTGCTCCCTCCGCCACGCCTGGGTGGCTGCGTGTATCTCCTGCCCGAGCTCCTCCAGGCTCTCCAGGGGCTCGCTGCGCGTCCGGGGGTCCCTCCTCCGCTGCCGGGGTGCCCTGGGGCTCTGGCATTGGGGTGCTGGTGGAGGTGGCAGCTCCCGAGGAGGAGCTCTGTGACATGGGGCAGGGAAGCAGAAAACACAGTTGGCCCCTGCCGCCTGCTGGCTCTGTCTGTGTGCAGCCTGTCTGCAGCATATACCTCTGCCCTGACTGTCAGCAGGTCCCAGGATCCTGTGGGACATTGCCCTGGGGTAGGGCTACCGGCCCCCAAAGCCTCACAAGGAGGCCAGGACAGTACCCAATGGAGGACCCTGCTGGAGGACCCTGGGCAAAAATGTTGTCTGGCTGAGGTAGTCGTCGAGGTTTAGGGGCCCTGGAACACTTGCCTGTACAAATCAGTACTCTATGGCATTCCAGGATCCTTCACCCCCTACAGTAAAAAGCCTGACAAACCCCTGTATATTAAACTGCCTGCCAGACAGAGAATGTGGGGCTAAAAAGAAGAACAGGGCAGGAAAAAGGGCAACATGTTCTCCTTTTGCCAGACATCTGTGAACTGTGCCCAGGAGGCACGCATTATAGTGGTGCCCACGAGGGTGAGTTGGACTCACCCACACCTTGCTCTGAGGGGTCTCCCAAGGCCACTTGCCAGTGGTGTGGCCTGCATGCCCTCCATCCCACCCAAGATGCTGCTGCATCTTTACCAGCCAATCCTTGTTCACCACCCCCAGGCACACAAGGGCCTGTGACCCCGGTGCCACCTGTCTCTGTGGGACCTGTGGCCAAGGGGGGACCTCTGCACCCACCAATCCTGGGCCCTACCTCCCCTGGTGCCCGGCCCTGGCCCCCTCACTTCCCGTGACCTGCTGGACAGGCCCAGCCCTGTGTGCCTTCGTGGGAGGGGAATACTTACCCATGGGGGCTCCAGAGGTCCGGCGGGATGTCCTGGGCTCTGACTCGGACCCAGGGGCGGTGGTGAGCCCCTGGTCCTCCGGGCTGGTCCCCGCCTCACCGCCGGCTAATAGCTCTGGGCTGCTGGAGCTTGCCTCTGCTGCTGCTGGTGGTTGGGTGGCTGGAGGCCCCCCGATGGAGACGTCAGAGCCCGGTGCCTCTGGGCCTGATGAAGGGCTCTGATGCCCTCCTGAGGTGTCCACAGCCTCAGCAGGGAGACCACTGGGCTGTGGCCCCAGGAAGGCATGGAGCTCCTCATACTAGGGGCACGTAATAGCTCCCTGGCCCCTGCAGCTCTCAGGCATCTGGGGTGCGCGCATGGTCTTGGCGCAGGGACTTGACCTTGCTGCACACCTGCTCGGTTGTGCAAGGGTGCCCCTACTCGGACATCATGTCCGCGATGTCTGAATATATGTTCTGGTTCCGGTGACTAGCCTGGAACTGGGACATAATATTTGGATGCTGCCAGATCCCCAGGAGGCACCTGATGTCCTCCGGGGTCCAAACAGGGGCCCTTCGGCACCCCGCAGCGGCAGTGCTTGCCTGTGCAGCCATGGCTGATAAGGGCTCAGGCCACACTGCCTGACAGGCACGCCCTGGCAGGAACTTCCTGTTCTCCAGGGTGCTGTGCACCCTGGGATGAAGGTCAGATGCTTATTTCGAAACAACCGTTGTTTCAAAAGAACACATCCGTACAACCGTTGTTTTGAAATGACTTGTTTCGAAACAACGCTGTTTTGAAATGGAACTAGGTTTAAACCATTTCGAAACATGGCTCCCATTTCGAAACAAGGGAACCCCTTGTTTCGAAATGGGAGTTCGTCATGTGGACATGCTGTTTTTTATTTTGAAACAACCTCTGTTGTTTCAAAATAAGAAGCCTGTGTGAACACACCCAAAGTGGCCCTTCTGACATTTCTGTTAACTTTGCTGATAACTGTGGACTGTGCCACTAAAGGAAGTGGAGAAAAAGATAGAGAAAATAACCTAAATTTATCAAAATGCACCAACCTCCTCCCATTCTGGAAGTACTTTGGTCCCCAGCTTCTGGTTTTATTTGGAGAATTGTATCATTTTGACTCTTCCATAAATTGAAATTAATAAATGTTGGAAGCCTTGCCTAGACTCAGGGCTGGTAGCTAGCCTCCATGTCTCCTGCAGTCGGAAAAGGCTTCCAGGAAACCTTCTGTCCTGCTTCCTTTCCAACTGTAGGCAAAGGCTCTTCTATTTCTCCATGTTCTGCAGAGTAAGTGTCAAGGCAGAGTCCCCAGTAGTCTCAGCTTTGCCCTTCTCAGCATGTATCAGCATAGCTTAAAACATCATTTCCTTCGAAAGGGCTTGTCTTTTACTTATGATCTTTAAAATTTTAAGCAGTGCCTGCTTGAAGAAAGGACCCAGGGATTCCCATAGACCCCTAAGAGCTCAGGGACACCAGGGCCATTGACTTGGGCTTCTCCACCATCTTCTCACTTTAAAAGAGAGATAGGGTGGTGGACACATGCCTTCCAACCAATGTTCCCTGTAAGCTGCCCTGGCGCGCTGCAGCGCAGCCCGCCACAGCCACCAGCGCAGAGAAGGCTGCCGGCAGTGCCAGAGTCCTTCAAGGGAGTTCCTGTGGAGCAGGAAGTTTTGAAAACTCCTGCCCAGAAAAGCTCTAACGGAGCATGCCCAGAAAATCTGAGCATGGTCCATAGAGCTTCTCTGGCCCAGGAGTTAGGGCTGGGCCCTGCCCCTGCCCCTCCAGTCCAGCCCGGAGGTAAGTTTGTGGGGGCTGGGAGGGGTGGTGAGTGGGAGCAGGGGGGTGATGCTGGGAGTGGGGGGGGGGGGTGGGAGCAGGGGGCTGATGCTGGGAGCAGGGGGGCGAGCAGGAGCGGGGGGAAGGGCTGCGCAGTGAGCCCCGGGGGTGGGGGGAGCGCAGCGAGCAACAGGAGTTGCTCAGCTGCTCTCTCCCCTTAGAGGGAACATTGCTTCCAACAGGTGATTGAATAGTATCCTCATGGCAACCACAGCTACTGCCTGTGGTGATGGTTTAAGTGGTGTGATATACCCCCACACCTCTGTAATGTGATCCGGGAATCTTCCCTGTTCACCCTGGCAATGTAGTTGTGTGGTTTAATGCAAAGTGCATCACGTGAGATGTTTTGTAATGCTCATGGCATGCTCTGCGTTACTGTTAGGATAACATGTTTCCTGCAACGTTATGCCTGTGTACAGCTATGAAGCATGTCCCCAAGTGCATTTCACATGGCTCCAGGAGGAGCAGGCTGTCAGAGCTGCATCCGACACACCTGGTGAAGGTGTGTATAACAGAACAACAGACTAGCTGTGCATCTGTACTCACTTGGCTAAAGCGGGGCAGATCATCCACCCCCTTTCTGGTCAGGGGTGATCTCCCGGAGGAGTGGTGTCAAGAAAGACCAGGTAAAAAGAAAAAGACACACTTTGACATTGTACTGATCAGGGACTCCATCTTGACAGCAACCTCAAGGCCTGATGCCTATCCACATGGCAAGGAAGACCTGGCTGGAAGACCATCAGGAGCCAAGGCATGTGGGTAACTAGTTGAGATTGAGCATGCTCTTTTATTTGATAGTGGTGAACTCCTTGACCAATTGATTAGCTGAGTTTGCACTGATTTGAGATATACTCACTTAAAATTGAGTTTTAATCAATAAACTAATGTTTTAGTTAAAGCAGAGTGGATGTTGGAGGGGTTATGTAAGTGTGAATGCCTGACACAGGGTCCTGATCCTTGCAAGATGGAAATTTCTGGTGTTGATTCTAGGGGCTGGGGGACTATCCCATGACTAATGAATGTACCCTTCCACTGCCTGGGGGACCAATTACATTCAGCAGGTTGGTGTGAGCTCACCCAGGAGTGGCAGTTCACCAGCAAGGCAAGG
The DNA here is from genome assembly GCA_007922195.1 of Podocnemis expansa. Lineage (NCBI taxonomy): Eukaryota > Metazoa > Chordata > Testudines > Podocnemididae > Podocnemis > Podocnemis expansa. Next base: position 1,695,658 of record ML682047.1, read on the forward strand.
TAAATTGGGGCCCAGCAGTGGGGACTTGGGGGCACAGTGGCACACAGTCCAGATTGCAGGAGGGGAATGGCACAAATGAAAATCACTGGAGGTAGTTCTAGCTTCTTTTAATACAGTTCAGTAGTTGGAAACAAAGAAGAGCTAGCACCATGGGCCAGGCAGTGCTACTGAGCCTGCCAGAGCCTCTGGGTTGGATGGTGTCACCCAGGTCTTGCATGCCCAAAACACCCACCTGGCCAGATCTTCACTTGCTGTTAACCAGCACAGCCCCCTTGGCCCCACTGGAATGATAGTGTCATTTAATATGTACTGAGGGTCTGCTTTGTTGTGTTCAATACTTGCTACCTACTATGCTATATGCTACCCTTACATTTGAATTAATAAATCTAGAATGTTATAATATTAACACAGCATGCATGAAAAGGATTAAAGTCTAGCTAACTGATAAGTGTCAAAACAATTACACATAGGAAATCAGCACAACACAGCTGTGTTTCTAGCAGGATCACGTGTGGATTGGTTCCATCCTGAGAAGAGTGACTCCAAAAAGGATTTGGGGTTCATGGTGGGCAATCAGCTGGCCACAAATCCCTAATGCATCCCTATGGCCAAAAGTGGTAATGAGATTGTTGGATGTATAAAAAGGGAAACCTCAGGTAGGAGCAAAGAGGTTATTTTACCTCTGTGTTTGGCATTAGAGAAACTACTGCCAGAGCCATGTGTCACATTCTGGTGCTCACAGTTCCAGAAGAATGGAGAGTGTTCAGAGAATGGTTAAAAGATTAGAAAATATGCCATATAGTGATAGATTCCTGCAGCTCAGTCTATTTGGCTTGGCAAAGCAAGATTGAGATGTGAGTTAGTTACAATCTATAAGTACCCTACTTCCACAACAAATCTTTGAATATCAGGTCTTCAGTCTGGAAGAGAAGGGGGCTAACATGATCCAGTAGCTGGAAGTTGAAGCTAAACAAATTCAGAAATAAGGTGTAAATTTTTACCAGTGAGAAGAATTAACCACTGGAACAGTTTACCAAAGGTTGTACGGGACTCTTCAATTTTTAAATCAACATGGGATGTTATTCTAAAAGATCTGCTTGTGGAGTTACTTTTGGGGAAATTCTCTGACCTGCATTCTACAGGACTCAAACTAGATCATCGCAATGGTCCCCTCTGGCCTTGGAATCGATGAATCTATTAACTTAGGTGCTGAGGACTCTGGGGTGACTGTGAAGCGTCCCTAGCTGGCCACAGCACTCCTTATTGCTTAGGCAGGTTTAAAGCCCATGGAAAGATCTTATTTTTCACCAACAAATGTTTTTACCTTCCCTCACCCAAATACCAGAGATATTTAGGCCTGATTTTACAGCCTGATCCACAGGGGCAAGGGAACAATTTTATAGTGCCAGCGAAGAAAGCAGAAACTGTTTTCCCATTGTTATTACTACATTAAGCCAGGGTGCTGCTGCACCCCCAGCCACACCCCCACTTACTCCAGTGAGCAATCGTCCTACAGAGATCAGGGGGAATGGCTGCGGCACTGGGTTTAGGGCTGTGCTGGTAGGGTGACAAATTTCCTGTCACCTGTCAGTTGGCTGAATGCACACAAGTGCTTTATTCACTAGGTTATATTTAGGGGTGGTTGTGGGGGGTGGGGGTGGGCAGAGAGGGCGTTAGGGGCAGCAGATCTGTTAAGTAAATATAGCCCTGCCCTTCCTCGTGTATGTATACAAGATCTTGAGACCAAGGCAGCTCTGAAGTAGAGACTCAATAGCTCAGCATGACTCTTTAAACTGAGCTATAATTAGTTCCCCAAAGGCTGACTCAGCTTTAATTAGAGCCAGCTTAGGAACACAGTCATTACTGGAGCTTCCCTTACAGCCCCTGAAGTGACTCTGGTTAATGAGTGTAGCAGGTCCCGCATGACCCGGCCAATCCCCAGCCATGTGCCCAGCAGACTCCACTGCGACTCTCACTCTCCAGCACAGGAAACCGGTGCGTAGGAGGGAGGGGGCTGCTGTGAGGTGCGAGTGACTGTGCTGTGACTGCGCCGTGGAGCTTTGCTGAGGCCACCCAGTGGGACCGGCTGTGTGCCCCAGGAGCTGCACAGTCATCATTAGGCACGTGCAGAGCCTGTTTTAGCATCAGAGTCATGGGGGTAGCATCTCAGGAGTCCAACTGCAGACTCTTGGCTCCCTCCTCTTAGCTGTGGTCTCTTTGGGGCACGGCCCCAGCTATGCTAGCTCAGGGGCATCACTGGTGCTGGGCTCACGGTGCTCAAGCCCTGAGTCCCAGCGCCCAAGCCCCGGGTCTTTTCCTGGGCTAGTGGTGCTTCTGTGCTAGATAGGGATGGAGAGTGAGATACAGAAAGGAACATTCATTAAGGTGCAAGCTGTGATGTTTGAATCAGAGATGATTTCCAAGGGTACGTCTACACTGGAGCCTTAGGTTGACTTAAGGAAGGTTAAGTCAATCTACAGACCCCCAGGGCCACACTGGGCTTTTATAAAGTTGACTTATGTGCTTCCTTAAGTTGTCTTAATAACACTACCTCTTAAGGTTGGCTTAATGCTTAAGACAACCTTATTAAGCTGACTAGCAAATGTAGATGGGAGAAAGCCCTTAAGTGGACTTAATTGGCCTCCAGACCCCCTCCAATTGTTCCTAGCCACCAGGAAGTGTCGACCTAGCAACTTCCAGTGTAGACACAGGCAGTCAATAGGAGTTTTCATTGTGGATGCTCTAAGTTGACTCAACAAAGTTGACTTTAAGTCGATTTTAAGTAAACCTTCCAGTGTAGACATACCCACTATAAAGTGGATGTCTCTTCTCTGTTCTCCCATGGCTGGATCACATCTCACACACACCAGCTTCTCTCTTTCATATTTTCTTCTCAGTAACTGTGACACAGGGCCAGAAGCAGCCAGACAACTTTGCAGAGTGCATGGCTCTAATCTGACTATTAAGGGAAACACAAGTGGAGGCAAGGGTCATTCCTGACAAGTAGACGAGAGCGTTGATATGCAGATATCCCATTGGTAGTTATCTGGTGGTGTTTACATGTATCTTGTTAGAAATTATCAATGTAGGTAAACTGCTTTTCTATCTGTTACTGTTGTTCTATTGATTAAGATGTGAGAAGGGAATATGGACATCTAGGTATTAATATCTGTAACTACCTTTGGGTAACAACATCATTTGCCTATATATGATGTAAGGCAGGTCTTGAAGCTGTGCCTAATAGTTTCTAAGGGGGGGCAGCTAATCTGCATGGGCTTTGTATTTGCATGAGCACAAAGAGCATATTAGCATAATCTCACTGTGGGTGCAGGGCAGTATGAGTAATGGTATTTGGGTTGATTTAATCACAAATCTGTAATGGTACTGAATAGAAACATGAAATACTGTCTTTTGTAAAATGCTAATCTCTTGTTGTTCAAACTCTGTTTAGGTTAGTTGAAGGATAAAAGTTACCATCAGCAAAAAAAGAGCTGGAAAGAGGGGCCACCCCCCCCCCTTTCAGCCTGGTGAGGTTAAGAAAATGGGTGGGGGAGTAGCATTAGTGCATCTGAGCTATGCCTGAGGCACTGCCTCACCTCCTGCCCTACTGTGCAAGGACAGATGGGTGACCAGGCTTTTTGTGAAGCCTTTCTTTGCTATTTTAATGGAAGAAGCTGTTTACAGTTATTCTGAGTTTAAGAGCTGAAATCACTGAAAGTGCAGACCAGTGGGTGGAACCGGCAGACAGCGCGTGGAGCTGGCAGACAGTGAGAGTGCCCAGTGGAGGACTGGACAGCATGAGTGACCAGCAGGTGGAGCCAGCAGCCAGTGGGCGGAGCCAGTGAATGGTGCAGGTGGATGGAATGAGTGACCAGTGGGTCATGCCGGCGGACAGCTGGCATGAAAGACATTCCCCATGTACTCTGGGATTTGTTGGGAACCTTGTTCTGCACTGATTCTCCACATCAGTGCTGGTCTTGCTATTGAGTTCACATGTTCCATTAAGCTGTGTGGGATCATGTTGGGAACCTGTTTTGCACTGATTCTCCAGATCGGTGCTGGTTTTTGTTATTGGGCCTTTTAAATTCTGTTTTTATTACTATTAAAAGTTCTTTATACTACACTCAGGCTCAAGCTTGTGAGCAGGGAACAATTATTCCTTTGGAGTGCCCAGGGAATAGTGCACGATTTCCCAGAAACCTGGGTGGGGGCTTGACCCAGTTGGTGGTGTAACATTATTTGGAAATCCCTAGATATAGAACCCAGCCCTTGTTCTGCCATCTTGCTCTGGCAGAAGGGTTACATGAGGTTTCAGTAAACTGTTTCAGGTAATTACCTATGCTCGGAAATGAAGGTTTTATGTCAAAGGACAATGTACATTATTATGCTACATTCAAGAGAATATCTGGACTGTCTTGGTAGTTTAAATGTCTGTTGCTGCATGTCTGAAGATGGAGCCATTGACTACAGATCAAATGCAGCCCACATGAGGGAGTTACCGGCAAGTGCCCACCTCACTTCAACTATAAAGGAGACTTCAGACCTGGTCCTTTTTACCTCAATTCTGGCCAAGCTTCTTGGGGAACCTTTGGTTTGCAAAACTGCAATCCCACTGCCAACCTAAAATCGCTCTGCTAATTCTCATTGGAAAGTTGGAATAAACTCTGTACATGGACCATACAGTCTTCATTTGTCTGGACTAGATTTTTTACAAAGCAGCTCTAAACAAGGACTAATGGCCCTGCAGCTGTTTGGGTAATTTCAGACTTGCAATTTAAGAACTTTGCAACTCAGTGGTCAGCTCTGCTTTGAAACTGACATAACTATCATCCTCTGTGTATGTAGACTGAGATTTTAACCATGCCTCTTTCTTTTCTTAAATAAATATTAGTTTAGTTAAGCGGTGGCTTGAAGTGTCTATTTGGGTAAGATCTGAACTGTTTCTTGACCTGTTTGGTAATGTGTCTGATCCTTTGGCTTGGTAGAACTTTTTTACATATGATGGATACGGATTTTCAGTAATCCCCATTGTATATGACTTGGCTATCTGGGTGTGAGCCAAATGGATGGATAGTTCTAAGGAAACTGTGTTTTATCTTCTGAATGACCAGTGAGGTGATCAGAAGTGGCTGGTGGCTGCCTTGGTATATCTTATGGAAGAAAAACCACCTGTTGCATCGCATCCTTTGCAGTTTGGCCTGTTTAAAAGATCTCAGCACCCCTGGAGGCCAATGTCACTGCACTGCCATCTTTACCTGCTCATTCTCCTGGTGTCTCAAACTGCAATTAGCTCACATTTACATGGGGCTTTTCCACTTGGAGAAGTCCAGAGTGGCTTACAGACAGTACCACCTATTTTTTGAGGAAGTTACCCTGGACTTGAGTGGATTTCCAGGAATTCTTTTTACTCAGCTATATCATCAGTACTTTGTATTCATTATATCATCCAGGGCTCTTGGCAGACTGACTCAGAACCAGCTAGTCATTGTGGATGGTCGCTGCTGGAAAGATAGCAAGGGAGTGAGCCATGTTTGGGGAAAACACTGATTTCTTCAAGTTTGTCCTTCAAAGGCTCCTTCAGTTTTCATGCTTCAGGCTGCTACAAACCAAATGTTTTTTTTAGGCCCGGAATGAGAATGCAAAGCATTTCTGAGGAAAGCAGGGCAACTAACCCTGTGGCTGGCTGTCATCCTGTGTCCAAATGAGATGCTATCTTGCTAAGAGTGGTTTTATGATGCTTTGTAGCAGTACGGTTTTGGCTTTGGGCCTTTTGGACACTGTAAACTGAATCTGACAAGCTGTGTTCTGATCTAATGTATGGGGGGTGCAATTCTGTGGAATTGAATTTTCACCCACAGGCAGCATTTTTTAACTGACCCAATAGCTGTAACTGGAGTCAGACTTTCTAAAGAGCCCAGTGCTTTGGGTGCATCCTAGGTGTGGAAAATCTGAGCTAGAGCATCACTTGGGACTTGATGGGAGATGAGTTCGTTGGAAAATCAGCCCCAGTTGTGAGGGCTGTAGGGTGACCTGATGTCCAGATTTTATAGGGACAGTCCCAATATTTGGGGATTTCTCTTTAAAGGCACCTATTATCTCCACTCCTGCCCCAATTTTTTACATGTGCTCTGGTCCCCCTAGGGTGCTGAGCATGACAGATGTGGAGCTGCAGTGTAGTAACTGGTGAATAACTTATGATGCCCTGGTTATTGGGAAGCACTGGAGGAATACAGAGCTGTAGTTTAATAGGGGGATTGTGAGAGAAACAGGCTGGAAGGGAGACAATGGCTCATGATAAGCTACTCCCTCCCCGACACCCAGTAAACTCTGCAGGGCTGTTGAGAGACTGTGCCCATACTAAGACCTCTAGACTTCAGCCCATTTACAAACCTGGCTTTGCCATACAGCACCAAGGCTGGGAGCCTGAAGAGCAAAGGGTGATGGCGGGATAAAAAAAAGTCTCTCTTCCTAATGGGGTGTTGTTAGGAGCTGTTCAGACTGACACAGGCAGCCCTGGAGGTGTTGGAAGAAGCTAGGTCTGCCTGGGCTATACTTGGGATGGACAGCCAGCAGGTAAGACAGACAAGTGCATAAACTGTTTATTGGGTTTACCTCCTTTTTTCTCTCTGCTTTGTTCATGTTGTTCAGATTAAATGATACTTTGTTTTAAGAAGGCTGCCTGTCATGTTATTTCCCACTGGTCACCACTCCCCCCAATCTATGGATACCCAGGGTGCAATAGCCTAGGGCCGGGTCTGAGAGTGGGAGAACTGCAGAATTGCATGATGGGGATAGGGAAGGGCCTGGGTGGGGGGCACTGAGAGAGACTGGATAGGGGACCTAAGTGCAGCTAGCCCTGACACTGAGTGCTCAAAAGCCCTTCCTTGTTCTTTTGATAAATCGGCTGGGACAAGGGCACCCACCTGTGGTCAGTGTCTCCTGTCGACTGGCTGGGGTGCTCCAGCCTTTGCTGTTCCCAGCACCCTTGTAGGATGTTGTCCTCACTGGGGTGGGTCTTCAGGGGCTCAGCCTTAGCTCTAGCCAAGTCACCCTTCTGGGGTATTTCAGTTCAAATCAAACATCTTCCAATTCTGTGGCTCACAATGGGCTCAGCCCCTTCTTCCTGAGTGGCCCTTCTCTCTTTAGCCCCTCCTGGGCTCCTTTAAGTCCTGCCCTTTGCTCAGGCTTCTAAAGGATAACTTGTTCCCTTCCTGGGGCTTAGATCACTTCCCGATGGCAGTGGACTCTAGGCCAACCCATACACCACTGCCTTTAACTCCAGCCATTAGCTGCTACTGTTTTCCCTGGGCTTCTTCCCACCGGCCTCATTCCTTTCACCCAGAGTGCCCATTACAGATCTCAGGTCCACTCTGTGTAGCAACTAGGTAGCTTGTGGCTCTCTGGGATTTCTATGGCCAGCACATGGCCCCCTTCTTCGTCACTCAGGTCCCCACCAGGCACTGACCTCCAGCTCCTTTATGTGGTCCTGCTGAGCTCTAGTCGGCTTCTTCTTGTGAGATCTCTCTGGGACATCCTGGAGACCCCTCCCTTGCTGCTTGCTTGCAGGACAGGGGGTGGTAAGGTCCAACAATGCATCCTGAAGGGCCAGGTGCACCCATCATAGTGGCTCTATGTTTATATTCCTCCTTTGATGGGGGTCAATGCATGGTTTCTCTTTATGAGGCACACGATCAAAGCCAGGCCTCATGAGCCAGACAACCAAAGAAGCGTGTGTTGCAAGCCTAACGCAGGGTTGAATTCAAGCCAAGCCATGGAGCTTTGTTAGGTTGTGGCATACTCTTGGGCACGCAGGCAAGATTTCAGCCTTCACCTTAATGGAGAGTGATGAATGGACTTGAGGCGACAGTTTGGAAAGTGAGGCTACAGTGTCAGGAAATAACAGTGACATTCATGCTGGATAAGTGCTGTGGGGAGGACAAATCAAAGAGGCAGGCATTTGGGGCAGAAAGCATATGATGCAGTCATTTGATCTATAGATCTGGGTTCCATCCGGATTTGTCACTACTCTCTTCCACACTGGCCTGCCCCAGCTGTGACAGTCCTTATATGCATATGTAAGGCAGGCTTAGAAGCTGTGCCTAACAGCTTCTGGGGGATGGGGGGCAACTAGTCTGCATGGGTCCTGTATTAGCATGAATACAAAGAGCACAATTAGCTAATTAGCATACTGGGAGCAGGACATAGTTGGTAATGGTATTTGGGGTTAGTCTGCTCACAAATCTATCAATATCTGTAATTCTACTAAGGGGAGATATGAAATACTGTCTTTTTGTGAATTGCTATTCTCTGCTTGTTCCAAATCTGTTTGGGTTAGTTAAGGGGTAAAAGCTACCCTTAGTTCAAAAGGGACCTGTAAGAGAGGCCACTGGCTATTTCAGACTATTTAGACAGGGGTGGGGTTTTGCATAGGTTCTTTTGGAGCAAAATGTCTGAGGCATTCTGCCCACCCCACTGTGGAATGATAGACCTGGCTGGGTCTCTGGGAGGGCTGTTCTATGTTATGGAAGTAGCTATTAGCAGCTACTTAAGGGCTAAGAGCTGAAATCACTGAGCTGAAATTCACTAGGGGGGAGAGAGCTCCCTGTCTCTGAGCTGAAGAGGAGCAGCAATGGAGTGACCAGCAGGTGGAGATGGTGGATGGTGAGAGTGGCCATCAGCAAGCTGGACAGTGCGAGTGACCAGCGGGCAGAGCCAGCAGATGATGAGAACAGCCAGTGGTGAGCTAGGGAGCACAAGTGACCGGAAGCAGAGCTGGTGGACAGTGGGCGGAGCCAAGGAACAGTTCTAGAGGATGGAGTGAGTGACCAGTAGATGGTGTTGGCAGACAGTTGGCGTGAAAGTACCTGTACCCTAGGGTTGGTTGGGAGGTTAGTTAGCACTGATTCTCCAGATCAGTGCCAGCTTTGCCATTAAGTTTGTATATTCTGTTATGTGGTGTGGGTGGTTGGGAACTTTGCTCTATACTGGTTTATCTAGATTCGTGCTGATCTCTGTTATTTGGCCTTTTGCATTTTGTTTTACTCTCTTAAAATTTCTGTTTGCTACAGTCAAACTCGTGCATGCGAATGGGGAACTCTTACTCTTTTGGGGTGCCCAGGAAACAGTGCAGGATTACCAGAAGTCTCAGGGGGGGCTTGAGCCGGTTGGTGGTACTACATTATTGGGAAACCCCTAGATACAGAACCCGGCCCTTGTCCTGCCAGCCTGCCCTGGCAGAAGGGTTACACATATCTGTTCTGGGGTGTCTGAATGGCTCATCCTCCAGCAGGGCAACTTGATCCATCCCACTCACATAAAGAGTTAGAGAGGCAGCAAAGTGATGTGTTGATCAGTTTCCAATGTCAGGTTGAGCCTGGGGCATAGGGGCTTTTAGACAAATGGGGCCAAAATGAGCTTCAATTTACAGCAGTACAACCAGGGACCAATGCCTCAGAAGTCCGTGGAGGTATTCCAGACTTACACTGGCACAACTGAGGACAGAAATGGCCAAAGTTCCTTGAATCTCTGAATTAAGCAGCTTTCTGGGAAACATTCCCTCTTCCCTGGACCAGGTTTGGTACTGCACTATTCACCAGTTCTCTCTGAAGCCACTCTCAAGGACATAGTACCCGCCACAATGTGTGTACTGAGTGAATGTGGATATGGCTTTTGATAGTACCTGTCCCAGTAGGTCATTGCTTACCCCCTGTTTACTGCTCTGTCTGCAGACAATGTTGATGATGAGACACATCCACTTGGCCACAACAGTCCTGTCTCACACAAGCTCACACGCCACTGGTGAGTCAAATCTGGCATCTGCACAGCTAGGTACTGGAGCCTGTAGGACATCTACACTAGAATCCTGCTTGCTGTGAGCAAATCTGCCTGGAGTTCACTGATGCAGAATCAAATTGGAAGGGCTGAGTGTCATTTTTGGGTCCTTTTCAACCTATTTGTAACCAGCATGATGAAAACCAGAAGCAACTATGGGTCCACAGTGTGGGGTTTGCTATTCCATCAATTACTTCCCACCACTGCGTGTGTCCTGGAGCAGGCCAGGCAAGCACCAGGCTGATTCCAATCTGCACCTAGTGATACAAGAGCAATATTATTCTAGCATCTGATGAAGCAAGTCCAGGGCCTGGCTGTCATAGTAGCACAAACAAAAACATGAACACTCGTACACAACACTGAGCAGAACAGAAACCATCTCCTGGAGTGCCTTTATATGGCTGTGTCTCAGGTCTAGCCTTGCAAAGGAGCAGGTCCTTGTTGCTTTCCAAGTAGATGCATGCAGCATGCATCAGTGGTTTGCAATGAGGAGGATGGCTTTCTCCCTACTCTTTGTGTGAGTGACTTACAATATGGGAGTGCAGACAGATGCATGGCACTCAGGGGCTGTCCAAGCTTTGCCCACAAACAGTTCTGTGCAACACTGACAGGTCTTCGAGGAGGCAGCTTATCCTTCGCGCCTCCATGGCCCTCATCTGGCACAGGTCTCTGTGAAGGTTGCCAGCAGGACACAGCCATGGGATAGGCTTTTCTGCAGTGATTCAGGCCTTGTGCCCTCACTGAGACCTCTGGAAATTCATCTAGCCTTCCTCCCTGGGCACATGCCCCTGGGATGTCTTTCAGCCCCTGGCCCTGCCTGGCTGGTCCTGCCACTTGACTGCATGAGGTGTGTCAGCCTGTCAGCACTGCCGGGTCACCATCCTGCCCCACAGGCCACTGGGAGGTGCTCTCAAGCAGCTCCACATGAGGGGGACTGCCCACCGGGTCAAGGACTTGTCACTTTGCAATCAGTAAAACTTTCAGTTAGACACCTGGGGCTGGTTGGGGCCCTCTGACTAGGGCTTGGGCCAAGGCGCTCTAGGTTTTTAGACCCTCCTGCTTCACAGGGTCCCAGAGCCTGGGCTCCTGCCTGATCCCAGCCATCTATGGCGCAGTCGAACAGTCCCATAGCTTGATCCGTGGGAGTTGGAGTCAGCTAACATGGGCCAGCTGCAGGTGCCTAATAGCAGGGAAACTTCCTTCAGAGCTCTGTGTCAGGTGTGCTGGGGCAGGGCCTCCTCCAAGAGGTCTGTGTTGGGCTGCAGCAGGATTGAACCATTTCTTAGACACCCACCCACAGCAGCTAAGGTTGCGTAGCTCAGCACTAGAGAGGTAGAGGACCCTCTGCCAGTGAGTTTCTTAGGTATTTGCTGCCAGGGAAGGAAAGATGAGACTCAGCAATCATGGGCTCCATTCCAGACTCAGCTAGGCACAGACTCCTCTGCCCATTCCTCCACAAGTTAGACCCCTACTTCCCCATCCCCCCAACCTGTTCATTGCTCTAAGTTTCAGCCTCAGCTCCAGCTCCTTTTTCCCAGGCTCCTTACCCAGCCAGGTCCAGTCTTCCCCTCTTGGCTCTTCATCCGAGCTTCACCATCACCTCCAGTCACCTCCTCTTCCACCTACGTTTCTTTTCCTCAGTGGCTTCCTGCCTCAGTCTCTCTTCCTGGCTTCTCACTGAACATCCTTCCCCTGCTCTTTGTCCCAGTCTCTTTGCTGAGCCAGTCAGAGTTCTCTCTTCATACTCTGAATCTTCATTCACACCCCAACCCCTGACCTTTTCCTCCTGCCTGAGTGGATCCTGGAGACACTGAAATCTGATCTGATGCTCTACAATAACATCTACAAAGGTCCAGTCCGTAGAAGAGTTCCAAGTGCCTAGGATAAGGCCATGTGATTGAAGCCAAGTGCATCAGACAGATAAACGAACCCCATTCTAGATGTACGGTCTTCTGTGTGGGGCACTCCTGTGCTGCTCTTGCACTGTTACTTCATTCCCAATTGCTTTAGCTAATGTAAAATGAAAGTCAGCTAAGTGATGTTTTGCTTTTTCTTCAAAAGAAAAGAACACCTGGCATGAGCTCTCCACTCTAAATGGACTCAGCTAACATAGGTCTAAGTAATGTCACTTGTTCCTGGAACCTATCATGGCACTGGCCAGGCACAAGGTTTTGGGACACTTCTCTGCTGTGCTGTTAAGCTGCCACAGGCCTACATGAGACCACAATGACGGGTGCAGTATAAAATCCCAGCAAGACCAATGGTTAGACCTACTCACGGGACACAGGGCACTGGGACCTCATTCAGACCCACGTTTTCAAATGTGGTGCCTAACGCTTGGCACTGAAATGGGTGAGACTAGCCTGGTTCCAAAGGTAGCTTCAGGTCCTGTGGGTGTCAAGTCTGAAATCTCTGGGTGCCAATTAGCCCTGCTCTAAAATGGGCATCAGCCTGTTTACCAGCTTCTTAGCAAGTTGTAAGGATTCATTAATTAATGGTTGTCAAACGCTAAAGATCTTTGGGTGGAAGGAACACATTATTATTCTAATGAAAGTGCTGTACAGGACAGGATGCATAGACAGGGTAGAAGGAATTTGTTTCATTATGGCATAAGAGGAAGTGGAAAAAACAGGCCCAAAGCCATGGGAATGGGACCATCAGTGCCCATTTTGTCTTTGCAAATGGTTCATCTATGTTATTGCAGGCAGTTATTTACAGCTGTGGCTTTTGGAGTCCCCTGTACATTGGCCACATTTAGCTTTCTTGGTTCTGTGAGAGCTCGTGCCAGAAATTCCTGCTCTGTGTCTGGGAGAACCTTGCAGAGCTGTCAAAGGCAGCAATAACAGTCAATCAAAACTCATTTTCCAATAAGCTTACAACATTCTGGAGAAGCATGACTGTATCCTTCAGGGATCAACCCAGGCCCTGCAATCACATATTTTCCTGTTGCTCAGAACTCCTAAAATAACTGTGGTTGTTAACAGAAATATCGCATTGCAAGAAACATGCTTTTTCTGTTTCATCAGCTAGTCTTGATGATGTGTTACAGATCTCTGGACTGGGCTGCAGATATATGGAAGTGGTTACGGCTCAATTCAAATAGCAATGGCATTGTTTCATCAAGATTTTAATCTCCAGAGGGTATGCATAAATCAGAGCAATATTAGGAAGTGGGACAAATGCTTGTTAGATGAGCCCATCTGTGTGGTCCAACACAATGTAATCTCATTGGTAAAATGATAGTGGGACTGATTCTAAGATGTCCTATAGCCATAGCATCACAGAGACTATTAATTTTCCTATTCACAGGGTAGGAACCTTGTTTTCTCATGTGGATTTTGTACAGTAGCAGAGACAGGCAACTGTGTGTCAGTTCGACACCAACATGCATTATGTATTGCACAATATGCAACTTCCCCCACATCTCTTCTGGCCAGTCTGCCGCAATACTAGCCTGGAAGAGGAGAAAGTAATTCTGTCACCACAGTCAGTAAGGGTAAATCTACACTGGAAAAAAAAAAAAAGATGAGTTCTTAACTCAGTTTAACTAACTCATGATACTCATTCATGTTGAAATAGAAGGAAGAGCAGCTTGGCTATTAACTCCGACTTGTATCTTCAGTTCAATCCTAGGCTCCCCTAGAGACTTCAACTTGAGCTACTAAGTCAAGTTGAAAGCTAAGTTGCTGTGTCTTCACTGTTACTTTAACCAAAGTTAGCTAGCCTGTGATAAATACACACCTTTTTATTTGCAGAATAGACAGGCCCTGAGACCAAGTTTTTGAAAATCTGACCAGGTGTGTTATCTTTAGGCACCACAATACCTTAAAAATCAGATATTCTGAAATTTATGACACCGTTCCCCCTACTTGCAAGTCCCTGTGATAGACTCAGGCTCCTATGTCACTTAGAAAACACAACAAGAGTCCTGTGGCACCTTAAAGACTAACAAATTTCTTTGCACATAAGCTTTCATGGGCTCCAACTCACTTTGTCAGATGTACACAGACTAACATGGCTACCCCTCTGGAACTATGTCACTTAGGGTCTTTTGAAACTTTTGTATAAATGTAAATGTCCTGTCTTGCTCTTATTTCAGTTCATTCATGGCAAATATTGGCCCTCCCAAAGGAACAGGAGCAGAAGCTCTGAGCAAGGATCTATCAGTAATAGGAAGTACTGTGTTACTAGTAATAATAATAATATAAAAAGCACTCTCAGGCATTTCCAGTGAATTATTGTCCTTAAACACAGCTCTAGATACTAGCTCAAGTTCTTAGCTGGTGTACGTCTTGATTTAGTATTTATCTGTCTGAGCACAGACAGTCTTCAAAGAGAAGCTGCTGAAATTGAATTTATTTGCAAATTCAGTTGAATTGCTTCAGGATTTAGTAGGGACATTAGATTTTCCCCTCATTATAAGAGGTGATTTGACCTCATCTCCCTCTATATGCTGTTCCCCAGTGTTTGAATCCTTACAACTGTTTTATTTGCTGTTAAACTGTGGCCTGTTCCCATGACTTACACTTCCCTGCATTTACTTCCTCCCATTCAGTAAGTTCTCCTATCTCCAAAGCATCTGACAAAAGCTCATGCAATAAATATATTTGTTAATCTTTAAGTGCTGTAGGACTCCTTGTTTGTTTTCCTTGTTTCTAGTTTGCTGCTCACAAAATTAGAGTCTGACCGTGACTCAGATCCTAACACAAGGGGCCTGGCTGGCTCACTCTCAGGATCCAGCCACACTCTCTGCCTCATGTGAGTGACAAGAGATGCCCATGTCTGTGCAGCAGGGCAGAGCGAGGCAGAGTCAGGGCCGCTGGAGGCAAGACTTTCCCAGAGATCTTACAGATCCTGGCAGGTGTGGCGGCTGAGCCCAGGTGACTCTTGCTCTCAGCCCTGCAGGTCTGTGTCTGAACTGCCAGCCTGGCACTGTTGCTACACAGGGAAGACGGGGCATTTTGGTGGAAATGGCCAAACTCCCAGAGGGCCTGTGCCTGATGGCATTTTAGACAGCTGAGGGCCTTTTCTCCTGAAGTCACTGGAGATCACTTGGCCAGTTCCAGCCTGGGCAATTCCTCCCCACACCTAATCTCCCTCCCAGTTTCGATGGGACAGAGTGCACCTCACGTGCATTATCACCAGGCGGCTGTGTTAGTTGCTACAGGACAGAGAGCAGGGCATTCGGGGGCTGTTAGCACATAACTGCTCTCAGCACCTGCGCTGTGAGCCACCGACCACTGCTGACTAACCAAAGGACATCAGGGATGTTTGAAATCATGCAGGTGACACCAGGCCCTGCTCGGCAGCACAGTCTGGGGTGGGGCAGGGAAAGACAGCTTGAAATCATCCTTTATACTGCCTGGATTCTGGGCTATTCCAGGGATTACCAGTGTAATTTGCAGCAGGCACAGATGCTGTTCTAATTTGCATAAAAAGCTAATTAGCTTAGCCTCAGCCCAGCCTTTGCATCATCAGGTGGCAGCTGGTGGTGTAGGGAAGTCCCTGGTTCCTAGAGCACAGACACAGCTGTTTCAAAGCAGACACAGCCCAATGGTATATTTTAGTAGATGTTGAGTTTCCCACTCACACCCTGTTCTCAGGACTCGCTATCCTCCCAGGCTCAGCTCGTTCTGTTCTGTCTCTGTCTGCCTCCCTTCAACCAGAGGCTGGATGTTTTGGAAGGCGTCCTGCCCGTGTTCAGGCTGGATGGGAGAGCCCAGCTGGGGAGGAGATGGTCCAGGCTATCAATCTCTAGCACGAGCTTCACAGAACGTTCCTGAGGCTTATTTGGCACTCTGGGAGTCACCAAAGGCATTTCTTTCTTTTCCTGCTTCGCTGGACTTCACTTGCTGTGGACAGGGTTGGCCGAGAAGAGCTTTAGCCGCTTTTTCTCCTTTCTGTCTCTGATGCTGAGTTAGCTGTTCTGAGATGCCAGTGGCCAGTGACCCAAGTATCTGTTCATCTAAGTATTTGGGCATTGGCAGGGACTGGGAAAGATCCAGTCAGCTCCCCTGTTCCTGTGACAGGAAGGTACAAAAATCTGGAAGGCATGTGCACTGCCTGAGGCTGCCCCACACCAGCAGGGCTCAAGCCAGCCCGCGGACAGTGTGGTATGGGCTCTCAAGCCCACCTAACTCTGGGTCTGAGCACAGGTGCCTAGTCTGGGCTGCAGTGTCCACACTGCTGAGTGGCATGGGAGGCCAACCCCCCTTTCTCCTTCCTGATCTTTTTTAGGGGGCTTGTATCTCAGGCACCACACTGGGGAGCAGTCTCTGCTTACGAGCCTTTAAGTACTGCCAACTGCAGACATTCAAAAATCAGCAGTCAGGTCCCCAAAATCATGAGACTGGCTCGGAAATCCTGAATTCTTTGTTTTAAACGTGGGATCATTTTTATTTGCTTTCTCAGATTGAGATTTTAAGCTTCTGCTTTCCCAGTTTTCTGCATAAATATCAGGGAGAGAAACTCACTTTTTCTTTACATGACAGCTGAGGCTTTCATGCAATCACAGGACTCCAGGAGCTGCAGACTTAGTCAGAAAATGAAATATGGTGAAACTCACAGGAACTAGCAACAGTGTAACTGCAATTTTGCTGAGTCCTGGAACAAAGGGGTAGGCGACAGTCCTTGCCTGGGTTCTGGCTGGGGGGAAACCGAAAGTAACAAGAAAAGCCAGCTGCTCAAAAGCTTAGCTCTTCTGGAAAGCAGAAAAGATATGAGGTCAGGTCACAGTCTGGGGCAGGAGCTCAGGGCCATTTTATTTTATTGAAATTAGTGGAAAGGCAAAGACTTCTTGTTCCACACCTGGCTGGCAGCCATAGGGACAGATAACAATAAAGGGCCCAGAATATATTAGCTTCTTATAGCCAAATGCTAAGGGTTGGATCCTGCAGCCTGCTGACTGATCCCCAGTGAATTCCCGAGGAACTTGGCTTGCAGACAGCCTCTGCCCATTATTTCAGCTGGCAATGCACCCGTGTATTCTCCCCAGGACTTGAAATTAGGGGAGGTGTAGAGTGAGGTATTGGGAGTGCTCACTAAATTGGTAGAGCACTGTTACTAGCTGACAACTGGCGGGGGGGGGGTGTTGGGAAATTCAGGGAGGCGTGTGGGTGGGGTGTTAGGGTAATCCCTGATCCATGGTGCTTTGGGGGCCCTTCTGATCAACCCATTCCTTTGATACACAACATCACTGTCTTGGGCAGCATCCCCCAAGCTCATTGCTCCATAGCCAAGCACTTGCCCTAATTTATGGCTAATCTAGTTCTTGTCAGACGTAATGATGTAGAGAGAATGGATTCGGTCTTCAAACACTGCTGTACCCAGAAAATGTGACTGAAGTGCCCAGGAGCAGATCCTGGAAGCTCAGCGTTGAGGGGCCTGATCTACAGGTCTCCTGGGCTCTTTGATTTGGGGGGTATGCCTCTCTGGCACCTCATCTCTGTATGGTGCTTTTAAATTGTGGAGCACGCTAGCGAGGTTAGCCACCATTTTGCTCTTTGTGGCAAGCAGACACCTTGTTTTCCCATGTGCCCTTGGCTTTCTGGCTCTCTTACATTACAGTGTTGGTAAAATAGAAACATGCATCGTGGCTGGTGGACTAGGATGTAGAAGGCCTGAATTTCTTGAAAGGCTTGTTATTGGGAAGGTGCCAGGGGACCAGGGAATTGAGGGGAGAAACACAGACACACATGGACCAAGCAGTGTGCAGAGGTGACTAAACCATCACTTGTTCAGCTTGCCCAGTATCCAGAGTCACTACGGGATGTGCAGGGAAGATTATCCTGGCCCCGACGTGAGGCAGGAGCTGGGTCCATTGTCTGTAAAGCTGCTGCAGCCAAATCAGTGCTGAGGATGTGGCTCCTACGTCTCTTTAGTTCTCTCCTTTGGGGCAGTCACCGTTCCAATGGAACCAGTTTCTTGAGGTCTGAACTACTGTGTATTACAGACTTTCTCAGAGATCATCTGAGCATCTGTTTTGGAAATTTCCCTGGCTTTTTGTCTCCTGGTGTATCCCTCAGCACCCAGGTTCTTTTCCCCCATACGCTCTGTCATGCGGTAAACGTCTCTACTGCTGCAGTATCTATGCAAAGGGCCCCTGAGCTGAATGGGTGTGTGAGCTTACTCTGGCGCTCAAGGCTGGTAGACAGGCCCAAGAAGTGGCCTATGGCATCCAGCCATTGCAAGTCCATTGAGAGCAGCATGGCTGGGTGAGATCCACTTCTTCTAATTTCAAGGAGCAGGAATTTGTGTGCACTCTCCTGCAATGGGTCCCCATCTCTGTTCCTGGTGGTAGTTCACCTTCCTTTCCCTGGGGGGAACTGTACCTTTCAGGGGCTCAGGCAGAAGCCGTTTGGAGTTGGCGGTTCTGTTCTGCAGAGGCTCACATTATGCAGTGCTGATCAGCGAGCAGTCACACACTGACACCCAGCTCTGCACCGGAGCAGGTGCAAAGAAGGGCTGATGATCCACAGCATGAAAAACCTGCCTTATGAGAGGAGACTCAAAGAGCTTGGCTTGTTTAGCCTAACTGTATAAATACATCAGAAGGATCAACAGCAGGGAGAGGAGTTATTTAAGTTCAGTGCCAACATGGATACAAGAACTAATGGCTATAAACTGACCATCAGGAGGTTTAGACTTGAAATCAGATGCAAGTTTCTAACCGTCAGAAGAGTGAAGTTCTGGAATAGCCTTCCAAAGAGAAGCAGTGGGGGCAAGAAAGCTAGCTAGCTTCAAGATGGAGTTTGAGACGTTTACGGAGGTTATGGTATGATGGCACAGCCTAATCTGGCCATTGACTGATCTTTCACTAGTAGTGGTAATTATGCCCAATGTCCTGAGATGGGATGTTAGATGGGTGGGTTCTGAGTTACTACAGAAAATTCTTTCTTGGGTGTCTGATGGATGAGTTCTGCCCACATGCTCAGGGTTTAGCAGTTCACCATATCTGAGGTCAGGAAGGAATTTTCCCCCAAGGCAGATTGGCAAAGGTGCTGGGGTTTTCACCTTTCTCTTCAGCATGGGGCACAGCACACTTGCTGGTGGATTCTCTGCACCTTGAAGTTTTTAAATCACGACATAGGAAATTCAATAACTATGTCAAGGGTTAGGGGTCTGCTACAGTGCTGGGTGGGTGAGGTTCTGTAGCCCGCGTTGTGCAGGAGGTCAGATTTGATGATCAGAATGGTCCCTTCTGACCTTAAAGTCTGAGAGTCTGTGGTCACCAATCACCATCTTCTAGGGCAGTGGTTTTCAAACTTTTTTCTCAAGACTCAGTTGAAAAAAAATCATTTATACCTGTGACCCAACAATTCCATCTTCAAGTAATGCATTCTAGTCTTTTGGCTGCAGCAGCGGGGGGGCGCCATGACCCAGTACCTGCGCCTGTGATATCCAGTACTGGGTCTTGCCCCACGGTTTGAAAACCACTGAACTAGAGGAGGGTGGATGGGACATTCTGGGTGGTACCCTGTAGGCTGCTCTAAACTCTCAATTAGGTACCAGCCCAGATGACCGGGAAGCAACAACTGATCTGCTTGGTCTGACTCCTCCCACAAAACTAAACGTTATCGCCTGCCTCGAGCTCTGGCCTCATCTATGGGCCCCTTGAGTCAGGAATGCACTTGAAGAGTCTAGGCTGTGACAACATGACTGAACTAGCAAGCTGCTGGCAGGCTGGCCAGAGCATGGGATGCTCCCAACATGATTTGTGAGTGCACAGGCTGGTAGAGGAACGTGCCACAAAGAGCAAAGATCTGGGCCCCCGCTTTGGGGATGCAATAGAGGAATCTTTGTTAATGAAGGGTCATTTTCTAGGTCAGTGGTTCCCAAGCAGTATGCTGCGGCAACACCCAGTGTGCTGCGAGCATCCCTGACAGCTGGGGTTAAAGTCCCCCCCCTGCTCAGCCCAGCCAGGGCTGTTTTCTGAAACACCATGGTTCATGAATATTCATAAGTAATTTACGTTAATTTGAATATCTGAGTTTTTAATGGTGGCGTGCCTCAAAAAATTTGCAGGTATCAAGGTGTGCCATGGCAGAGCACAGGTTGGGAACCACTGTGCTAGGTAGCTCCTACCTGGGGTGTCCTGCTGGGGTCTGGTGGTTTCAAGCCTTGAATACCTGCAGGTTCAGTCCATCTCATGTAGGAAAAACAGGCTTCAAAGCTAGTCACAGCCAGATGACTGGAAGGGCCCGAGTGATTCAGGCGCAGATCCCCCCGTGATCAGAATGCCCAAGGGGCAAAATGACAGTATGGTAGAGTGCCTGAACACCCATGGGCCTGGGTCCAGGCCATCCACCACCCCAGGACCAGAGTATCTGAGCATCACAGCACCCAAGGATTCGGACAGCAAGCAGTCCCAGAATGCCAGAGTCTGTGCTCATTCCTGCAGACCGTGGGCATCCCTCTCACACTGTGCTATGATGAACCCCCAGGCCACAGTCTGAGCCCAGCTCTGGGCACTTCTAGTCACCACCCCATAAGTTCCCCATTGCAGGCTGGCCTCACTTACTGGAAAATCATAAAACCTCAGCTGCTCATTGTAGTCAGCAGAGGGAAAAATGCTGGGGTCCTATTTCTGGCACTAATCAGTTAAGAGGATATTAAAAATATTCCTTCTGCCAGGTCAAGTGAGACAAAAGGTGTAAGCAGGGCTAGCCAGCACAGGCACATAGCAACCCAACAACACCCTTGAGACTCCAGCATCTCTGCAAACCTGCTGAGGGACTGGCTTTGGGCACTAGGTCCCAGCCAATGACGCCGTAGTGCTCCTGGGGCAAGAAAAATCAGCTCCCCAGTGTGTGCATGCATCCCCCTGTAAGAGGTTGCCAAGGAGCAAATGCTCTCACCTGCTGGGAATTGCCTGAACATCTCCAAAGAGCCCAGGAGGACAGCAGGGGTTCCTCTTCATCTTGCTTTCCAAGGCCCTCCCCTTCCCATGTAAATATGAGCCCTCTAGAACTGCAGCACAGTGGGCCAGCCCTGGCTTGCTGACAGGTAGGAAGTGGATCACCTGGGTGCTTTTGGAAATTGTCCCACAGTGTGAATATCATGATGCTGTTTGGGTCATGGACTGTCGTTTTGTTCTGTGCCTGTACAATTCCCAGCCCATTGGCCTCCCTGCCCATGAGCAGGGCTCCTAGGTACTCCTGCAACAGAAATCACGATATTTTCTGTATTAGTTTCTAGTCTTTTCTTAAAGACCTCAACACCATGTGGACTTGACTGAACACTTAGCTGTCCATCACGACACCTGTATTTCTTCCCTGAGCGGTTGGAGTTTAGAATTCATCGATGTATGAACGATTCCATTCAGCCTTGCTATGTGCAGCACCTTGCGCTCATCTCCAGCGCCTACTCTCTCTGTTTTGTCTCATCTCCATAACTTTACAACTCCCTCACTAGCCAAGGTTACTGTCTCTGCTCTCTCTTTTCAGGGGTCTCAACCCTGGGATGGCTGGTAAATGGACATCACCTTAGCCTACTTCCTAACACACCTCCTGAGACACGCAGCTCTTTGCAGAACTGACTCAGGCTCGTGGAGTTGTAGGGGGAGTTCTTAGGGTGCATGTTTTTAAAAAATCCTTCTCTCATATTTTGCAGAGGCCATTTCTCAGGGCTGATTTCCAGCCTTGGAAGGTGAGCTTTGTGTTTCATTGTTACCTAAGCAACCTAAACCAGGCCAAATAGCATTGCTTTCCCACAGCAACATCTGTTAAACATCTACTCCCAACTGTTCTTCTACATGAGGGCTCGCCTTTGTCAGAGTGCTGGGCTCCGCTCTGAAAGGACCTTTCAGTGAGGAGGCTTTTGTAGGGGAAGCCAGCGAAGCAAATGTGTATTCGTTCTGCTGCCTGCCTGCCTCTGGGCTTGGACAGAGCTGTGGAAAGTGGATTTCATTTTATAGAAGGTGACTGAATCCAAAATAACCACCCGGGATTGTGTGGCAGAGGGGGGTGGGGAGGGGAGGATCTGGTTTTATGGTGGAGAGTGAGATCTGAGCTGCACAACAAAGCTATGCCATGGAGTACTGCTGTGTTTTTAGCAGGACTGGGAGAAGGGCGAGGCATCCCACATCAGCCATTCTGTGTCCCCCTCGCATTCATTTCTCCAGGTGGTGACTGGAGCTTCGTTCAGATCTCAGGTGCCCAGATTTGTTTAACCATGAAATGAAACTCATGTCTGGGGACAAGACATGCAGAAGGGCTGAGTGATGCTGCAGCCCCTGCATAGCCCTAATGGGATGCTTGTGTTGGGAGATCTGCGGCTGGCTCACTGGACGCAGGTGTGTTTCACCCAGTGTGTTTGCTCAGTTAGAACGGTAGCTATCTGTGCCTGTTCACAGCTGCTGGATCTGTGTCTCTTGGATTATATCTGCAGCAGGGAGGGAGGGAGGTCAGAGACCAGGGCTAGGCATTATGAGCACTGCTTGTTCTGCCTCTGACCCACTGTGAACTGGAATATGTGTCATCACTACTCCTTGCCTCAGTTTCCCCACCTGAGAAGGAAGTAATGAATGGGAGCTAGTGTGGTCTAGTGAAATGAGGTGTCAGATGCACCTGGCTCTAACCCTGGGAATGCAGGTCCTTGTTTCCCGTCAGGCCATAGGCAAGTCACTGACACTTTCCCACTCAGTTTGTCCATCTGTAAAACGAAGAGGAGGCTGTCTCGTGGCTGCTTGCTCCTGGGGATATGGAGAGCTGAGGGAGCACCGTGTTGTTGGTAACATTGCTTCAGCCCACCAGGAGGGCTGGAAGAATCCATCCACAAAGGAGAAAAAGTTTGTCAAGTACTTGCCTCTAGGGCCGGAAGGAACCTCGAGAAGTCATCTATTCCAGCCCCCTGCGCTGAGGCACAACCAAGTAAACCTAGACCATCTGAGGCAGGTGTTTGTCCCACCTGCTTTTGAAAACCTTCAGTGATTGGGATCCCACGGCCTCCCTTGGAAGCCTGTTCCAGAGCTGAACTACCCTAGAGGTTCCTGAACTTTAACTTAAATCATCTTTCTGCAGATTAAGTCCATTCTTCCTGTGGACACAGAGAACAATTGATCACTTTGCTCTTTGTAATAGCTCTTAATGTAGTTGAAAACATATCAGATCGCTCCTCAGTCTTTGTTTCTCAAGACTACATGTGCCCAGTTTTTTGAACCTTTCCTCATTTCTTGTTGCTGTCCTCCAGATTCTCTGATTTGACCACAACTTTCTTAAAGTGCAGTGCTAGAAACAGACAGAGCTGGGACCTCACCAGCTCAGATGTGGGACAATTACCTCCTGTGTCTTACATACAACACTCCTGTTACTACACCCCAAAATGATTTTAGCCTTTTTTGCAATTGCCTCACCGTGTTGAATCATATTCAGTTTGTGATCTGCTATGACCTCAGATCCTTTTCAGAGGTACTACCACCTAGCCAGTTATTTCCTATTTCGTAGTTGTGTATTGGACTTTTCCTTCCTAAGCTAAGCACACTGCACTTGTCTTTATTGAATTTCATCCTGTTGAATTCATACCAATTCTCTAATTTGGCAAGGTCATTTTGAATTCTAATCCTGTCCTTCAGAGTGCTTGCAACCCCTCCCAGCCTGATGTCCTCTTCAAATTTTATAAGCATCCTCTCCACCCTCTTATCCAAGTAACTAATAAAAATATTAACTAGTATCAGACCCAGGACTGACCGCTGCTGGACCCCACTAGATGTGCCCAATAGTTTGGCAATGAACCATTGATAACTCCTCTCAGTACAGTCTTTCAACTACTTGTGCACCATCCTACAGTAATTTCCTCTAGATCACATTTCCCTAGTTTGCTTAGGGGACTGTCATGTGGGACTGCGCCAAAAGCCTAACTAAAATCAAGATAGATCATGTGTGCTGCTTCTCCCCTATCTATTAGGCCAGTAACCCTGTCAAAGGAGGAAATTAGCTGGTTTGGCATGATTTGTTTTTGATAAATCTATGCTGACTATTTCTTAGATCTCTGTTATCCTCCAGATCGTACACACTGCCTGTTTAATAATCTGTTCCAGTATCTTTCCAGCTATCAGTGTTAGGCTGACAGGTCTATAATTTCCTGGATCATCTTTGTTTCTCCTTTTAAAGGCAGGTACTATGTTTTCCTGTCTCCAGTCTTTGGAAGCTGCTCCTGTCCTCCAGAAATTCTCAAAGTTAATGGTTCTGAGATTGCTTCAGCTACTCCCTACAATCCCCTAGGATGCATTTCAGCAGGCCCTGACAACTATACTCCGTCTAACTTATCTATTATTCTTTAACCTGTTCTTTCCCTGTTTTGGCCTGTTTTGCTTCCTCTTGTTATTAATACTGTGCTGAGAATCTGATCACCATTAAATTTCTCAGTGAAGAGTGAGGCAAAAAAGCATTAAACGTCTTGGCTTTCTTGATGATGATATCAGTTATTAGTTCTTCTTTTCTGAAAATGTGGAGGAACTACTCTTTCCTTCATTTTTTTTCTTGCTCCTAACGTATTGAAATAGCCTCTTCTTATTGCCTTTTACAACCCTCACTAAGTGGAACTCATTTTGTACTTTAGCCTTTCTGATTTTCTGATCATCAGAGAGCTCTTGATGGGCTCAAACTGGACTTCCGCATCTTTTATTCACATTGGGAAATTTACAGTTGTGTCTTAACTATTACCTTCTTGAACTCTCCTGTTTCCCTTAGATTTTCTTCTTAGGAACTTCACTCACCAGCAGGGCCAGATTACTGCAGGGGCTTTAGGGGCTGCAGCCCTGGACTAAGGGGGGCTTCACGGCCCTGCAAAACTCTGGTCCTGAGCTCTGCCAACAACACCCCAACTGCTGCTGGCTGGGGCCCCCTGCCCTACTCTGGCTGCTTCGCCTCCATGCTGCCAGCTGCTAGCGCACCCAGGGAGAGGGAGTCCCTGCTCCTGGAGTGCTGCATGGCTGCTGGCCTGCAAGTGCAGCACCGAATGTCAGGGTGTCGGCTGCTTCACCCCTTCCTGCCCCTTTGTCTCCCAGACCAATTGTTGCCCTGCCCCCTTGCCAGCCCGACAGTGCTCCCGCTGAGGGAGTTCCCAGGCCGTTCCTGGAGCAGTGTGCCGCTGGCTGGCTCTGGGGCAGACCACCCAGCCCAAGAGTGGGGCACCACTGGAGCAAACCAGGACCCTCCCGTGCAGAGTGCTGGCCTGCCACACATGCTTGGCAGGTTTGCTGGCCTGGGCCCCAGTGCGCCTGAGCAGTGCCTCTACCCAGGCTGGCTGCCACCATGGTGGGAGGAGGGTATAGGGCCCACAAAAGAGGGCAGCCCAGGGGTCTCAGACACCTAAATTGGGCCCTCCCAACTTGTTCTCTGACTTTGTTGTCTGCTGCTCTCACTCCTTCCTTTCCTTAGAATCATGAAATCTATCACTTCATGACAACTTTTGCTCAAATTGCCTTCAGCCTTGCTACAGTTAAAGTCCCCCATTACTCCTAGGGCTTGTGCTTTAGATATTTGTGTTATTATTTATTCTAGAAATGACTCATCCACCATCTCATCCTGAATTTGTGGTCTATAGTAAACCCTACTAAGACATCAAACTTATTGTAACCCCTTTATCTTTACCTGGAGACTCCAACAAATCTGCCTCCTCCCTCCTTCTGAGCTCAGAACAAGCGTCTATACTCTTGATGTACAATACAACCCCTCTTTCCTTTTCACTTTACCAGTGTCTCCTGAACAAGATATCACCATCTACACCAGGGGTTCTTAAGCTTTTTCAGCTGGAACCCAGATTAAGTTTGGGAGTCAGCTTTGTGACCCATGGTTCAGTTTTGAATTAATAATGTATTTCCTTTTTCAGTTTACTAAAGAGGATCATGGCGACACACCCTAAATGGCATGGTGACCCATTTTTGGGCTGTGACCTATAGGTTAGGACGCCCTGGGCTATACCAGTATTCCGGTTAGGAGACTTATTCCATCAAGTCTTTGTGATGTGAATTAAGTAATAATTTAGCTCATGTACAGATACTTCAATTCTTTCTGCTCATTCGCCACACTCCTTGAATGGTGTATGGACTGCTAAAACATTCAGCAGTTTCCCCAATTGATTTTCCTCTTGTTGCTGCACTGACCCCAGTGTAGTTTTTTGTGTCCACTCCCATCCCACTAGCTAGCCATTTGGTAAGGTGGCTGTTTTTATGTTTGCATGTGGGCTTTTTTTGTCTGTCCCTTTGAAGCTAGATTAAAACCCTCCTCACTAGACTGGTGAGTCAGTGAGCAAAGCTGTGTGTCCCTTTTCTGTTAAATTTGACCTCATCTTTTCCTAGTGTTGTCAGTTGGTGATTAATCAGTGGCTGTGCATGTGAGCTCCCCGTGTTTTGTCTGTCCCAGTCTATGCAATTACCTGAGACACCCCTCACAATTGAATGAATTGATATGACCACATATCCGTTGAGAGCGAAAGCACTCAAATTAGATTCATTGCAGAGAACCACAATGAAAAGTATGACATATAAACTTGTAAGCATGCTTAACATAGTTATGTCCTGATGAGATGGAAAGATACAATTTGGCAACAAGACTGTCACCATCTCCCAGGCCAGACAAAGCTATCCCTTCTGACCTCCATCTTTATACACTCACAGGTTTCACTTTGCCCCTGTTACGTAGGTAGTTGCCACGCCTTCATGGCATCTACTCCTACCCATCTCCATGCATGGGGGACTAGACCAAAACTTCTCAATCCATCATATTGTTATGACATTGAGAAGGTCAAATTGTCCCCATTACCTAGTGCCTTGAGGTCTCAGTATTTTCTATTTATATTTTCTTGAAGCAGAAAAATACCAGGTGCACCTGAAACTTAGCCAATTACTGTTAATTTCCATGACTCCTGACAGACTACTGTGATTTTCCACATCCTTGGCCATGCTTTAGCTTTGTATCCTGGCCTAGTTTTCCAGGCCTCAGGCCTCATGTTTGACTGGTTATATTAGCTTTTTCTTAGGCTCTCATTTTCTACTACAGCCAGCAGAGTTTCTTCTCAGAACAGCGTCCTCCCGTTGCCACAATTTGCGCAACCCTGCATGCATCTCCAGGATGCACATGTCTCTGGCTAGGCTCTTACCCTCAGCTGCAAGGGTGACTGAAAACACAGCCCATGTGCCCAGTCCTTTCACCCTTGCTCGCAGAGACCTGTAGTCTTGGCTGCTCTGCTCAGGGCCTGACTCGGCAGTATTGTTCTTGCCCATGTGGATGGGGAGTGGTCAGAGGGATGATGAGGGTTGTTAACCTTTCCATGACATCTCAGGCACAGGCTGCAGGGAGATAGCGAGCTTCCTGGGACATTGGGGCTGGTTGGTAGGTGGATGCTTTGGTCGCTCTCGGAAGAGAGTTCCTCATTTTTAGCACCCTACGCATCCTTCTCTTGGGAGCATGAGCCTGTGATCTTCTGGCTTCTCATTCCTGGGCTCCACTCTGTGGCTGATCAGCCTTTCCTCACTCTCCACGTGCCTGGGAGACTAGGGCCTGTGTCCTCCTTTCCTTGTGCAAATAGCATTCCTTGGGAGGCCAGTAGGTTTCTTACAAGTGCAAGGCCCACGCGAGCGGTCTGCAATCTTTGCCCTACAGTTCTCACAGCTGCCAAGCAGTGAGTAAAAACAACCCTCCTGTACTCCCCCAGCCAGCCCCTGCTGGGTCTCAATGGGTGCCAGGCGGTCTGCCTGTCTGTCCCCACCCTCACAGCGCTGGATGTATTCACAGGGAGTGGCATTCCCACCATGCACAAGGCCTGTGTGTAACCCACTTCCACCTTGGGCCATCCCCACGAGGACCTTTCATGTCAGCCCCACATGAAACACAGGAGCATCACAGTTTGCTGCAGAACCCCCGAAACTAAACAAAGCCTGAGTCTCAAACTGCAAACAACTCGTTGCCATGTGTTTCCCTGCAGCGAGGAAATGGCCCCATTCCTCTTGTGGTTTCTGTTTCCAACCACACTGGGTGATTCGAAGCCTTGATTGTGGGCAGCTGGCAATAAGGGCTTGGGGCCCGTACTAGGCCTGGAGATTACTGTAGTCTGCTCTTCTCCCAGCACCTGGGCACCACGGGCTGGACTTGGTCTTGCTCTCTTTCTATACGGAGAAGCCGATGGGGAGAGGAACCTGCTCCCAGCTTTGAACAGAGGGAGGGAGCAAACCCCACACTCAGTGTTAGATCCACCAACCAAACAAGGGATGGAACTGGAGGACAGTGCCAGGCTGGGGGTTTAAAGCCTGCAGACTTCCATGTTTCCCCCTTCTCCACATCGGGGAAGGCTAGTGTGCAACTGGAATGTGCTGTGCGGCAGAGCCCCTGGGCGGACAGAATGGGATCATCTACGTCGGTGTCACTTGGCGAAGGTCTGTGGTTAATTCAGAGCCCTTGACCTAGAGAGTTCCTCACTCAGCTCTGAGCGAGAAGCCATGGCAGCTCTGAGGGACTGGAGGTGGTGTCCTTTCCCCTGAGAGGGGCAGAGCCCTCAGAAATCAGAGGCACCCTCCTCTAGTAGCCTCTTCTCTGCAACAGGCGAGTGGCTGGGTGGCAGGTGTAACTGCAGATGCAATCCTAGCCCCAGGAATGTCGGCGTCAATTGAGACACATGGGCTCAGGCTCTGCTGTGGGACACAGGATTATTTCCGGGCTCTACCTCACAGCTTGGTCCGTCCCTTCTGCCCTTCCAGCTGGAGCTGCAATTGCCAGGTCTCAGAGACATGCTTGTCCTCGCCCTGTTTGAACTAGTATGCTAGAAAGAGCTAGCCACCCTTCTACATACCTAGCATCTCAGCAGGGGAGGAAGTCACGGCAGTGAGCCTCTCACTCCGCACAGTTACACTCGTATTTTCGGCACACTGGCTCAGTCAGCCCTACCATGGGTATATCTCCTGGACCGGGTGTCTCCAAGTGCAGATAGGCCCTTAATTGCGCTGTGCCCTCTTCCCATTGCTACATGTGGCTAACAATCCTTCCTCATCTTCCAAGGGCGCTGGGAGGCTAAGCCGATGGCTGAAGGGTGAGACACCCAAACAGTGCGGTGACGGGAGCCATAGAAGTAGAGACGTAGGCTGAGATTCTCACTGTGACTCTACTCATATGCTGAGGCAGTGAGCTCCCATCAGGGAATCTGCGCCAGAGCTGGTGCAGCCTCAGTGACCTTGGTCTAGCTTGTAGGCTCCTGAGAGAGCATTTTGGCTCTCAAACCCATCTGGGTTAGCCTCCAGGCCAGCCTGATTTGCTCTTTGTTGGAAGCAGGAACATCCCCTTTCCTTTTACAGCCACCTTGCTTCCTCATGCAACACTGTAGTTTTCTGTTTGCTCATTTGTGCCATGCTGCTCCCACAAGGTGCAGCTGGACGAACGTCTGGTGGATATTATCTGAACGGTTAGAAGCTACTCAGCCAGATTTTGCTCTTCATTCCACTAGTTAAATCCAGGACAAGTCAATGGAGTTACTTTGTATTTACATCAGGATAAATGAATTGGAATCTGTCCCACTGTGTCAGTGGCAGTTTGATGTGCTGCAGCAGCTGGGAGAGAAATCAGCAGGGGAAAGAAAAAATGCTCTCACTCGGACCTCTCCCTTCTACAGACCCTGGAAATATTTCACTTCAGACAAGGCCAAAAGAGAAGGCAGTTTTCCATGTTCCACCTGCTATGGCAGATGTGCACACCATGCTGTATTCCATGTGCCTCCTGCCTGAGAAATGCTCCAATTCTGGGAACATGGCGGAACCCGCTTTGGAGACCATGTACTGCTCAGGAACCACTGCTTGTTTCTAGATCAATTCATGCTAACGTTTTCTCCCTCCAATCTGCTTAAAAACAGCCAAAGAGCAAAACTATTTGTGAAAAGACTCATCTACGTCAACTCCTTCTGACTTGTTAATTGCATTTACTCCTGATGGGAGGAAGCAGCTTTTAATGACAGCCTCTATAGACAAACAATGTCTGTATCTAATTACATTCTTCAACTCACTTTCCAAGCAAGCTTCGTCAGATACTTTGCAAGGGCTGCAAGCATCTAACAGCTACTTTGCAAAGAAAAGCTTGTAACTACAGAGGGCTTGTGTTTAAATGGGAATGAGAGACATACTAGAAGGGGAACAGCTGACAATATTTAGCACTGGAAACACTGGGGCTGTAGAAAAGAAAGTGCCTTCAATGTCATTGGGCTTCATCCCAAACTCTGGGAATGAGATGAGCCTTAATAATTAATTCTGTGTGTTCTGAACAAGCTGTGCAAATTCTCTCATTCCACAGAGAAACCGCAGAAGATAACAGGAGCTGCAGCCTAGCAGAAGATCCAATGGCGCAAAGAAGCAAAGTTTCCAAAGACTCCATTTCTCTGTTTAATGACTTTGGAAATGCAACCACCAAGAGATACTTTGAAATGACTGCTTTTCATGGCCATCAGATGAAGCAAAAAACAACCCACAAGGAGTCATGTGGCACTTTAAGACTAACAGATTTATTTTTCGCATGAACTTTCGTGGGAGAAAATCCCACTTCGTCAGATGCTTCGAAGACGGGTGAACTTACAGAATGGAATGAAAATAAATGCAAGGGGCTGTAAAACATAGGATCGGGTCATACAGTAACAGCAAATCAGAGCAGTTGTTATGTTCAAACCATGGGAAGCCTGAAGTCAAATTACCTTTTGTAATGGGAAAAGAGCCCATAGTCTCGATTAAGTCCTGCTTTCACAGAATTTAGCTTGCATATTAATTCGAGTTCAGCTGTTTCTCTTTGAAGTCTTGATGTCCCAGCCACATCTCTGACAACGGTCATTAACAAATCATTTATCGAGTACTTAGAAAGATGGAAGTGCTCAGCAACTGGTTTCTTTGTTTTGTGATTTCTGATATCAGCTCTGTGTTCATTTATCCTTTTGTGTAGCGATCATCCTTTTTGTCCAATGTATAAGATGTCGGGACATTTCTTGCACATGATGGCATAGATCACATTAGTAGATGAGCAGGTATATGAGCCTTTGATGGAGTAGCAGGCTTGATTAGGACCTATGATGGTATCTATTGTGCAGATATGTGGGCAGACTTGGC
Source organism: Podocnemis expansa (assembly GCA_007922195.1). NCBI lineage: Eukaryota > Metazoa > Chordata > Testudines > Podocnemididae > Podocnemis > Podocnemis expansa. Next base: position 1,726,556 of record ML682047.1, read on the forward strand.
AGCGTGGTTTGTTGCAGGGGTGTGTGCCTGCTTCAGTGTTTCTGTTGTTAGACCTGTAGTTGCTGGTGAGTATCTGTTTAAGATTGGGTGGCTGTCTGTAGGCAAGAAGAGGTCTGTCTCCCAAGGCTTGAGAGAGAGAGAGAGAGAGGGATCATCTTTTAGAATAGGCTGGAGGCCCTTAATGATCTGTTGCAGAGGTCTGACTTGAGGGTTGTATGTGGTGACTAGTGGTGCTCTGTTGTTTTCTTTCTTGGGCCTCTCTTGTAGTAGATGACTTTGGGAAACCTGTCCAGCTCTATCAATTTGTTTTCTTACTTCCCCAGCTGGGTACTGTAGTTTCAAGAATGCTTGATAGAGATCTTGAAGATGTCTCTCTCTGTCTGAGGGGGGATCAGAGCAGATGCGGTTATATCTTAGGGCTTGGCTATAGACAATGGATCGTATGGTGTGTTTAGGATGGAAGCTTGAAGGATGTAGGTAACTATACTGATCAGTAGGTTTTCAGTACAGGGTGGTGGTGATGTGTCTATCCCTGATTTGTACTGTAGTGTCGAGAAAGTGGATCTCCTGTGTGGAGTGTTCCAGGCTCAATTTGATGGTGGAGTGGAAATTGTTGAAATCTCTGTGAAAATCTTCAAGAGCATCCCTGCCATGTGTCCAGATGATGAAGATGTCATCAATGTAGCGTAGGTAAAGAAGAGGTGTTTTGGGATGAGACTTGAGGAAACGTTCTAAGTTGCCCATAAAGATGTTGGCATATTATGGGGCCATGCGGGTGCCCATAGCAGTGCCACTGATTTGGAGATATAAATGATCCTCAAATCTGAAGTGGTTGTGGGTGAGCACAAAGTCAAAGTTCAGTCACAAGCTGTGCTGTGGCATCATCTGGGATGGTTCTTCTAATAGCTTGTAATCCATCCTTGTGTGGGATGTTGGTGTAAAGAGCTTCTACATCCATAGTGGCCAGAATGGTGTTTTCTGGAAGTTCTCCAAGGGACTGTATTTTCCTCAGGAAGTCCATGGTGTCTTGAAGATAGCTAGAGATGTTGATAACATAGGGTCCGAGGGAGGGAGTCCACATAGCCAGATAGGCCAGCAGTAAGAGTGCCAATGCCTGAGATGATGGGGCATCCAGGGTTTCCTTTTTAGATACTCACCAGCAACTACAGATCTAACAACAGAAACACTGAAGCAGGCACACACCCCTGCAACAAACCACGCTGCCAAGTCTGCCCACATATCTGCACAATAGATACCATCATAGGTCCTAATCAAGCCTGCTACTCCATCAAAGGCTCATATACCTGCTCATCTACTAATGTGATCTATGCCATCATGTGCAGGAAATGGCCCAACATCTTATACATTGGACAAAAAGGATGATCGCTACACAAAAGGATAAATGAACACAGAGCTGATATCAGAAATCACAAAACAAAGAAACCAGTTGCTGAGCACTTCCATCTTTCTAAGTACTCGATAAATGATTTGTTAATGACCGTTGTCAGAGATGTGGCTGGGACATCAAGACTTCAAAGAGAAACAGCTGAACTCAAACTAATATGCAAGCTAAATTCTGTGAAAGCAGGACTTAATCGAGACTATGGGCTCTTTTCCCATTACAAAAGGTAATTTGACTTCAGGCTTCCCATGGTTTGAACATAACAACTGCTCTGATTTGCTGTTACTGTATGACCCGATCCTATGTTTTACAGCCCCTTGCATTTATTTTCATTCCATTCTGTAAGTTCACCCGTCTTCGAAGCATCTGACGAAGTGGGATTTTCTCCCACGAAAGTTCATGAGAAAAATAAATCTGTTAGTCTTAAAGTGCCACATGACTCCTTGTTTTTTGTTTTTTTTGCTGAACTAGACTAACATGGCTATCCCGTTTGGAAATTCGTCAGATGAAGGCTTCCTTCTTAGGGTATGTCTACACATAGAGCAGAATTCAAATTGTCATCAATTTGAATTCTATTAAGTGCATGGACATACCAGCTTTCATCAGTTTGAACTGAGGATCTCCTCAGTTTGAATTGATGAAAGCTGACTTCGAATTAGTCAAACCTCATTTGACATCGAAGTCAGGGTCAATTCAAACCGAGTAGTTCGAATTGACCCAGTGAGGCCATGTCAATTCGAACTCACCAAGTTCAAATTAACAAGCGTTGACCCTGCACCCTGGAAGGAAACGGCCCTTTCGCACCTGGGGCAGGCAGCCTCAAAGGTGCCTGCCCACAGCAAGATCTGGCTGGGGGGGGGGAAATGGGGTTCCTGTCCCCTGGCTGAGGACAAGGACCTCAGCCAGCACTTCAGGCATGCTGGCCTCCTGGGGGAAGCACCCTCGCGCATGGCTCCTGGGGGGGTGGGAAGCAACCTCCCCCGCATGGCTTCGCCCCGGGCACTGCCACTAGAGCTGGATAGGGGATGATTTTCCCTGTGTCAGGCTCAGAGTCTTGGAGCCTGGCAAGGGACTGGCTGTGACAGTGGCTGTTTTGCATGGCCATCTTGCCACACTTCCCATGGTGCCCCCCCTCCCATTCGAATTGGCAAGGCCAGTCCATGGACATGCCAATTCAAATTGGATTTTCTTGTTTAGCCATGTCAATTCAAATTGACTCACTTCGAACTAATAATTATTTAGTTCAAATTGACTAATTCAAATTGAGTAATTCAAACTGACATGGTAAGTGTAGACATAGCCTTAGAGCCACACTGGTTTGCCAGTACGAATAGCCTGGAGATGTTGTGCTATGGGATGGCACAGCTAACGGGAGTGGCCCAGAAAGTCTGAGCAGGTTGAACAAATCACAGAGCTGTAACTGGGCTCTGTCACTGAGAAATGCATGCTCACAGCTGGGTTTAAACTGAGGAGAGGGGCTGAGATCCAACAGAGAGATGTCACTGGGGAAGTATTCAAAACCAAGGCCACACCATCATAGGGGATAAAGTCATCCCTATGTAGAGTGCCACAGTGGTGGCTGAAATGGGATGTTGATAGTGCTCAGGCAGGCTCTTCTCCCAGGGAGCGTTTTACCCACTGTTAGGGAGCACAGGAAGAACAGTTGCCATGATTGAGACTGACTGAAGCTAAGGTATTAACAGGCCAAAGGTTTACCTGTAGCTGCAGGAGCCAAGTGGGCAAAATAAGTGGGCAAATTTCGAGATAAACGTGGGAATTTTCTTCCTTGCTCACCCTTCCCAATTTTAAAATGCTGATGGAATTCCAATCTTTGGGCATTTTCAACCAGGTCATTATATGATTGAGAAGTTTGGGCTGAGGGATTGGGGGAGATTGTAAAAATGTAATCAACAGTTTTCTCATTTTGCTTCCAGCTTTTGTCCAAACTTGTAAATGTCTGAACAGCCCTAATAATAAGTTAGGACATTTCCATTTGATTCCCCTTTGTGGCTCTCCATTCCCTGGGCAGGTCAGCTTTTCCTTAAGTGGGTTCCTCATTTGTTTGGAAAGTCTTCAATGGCACTGTTCATGCTAGTCGTTTACCTTCAGATAAAGTTTGTGATTTAAAATCTGAAATCCTGATTGTGATGTGATTGGTCACATAAGTGGCCTGATTCCCTAATTGGGCAACTGGTGCCCATGTGAGCTGATAGGAATTCAATGTAAACTTCAAGTTCATGCACTAGAAATTCTCTCCTTGGGTGTAGGCAGGGGCTAGTGAAACTCAGCTGCACCATGGCCATTGTGCAACACAAATGTCCCACTTGTGCCCAGAGAGGAGGCTGCAGAGCAGTGATTTCATCCATCATCTTTCCAGGAACAGACCACGTACCTGGCCCAAGTGAATGGGATTAACACTTGGAATGAGTATTTCTGCCTTGCTCTCCCATCTGTGCAGGCCATTGATCAGAGCTAGCTGGCTCGGGGATAAGGTAGGGTCCTAATAGAGCCTATGACCCCAGCTGGGTAGTGGCTGAAGGTCTATGTTATTCAGTGGCCTATGGGCAATGGGTTGTGTTAGTCCCAGTTTGGTAATGGCCCGTCTATGACTCAGTGGGCTCTGTCCAGGGGATGGTGGGTTTGGGAATGACACTTGTCTTTCCATCATCCCTGCTGTGGGATCAGGATGCGCTGACAGGCCATCAGGGCCTCTTTCAACCAGCACTAAGGTCATCAACACAATGACTGGAGAGTAAAGGAGAATCCCATTGGATGCCAGGTGTGGGTCAGCTCGTGGGGCGTGGGGCCAGGCTTGCTCTTCTCAGCCAGGTTGGACTGTTCCTGCTCCCAATCAGTGGCCCATCTTCTAAATGCAGCCAGCCAGTCATTCAGTCACTAAACCATCCTGGTTAGATGCAGCACAAAGAAACCATGACAGGTCAGCGGTCGTTCTGGGGATACGCCAGCTCCTAAGCCCTCCCTGCTGCACTCAGCCCCCTTTTACTGCCAGTTGTAGTTTAGACACATACTGTTTGTATTTCCGTCCCTTGCAGATCACTTTGCAGTCAGTTCTCAGGCCACGGCAGTATTGGGAAAGTCACACACTCCAGTGCACATGGCGTGTTCATGTGGGAGAGTGAGACACTCAGAATGGACATCAGGAAAAAATCACAGCCATAACACATGGAAGCGACTGCCTGAGGGAGGTGGCCAAGGTGCCCTTTCTTTAGACAGTCAGGAAAGCAGACCACTGGGTGTGACTCAGAAAAGTTATAATGGCTCTCCTCTCAGTGGGTCACAACAGTCCAGGGAAGGGCCATTCTGCAGGAGGAACCCCCAGCCCATTCGGTGTAAAGTGATTCTGAGAGACCGGCTCCGTATCCAGTGGATTGGCAAGAGGGTTTGTCACAAATTCCACCGTATGAACACCTGTGTCATCCAGTGTGATGCCATCGACCTGTCTGCACCTGGGAGGACTGTTAGAGAACACCGCAAAGGCACCCTGCAGCAAGACCATCTTTTCCCAGCTGGATGATGGATAAGAAAAATACCTAATTTGTGCCCCAAATGGTAGTAGCCTGAATGTTGCCAAGTGACCATGGCCCAGAATATTTCATGAATCTGTCCTAGTTGGAGCCTCTGAAGAGTTCTCCTCAGACTGGCCAGCATCAGAACCTAGAGCTACTTTTAGTTCCTTCTGATAACATCTGGCCAGGATATGTCATTGTTCATCTGCTTCTTGTGGATTTTTCTTTTTCTTTCTTTCTTTCTTCCAGAGAAAACATTTTACGTAAGACCTTGGAAACTCCATCTCAAAAGTCCTTCAACCTTCAGAGTGGAGATTTAGTCATATATTCCATATTTTTCATCTTAACTGGGACAGTATTCTATTTTAAGACTGGAAAGTTTCTGCCTTTCAACCTTTTACCTTCCAGAAACTTTTTTCCTTTTCTAGCACAGGAGAGACACATTTCTTTTAATCAATTAGTGTTTTAAGATAATTCCTGAGGCTCACTAATCCTACAGTTTTGCCATGTAATGGTTCCCCTTTTGACAAGTGTACTGAAGGTTGCAGAAAATAAATATTGTACTAGATGATATTGCAGTAGCAGAGTAATAGAGCATGACCATATAATAATCACAGACAGTATCTCACCACAGGCATGCAAAGGGGCAGGGAGCTAAGATTTTCTGTGCAATCTTATCCTGCGCTTTTAGGTCACTCAGAAGAGGCTGGCGATTTTAGGCCCAGAAGCACTACATTCTGATCCTCCCACAGACTCCACGGGTATGTCTACACTGGAGGCTCTGTTAAGTTGACTTAACAAGGTTGATTTTAAGTTGACTTAAAGTCGACCTTGTTAAGTCAACTTAGAGCAGGGGTCTCAAACACACAGCCTGGGGGGGCCGCATGTGGCCCCTAAAGCCATGTCCTGTGGCCCACAACAACACTACTGTTACTGATATTTGCAATATTGTTGTATGGAAATGTTTCAGTGGTGCAGCCCTCGGGCTAACGTACCAGTCCTCGTGTGGCTCTTTACTAGTTCTCATGTGGCCCTCGTGGTGGTTTGAGTTTGAGACCCCTGACTTAGAGCGTTCACATTCCAAACTCCTGTAGATGTCCCATGTCCACACTGACAGCTGCTAGGTCGACTTAACGCTTAAGTCAACCTTATTAAGTTGACTTAAGGGCTAGGCTGTGTTTACACTGGCTTATGTCAACTTAATAAGGTCAACTTAAGGCTTAAGTCAACCTTCTGAGATGGAGTGATTAAGTCAACTTAAGGAAGTGCTTAAGTTGACTTAATAAATTCCCAGTGTGGACAGAGTTGACCAGTGTAGATGTCGCCCATGAGAAGTGACAGCAGCTGGCAGGGTAGGATCCATGAGGCCTGTTTGCTGAGTGTCTTCACCCTGTGTCCATGTTCCACTCTGGAGCCTTTGAGAGATGAATACTCGGCTATGGCCTCATCCTCTAACGCGGATCTCTGGCATAAAAAGGAGGCTGACTGCAGCCCAGGGTTTAGGGCCCTTGCATGGAATGGAGCAGACCTGGATAAGAATGGCACTACTGGATCAGATCAATGGTCCATCAAGCCCACTTGTTACAGTGGTCAATGCCAGGTACCTCAGAGGGAATGAATAGAACAGGTCATCATCAAGTGATCCATCCCATTTCTCATTCCCAGTTATCCCTGTCCATCTGGCCAATAGCTATTGACAGACCTTTCCTCCATGAACTCATCTAGATGTTTTTGTTATAGATTTGGCCTTCACAACATCCTCTGGCAAAAAGTTCCATAGGTTCACTGCGTTGTGTGAAGAAATACTTTATGTGGTTTGTTTTAACTCTGCTGCCTGTTAATTTTATGTGATGATCCCCAGTTTTTTGTGTTATGAGAAGGAATAAATAACCCACCCTTATTGATTCTCTGCACACCAGCCATGATTTTATAAGACTTCTGTCAGATCCCTTCTTAGTCATCTCTGTTCCAAGCTAAAAAATCCCAGTCTTACTAATTTTTCCTCATATGGAAGCTTTTCCATACCCCTAAATATTTTAGTGCCCTTTTCTGTATCTTTTCTAACAGAGTGGATTCTGAGTTACTACAGAGAATTCTTTATCTCATGAGGTCCCTTCCAGCCCTATGACTTGACTTGACTTGACTTTCTTGTGAGTCCAACTGATGAGTCTTGTCCGCACATCCAGGGGTTAACTGATTGTTATGTTGGAGGCTGGGAAGGAATTTCCCCCCTAGGGTAGATTGGTAAAGGCTCTGGGTGGATTTCGTCTTCCTCATAGCATGGGGCACAACTCATTTGCTGGTGGATTTTCTGTAGCTTGACCTCTAAATCATGATTTGAGGACTTTAACAACAGTCATAGGTCAGAGGTTTATTGCAGGAGTGGGTGGGTGAGATTCTGTGGCCTGCATTGTGCAGTAGGCCAGACTAGATGATTACATTTGTCCTTTCTGAACACAGAGTCTATGAGTTGTGGTGACCAGATCTGCATATAGTATTCAATATGTGGGCATACTATGGATTAATATAGAGGCAATAGGATATTTTCAGACAGCGTGGGGAATCTCTGATGTCCCAGCTGTGCAAGCTACCTACAGGATGCAACCTCCTCTACTCCCATTCCTGATCTGCACTGTTTGCCTATGTACAAGATAGGCCTCATTGCATAGATAAGCAGTGGATGTCCACCTTGAAAATCCCACTGGGTCTTAGGCACAGCTTATTAGCTGTGACGTGGCATCAGGACTTAGGTGGTGTTGCACATGACCACTGAGGGAAACTGAGGCACAATGGGGATGTTAGGCATGGTGTTTTTGTGAATGCCAGCAGATTTAATGTTGGATTGATGTAATTAAAAGAGCCAATCCACTGCTGCCTGAGTTTCCCTGTGAATCTAGTCCTGGCTGTTTTCACGTGCCTGCATGAAAACAACAGCTTAGAATAAAAGAGGAGAAAGCGCAGGGTCTGATTTAAAACCAGAAGGTGAATTTGTTAAACTGCAGGAGAGGGAAATTTGCAAAACTCAGCCTGCCCCCACTGAGCCAGATTGTAAGAAACTTCATCTGACGGTCATGCAGAAAGGGGTGTTCAGGTCTGAGGGGTTCCTATCAGGGTGGCCACAGTGCCCTTGTCATCTTCTGATGAATAAAGGCGCACATTGAAATGTGGCTGTCTGCTCTTTAGAAGAACCATTACGAATATGGGGAAGGATGACAGACGATGTGGCATTCCCCAGAAGTGGTTCTGACAGTGTTGTGGCAATAAGGGTTTGGAGCTGAGAGAGAAAAGTGTGGATTATCTGAGCCCCAAGGTGCTTATTTAGGGCTTGATCCAGAGGAGCACTTACACAATGTCACCAAAATATTGGGGCAGTCCTGTAGAAGTCAAAGTGCCTACTCGTATGTTTAAGGTTACAGACGTGTTTAAATTCTTTGTTGGATCAGGGTCTTTGGACACAAAAGAGGCAAAAGGAAAAAGAAATTCTTGAGAGTTTAGCTCATAGCTGGCTCTCTTACACTGCTACAGAAGATTCATCTGAAATTTCATTATACTCGGGATCCTTGCTGTTGCAGAAAAAAGTCCCGGGGGTTTTGGGCCAGAGGCAAAAATCAGCCTTTTGAAGAAGCAAAACTCAGCCATTTCAATGTTTTGGTTCATTTTAATCCTTTACTATGGTCATGTGGTTCTTCTGCAGCCAGTCTGGGAGCTGAAATTTTACACCTATGCACTGATGGGTAGGAAACAGCCATAGCATTTGCTTCCAGAATATTAGCAGGAGCTGGGAATTGTTTATAGTCACCACATTTCAGGGATAATTATTTGGAAAGAAGTTTACCTTGGTCACTGATCATAAACCTCAGGTAATGATGAAACCAAGCTTTCCCCCCATCAGTAGATCTCAAAGAACTGCATCATTAGCCTTCCTGTACTAGGGAAACGGAGGCACATAGGCATGCCCCAGGTCATCCAGCAAAGCTGGGAGCAGGACCACAGTGTACTGAGCCACAGGGCAATGTTCAATCCCAGTGGCGTATCAAGGGAGGGGCTGAGAGGGCCAGGTCCCCCACTCCTGGGCTGGGGGTGTGAGGACTAGTCCTTCACAAGGCACAGGAGGAGGGACATAAGAGGCTCTGAGAGGTACAGAGCCTTCTGCACCCTTCCATGCTGTGAAGGGCCAGCCTGGTGCTCCCCCCCAAGACCGCAGGGAGGCCACCCCCATTAGAGCTGGTGCTAGCTTGGAGCAGTGATGGGTAAGTTTTGGGGCACGGAGCACTAGGTCAGGCGAGTCTGGCCCTCTCCAAGGGGCAGGGGACAAAGGAGGCACATTGAGGTGCCCCACATGCCTCTGGAGCACTTTGTTATGTCCCCTCCCCTCTTCAGCTGGGGGAGGTGGTGAGGCTGCCCTGTCCCAGCCAGGACCAGATTGGAGGACAGGAGGGTAAGCGCTGGGGGTCTGGGCCAGCCCTTTGAGGGGAGGTATGCAGGAAGTGCTGGGGGTGCCCCTCAGTGCCCCCTCAGTCGCCTGTGTGTGGTGAAGGACCAACCCGGCCCCCCACCTCAGGCTGGGAATGGTGAGGCTACCTGTCCCAGCCAGGCCGCGAGGCTGCTGCAGCCTCATGCCTCCTTTCCCGTAGTTAATGTCTCCCCTCTATGGGGCAGCTGGGGGGTGGGACCGGGACTCCCCTTGCTCTGTGAGGGAGGGGAAGGGCACCAATGTGGGCTTAGCCCCAAAGCGCCTGACACCCTTGGAACGCCACCGTTCCATCCACTAGGCTGCACTTCTTCCTATGGACCGTGTGCCATCCAAAGGGAGGTGTTGCCTCTCTGGGGTGCGGAGCAGGTTTTAATCTTAGGCACATGAGTGTGCTAGCCAGTGAAGGCTGTCAGCACACTGCCTCTCTGAGCTAACGCTAGCACCTCTGAATGGTGGTTTACTCTTCAATAACCGCCCTTCTTCGATATGGGCTGCTCGGATCTATTCAGTAATAGGTGTCCCCATGCTGGAGCGCCGGATTGGTCAGAAAAACTTTGTCCTAGCCTGTCAGAAGAGGGGAGGCAGCCACTGCCCCTCGCGCCACCCGTGGCTATATATATGGCTGCCTCCCCACCTCCTCCTCAGTTCCTTAGAGTCACCAACTCCAGAAGCGGGGATGGAGGGGAGGGACCTGAATGGATCTGAGCAGCCCATCTTGAAGAAGGACGGTTACTGAAGAGTAACCCACTGTTCTTTTTCGAGCACTGCTCGGATACATTCAGTAATAGGTGACTACTAGCCATGCTGAAAAGGACGGCGGGTGGAGTTGGTACTTCTGCCTACAGCACAGCAACAAGCCCTGTAAGGTAGAGGCCCTGCTGCAAGGTGCTCGCTGAAGACAAGAGGCGAACTGGCCTTGGAGGCCCCAAAGAAGGAAGGGCTGAGGGTCGACTAGAGCAGGGCAAACTCAAATCGCCGAGGCAAAGTGCATATGCAGATCGGCAAAGTCACCAGAGCTGGAGAAAAAAGGGGCACAGCCTAAGAAGACAGGTTATGTGGGTGCCCTGCCCAGGAGGGGAATGTGGAACGTGAACGATAGACTATAATGTCTGGCCTAGGTCGTGTCACGTGGCCTCAAAGGAGAACACTGAAAACTGGCCAATGAGACTAGCCATATGGTCGCATCTCGCTTGAGAACAAGAAGGGGCGGGCACAGGGCACTCGAAGGCTTTGCAGGAGCCCTGTAGTCATGGACTGAGCTGGTGACTACTAAGTGCACGAGGAAAAGTAAGGGGATGGTCATGCCCCTTATTTAGGATGCGGTCAAGCACACTGTCTCGCCAAGGGGAGGGAAGGATACCAGGTTGTGAGGTGAGCTCGAGAGCAACTGAAGACCATGGGGCACTAGCCACAACGTATAGAATTGAGCCAAGCAGGACGGCCTACGGTATGCTAATTCATGACCTGGTAGCATAGCAGCGCAGATTTCGGCTAGGCTGGCACCATGACCGGGCTCTCACACGAGAGAGGACTGAAAAGGTACTGACCGCATGGTGGCCTGAGGCAACACTGGTGAAAAGACAGCCTACTAAGGGCCGCGGGAAGCTAGGATGTAAGGTAGGGGCCCCGTTGGTCTAAGCTACGGGGTTTCCTCAACGCTTTCACTAGGCGTGAGGGGAAGGAAAAGGGAGACGACAGAGAACTCTACCACCATCTAGACAGACTCTCGGAGGCCGAGAAATTGAAGGAGGCTCGAGAAGGACTGCGGACTCAGCACGTAAGGTGTGTTCTTGAGGGAGAACGCTACCACTTTGCCATGTCAGGGCTGCCAGGGCAGAAAACCCTTCAATACATGGATGGTGAAGAACTCCGCTGCCAAGGAAGGGTCCTTCTTGAGCTAGAGAATGGGCCGTAACCAGATTGCAGGTGCCCCGTCTGACGGCCACTTTGGAATCAGAGAACCTAATGAAGTTTTCTCCCCGGGGACAGCCCAAGGATGAATAAAGAGGGGGTAAAGCCCCAACTGTTATATGTTGTACAGGCTGGGCTCTGTGTGTCACGCCATCATAATGGCCGTGGGAGTAAGCAGGTCCTTAAGAAAGGAAAAGGGGCTGCAGAGGTGCCCGGCATTGCCAAAGCGTATGGGGAAATGCTGTAGCGTCAGGGAGGTATGTGTAGCATAGTGGGATGGTCCCGCAGGCCAGACCGGAAAGGGGGGGGAAGGGGCCCATGGTAGCGACTAAGGCCATAGACCAAGGGTTGACGTAAGTGCCCTGGAAGCAGGGAACCTTCTTTCTGCTGTAGACAACCATTCAGGGGGCAGAGGGTACCAAGGTGGAAGCCACAAGGGAGAGCACTGTAAGGGATGGACCTTACATAGTTTCCCCACCTATGGTACACGGCAAGGTAATTCCCTTTCAGGGTTAACAAGGGGTGACCCCGGCCGTACTTGTTGAGGTCGGGAAGTGTGGACCACCTTGGAGGCAGTAGACCAGAGTGGGGATTCCCGAGGTGAGCTCCTGGTTTCCAGTAGACAACCAGAGGGTAGAGATGGAGAACTGTACGCGGAGATGAGAAGGAGGGGGGCGTGCCTGGGCCCCGTGCAGGGTGAAAACCTTCTGTAAGGGTCCCTTCATGATGAAGTGGCTATGCAGATAGCTGAATACCACACAGAAGCGTCCCCTTAATGCGCAGATCTTGTCGAAAAGGGGAGAGGGAGAGGTTTTTGGTCACAGCGTAGAAGACAGTCTTGTGACCCAGGCATCCCCTCCCCTTCCCCTAACCCGTAGCGAGGGGGCCTACCAGAGACATGCATCATGGCCACAGGCAGAGTCTTGTTACAGGTATGCTTTGGATGTGTGTGTTTCGGAGCCCTGCCGCAGCTAGGCTGCAATGAGATGCATCTCCATCCCTCGACGAGGGGTTAGGGGGAAGATCACGATGGGGAGTATTCGGGAAAGGAGGGTTGGTTAGGAGTAGGAGAGGGGTGGCTTTGTCCTCAGGAAAGTCGCTGCTTAACAATGGGGGGGGTGTTGGTGGTGACTACGGTATTGGAATACCGGCACCATAAGCGGGTGTCATACATTGTCAGCCCCGGCATCCCAATCGAAGCTTTGGTTCCCACGATCGAGGAAGGGAAAGAATGGGGAGGGATTGATGTGGATCCTCATGGGCCTATCTTCCCTATGGGGAAAAGGGAGGGGGACAATGGCACCATGGGTACCCCCTACCCCCCAAGGGTAAAGAGGATAATGGTCAGAGGGGCCCCTTCCTGGGGAGGGTGGTCCTCTTTCCACTGTGAGTGAGGCGAAAAGGGGGGGGGGAAGGGGAATTGTCCTGCCCAGGGAATTGGAAAGCTAAGTCAGTGGGGTGGGTCTGGGAGGGAGGAGGCCAAAATATTTGGCTTCTCCCCAGGGACCCCAGGCCATACCCACCCCAGAAAGGGTTTCCGGGGGAACAGAGCGGTTCCATCAAAAGGCAGGTCAAGGACCGCCTGCTAGGCGTTGGGGGCACTCTAGCCTCCGTGAGCCATGCTACCCTACGGAGAGTAACTGCTGAGGTCATGGTGTGAACTGCAGTGTCCACTGCATCACGGGCTGAGAGAAGGAGGTTTTGAGCTATTATGCTGCCTTCCTCCAAGAAGGAATCATACTCATCTCTGGCCTCGAGCAGGAGCACATTCCTAAATCTCCCAAGGGATTCCCAGACACCCAGCAGGTATCTACTGGTTATGGCCTGGTTGTTTGCCACCCACAGTTGGAGAGCCGATGAGGAGTATACCTTGTGGCCTAACAAATCCAATTTCCTGGTCTCCCTGGTGCCAGGGACAGGGCCCCTGGGGGGTTCTCCAGCCCCCATTGCCATCTGGACTACATCCCTGGGGGGGAACTGGGTGGCCAGCAAGTGAGGGGTAGTCCAATTCGGATACCCAATATTTCATGCTCGCTGTATCTGAAACTGGGGGGACGGAGTTTGGATTTTGCCACCGTGAACGTGCGAGGTCCCACACGCTCGGGTGGGGCAGGATTGCTAGAGGCGCTGTGGAGGCGAATGTTGGTCCAAACAAGGTATCGGGAGGGAGGGTCAGGGGCTCCACCTCCATACCTAAGTGGGCCGTGGCTCGGTGCAGCAGATCAAAGTGCTCCAGAAGGTTGCCCATGAAGGACTCCGGTGCCAGAGAGAGTGCGGCACCGGGGGTCCGCCACGGAGGAGGGGGAGCGCCTTTAGGAAACCACTCTTGTGGTTGAAAGCAGGAGGCTGACGGGGCCGGTGTGCGGTGTCAGGGCTGTTTGGAGCCCCTGGAAGGTCCCTCTTCCAGGCTGGAGGCAGGGGATGGGGATCAGGATTCTTGGCCCGGTGCTGTCACTGGAGTGGTGCCCACCCCTGCCGGGGTGGAAGGCGGGGGGCTGGATGGCGAGGGTGAGCATCCCATGTGAACCCAGGCCTTCAAAATGAAGGTTGGTTTGCCCCTTCTGATTTGGAGTGGGGCAGGTGGGGTAGGAAGGAGCAGCAGGGCTCGTGCTGCTTCCACCGCTTCCGGGGTGGACGGGACAAGAAGCGACTCTGCATGGGTTGAGGGTAAGTCCTCACTAGGGGAGGGTTACCGTTCCCCCGGCACTGGGCTTCGCGGTGCTGAGGGTGGGGTTGCCTGGTGCCAAGGTGATGTTGGCACTGGTGAAGCCAGGCTGTACCGTGCCGTCAGCACTGGAGATGACTTGGCTTGGTGCCGGGCTGGTTGAGGATAACCTTGGTTGGTGTTGAGGCACCGGGTAGGCGCTGCAGCGCTGGAGTCAGCACTGAGGTGGTGTGGTGGCAGTGGCCACCAGTGGAATGGTGCCACGTAGGCTCTGGCGCCAAGTTGGGTCTCGGTGCCGGGCTCTCACCCGAAGCCTCGGGTGAAGGGTGCCAAGCCTCCTCTGAGGCTAGGGTGCGGCGTCACTGTTCCCTCTCCTTAATCGTTTGAGGTTTAAAGGAGAGACAGATGGAAGACATCGAGACCATGTGGTCTTTGCCCAGGCACCTGAAGCACTTCCGATGGGGGTTGTCCCAGGGGAAGGCCTTGCCGCACTTGGGACAGGGTTTGAACCCTGGCATTGTTGGTGTGATGTTCCGGTCTGGTGTTGGGCTCTCGCGGTGGAATAAATCCACAAGGGAGATGTGCCCTGCTGGACAGTGAATCCAACGAAGCGACAGGCTGCTGGCGATTAGCAAGGAGCGGATGTTCCAAATCCAACACGCAAAGCAGAAGAAGTGAAACTGAGGAGGGGGCGGGGAGGCGGCTGTACATATAGCCACGAGTGGCATGAGGGGCGGTGGCCGCCTTCCCTCTTCTGACAGGCTAGGACAAAGTTTTTCCGACCAATCCGGCGCTCTGGCATGGAGACACCTATTACTGAACGCATCCGAGCAGCGCTCGAAGTAGAGAGAGATGCCAGCAGAAGTGGAATCAAGGGGGCTCTTTCTCTGAGGAACTTCCTGTTACCACAGAAGAGTGTGTTTCAGAAATGGAAAAGGATCCTGTTTGGGTGTGCAGCGGAGATTACTCTAGTGGCAGCCAAATTTTGAGCAGCAATCAATTGTAGCCTCGCCCCTCTTGAAAAACTGAACAGCAGACGCAGCACCTCAGACAAATACAGTGCTGCCTGCTAGCATGTGCTTTCAAATGCATCTTCACAGAGGATCTTTCCATTTTTCCACAGCAAATAAATCCCTGCAGCAATGACACTCAGACCCCCATTTAACTGACTTGCTGGGCTCCAGGCCAAGCGGAAATGTCTCCTCTGCTATTTAAGCCCTGTAGCAAGAACCCCTCAAGACCAGGTCGATTAATCTGAGCTCTGACACACTCTGCAGTGGGTTTTTTTTGCAGGGTAGCCATACTCTGAGATGCACCTAAATGGCCAGTTACAAGATAGGAGTCAATAATGAGATCTAATCCGTAGACCCACTAAAGAAAGGCCCTATGGAATTCCATGCAGTTCATTCTTAAAGAAATAATGGGCCAAAAAGAGAGAGATGACCAACATGCTCATGCAAACTGAGCGGACGCAGGTGACACTTTACCCTGATGTTTTGGCACAAACATGCACCAGTCATGGGAAACTAGGAAATGCAAAAGTCCTGGAGTGAGGCAGCGACAGAGACCAGCAATGCTGTGTGACTCTGAGTCTTAGCCAATGAGTTGCCATGAAACAGATCTGCTCCTCCATCCTTCTGCATCCATCTCCTGCTCTGCGGGAGAACAAGGTCACTGTGGAGTCTGGAGGTTAGAATTTTGTTTCCTTTAGTGGCTTTGTGGCCTCTGCTCCTGTAATCAGCTACACCCGGCAGCCTGGCACCAAGGCAACCCCAAAGAACCTGCAGCGAATATTTGCTAGGGATGCACTTACTGGTTGGAAGATGAACTCCAGTCAATGGGCATATTAAGTGTGATGCTGTGAGGTGGGGGAATGGAGGTTGGTTTTGTATTTCCTCCCAGCACTGACATTGGAGGAGCCAGTGCTGGGGGACTGAAGGGTTGGCAGGTGTTTGCACTGAATGGACTGTGCACTTGCTGTGCTTCGTTGAGTGGGCCCATTAGTCTGTGATTATTCACAAAATGTCCGAGTCCCTGATGGGTAGAAACCTTCATCTACTTTCAAGTCTAAACTTCCTGATGGCCAAATTCTCCCCATCTGTGCTTGTGTCCCCATTGGGCTGAACTTATATAACAGGCATGGCCAAACTGTGGCTCGGGAGCTGCATGTGGCTCTTGAATGAAAAAGTGTGGTTCGTGGTAGAACATCAGCAAATCAATTTAGTAAGTAAAAGTATATGGCTATATGCCTCAGTGTGGCTCTTGAAAGTTTAACAATCAAGTTGTGTGGCTCTTGAATTCCATAAGTTTGGCCACCCCTGTTATATAAGCTAAGGAGGGGATGGTGTCCCCCCCTTACCCTACGTGGCCACTGACAGAGCCGTTTGTGGGGAGGGTAGGAGAACAGCCCAAGGATGGGGCTGCAGCTCCCCGCGCAGTCTGTGATCTGACAGTAACTGCGCTGCTCTGTCTACCTCAGCTCTGGGTTTCACAGCTCATTGTGCCAAGGATGTTTGCAGTGAGTGGCGTCTGGTCATGGCCACAGCCTCCCTTGTGACTCCTCGGGTGCAGATAAAGAGGCAGAAAGGAAACAACAACAGCGTGGGTTATTTTTGGCTGGCGGAAGAGCCTTCTAACCAGCATGACTTTCTAATAAACAAAATGCCCCTTCTTTCAAGGCACAGCAGGGGAAACAACTGGCCCATTTATCCCCCTCACTAACGAGGTCACGGAAAAGACGTTAACGGGAAATCAGTTGACTAAGCAGTTTCAAGACTAAATCAATTGTATTAAGGCTGCAGCCCAACACATCTATTCTGGGCCAGGCTGAATGGCCCATTGAGGAGCGGTCTGGGAGAAATGTGTGTGAATTTCCTCTCTCCACACAGGCAGGCTCTTATTCGAAGCCCTATGTTCTTATCTGCTGTGCATTGGCAGTAGCCAGCATAGAGAGAAAATGGTACCTGGGTAAGGAGACAGGTGGGCTCCAGCCCTGCCTAACCACAACCTGTTTTGATGTTCAAATTCTTCTGGGAGCTCAGAGCTTTCCTAGCAGGCAACTGCAAGCGATTTCACCTGGTTTTGGACATTGTCCAGAAAGAAGGGAGTTTATCTGTCTGCTCTGGACAGATGAAACGAGCTGCTCTCGCACTGTAGAAGAAAGTGTCCCCTGAGACTCATGCGTGTGCTGGGACAGAGCCTCTGATGTGAGTCAAGATGGTAAGCGATCAGTGCTTGGCTCCAGCTCCCTGTTTTGGTCACATGCTGGGTCTAAAGTGGATTAAGCTAAATAAAGACCAGGGACTTGCATTCTGAAATAAGATCATACATGTGGGGGCTAGTCCCAAAAAGCTGTTGGGAGACAATTATCCCAGAATAGCTATTGTGGTAAATTCCCCAGGTAGTTCAGCTCAAACTGCAGCCTGTAAGGCTTCCTGTCTGCTTCAAGAGACGGGAATTGCCAGGCTGGATCTGCCCAGGTGCCATCTAGCTCAGGGTCCGGGCTCTGGCTGTGCCAGCACCAAATGCTTCAGGGAGAAGTGAAGATGAAGTATAACACATATACTGTGTACAGCACCCCCTCGCCCCCCACGTTCCAGAAGGGTAGTAGAGTTAGCCTGTATATAGCAAAACCAATGAAAATCCTGTGGCACCTTAAAGACTAATACATTTCTTTGGGTGTAAGCTTTCATGGCCTACAACTGCACCTGATAAAGTGGGTTGCAGCCCACAAAAGCTTATGCCCAAGAAATTTGATAGTCTTTAAGGTGCCAAAGGACTCTCATTTTGTGAATGTCTAGTGTGAGTGTTTGTGTACAGTATAAAAAGCAAGGAGTCTCTTCAAAGCATCTGACGAAGTGGAATATTCTCCCATGAAAGCTCATGTGATAAATAAATCTGTTAGTCTTTAAGTGCCACAAGGCTCCTTTCTTTTTTTGCTTTACTAGACTAACATGGCTGCCCCTTGTGTACAGTATGTGGTACTGTGAGTGTATGCAAAAAAACCAAGAAGTCTTGTGGCACTTAAAGACTAACAGATTTATTTATCGCATGAGCTTTCATGGGAGAAAATCCCACTTCGTCAGACACTTTGAAGAGGGGGAATTTACAGAATTGGATGAGAATAAATGCTGGGGAGTGTAAGACATGGGATCAGGTCATACTGCAACAGCAAATCAGAACATTTGTAAGGATTCAAACTCTAGGGAACAGCACACAGAGGGAGGCTGAAGTCAAATTAACTGTTATAATGTAAAAAGAATCCATAGTCATGATTCAGCCCCACTTTCACACAATCTCATCTACATATTGTTTGAATTTTAGCTGTTTCTCTTTGAAGTCTTGATGTCCCATTGATTTTTTGTGTGTGTGTGAAAACAGACACACACACGAACACTCTGATGCTGGTAGAACAGGTACCAGTTCATGTCAAAGTTGCCACATTTCAGCTGACCACTGACAAATACTCCCCTGGAGGCTGTCAGGCTCCTCCATTGTGTTGTTGGAACAGGTATTAAAATGCTAGGACTGCGTCCAACTGTAGTGAATGCTCAGGAATCGCCGCATATCGCCGCATGTATTCATCTCACTTCTCACATCTGTACCCCATATCATAAGGCAATATTTGAGCGGTTGTATTGGGAGAATCTGTGGCTGTGTAAGTCACCAGCCACTAGTGTAGTCTTGGCAGGATACAAAAATGTTTGGGAAACCCAATGGATGCCAAGCATCCAGCTGAAGAGCATGAGTACCAACCACGGGGTCAGATGTTAAGACTCAGGCCACAAGTCTCACACTGGTTCCAGCCATGGATTTATTGGTGTTCAGTTGAGACTTGAGGACACTGGTGTGAGCTGATGTGCTTTGCCAGCACTGCACAGAGACAGATGCACACACAGAACCTCTGTGCACACGTGCCTGTAGGAACATATGCCCCCATCCCTTGAGAAATTGCTATTCGACAGGTGCATCATGGCTGTGTTTCTAGGCAGGGCAAGTTCTCAGGGCCTACTGATGAGCTGGGCTCAGGTGCACACGTTTGCTGGTACTTCTGAATGATGGGACGCTGTCACAGGGCCTCCTCTGCTTCTTCCCTTTGCTGTCCTTTGGACCACACCAGGCACGCTCACAGACTCCCAGCTTGCAGTCACCAGTGCTCCTTTACTGTGTTTTCAGCCCCACCACCAACTACATACAAGTTTACAGGCTTACAGGTTTCAGGAGTTTCACCAGCTCAGCCCAGGTCAGGGCAACTTGCCCCTCACTGGCTGCCTCCTCGTTTTCCCTGTAGCCCCCCTTCAAGCTCTTTCCTGGGAGTTTTATTCACTTCTAAGCCCACACAACTGGTCCTCCCTTCAGCTCATTAGCTGGCCTGCCCAGCTGGCTCCCCTTTACTCTAAGTCGACAGGGTGCTAGCCAGCTTGGCTGGTGCAGCCTGTGACAGATGCACTGACCATGAAGCCACATATCACTGATGCAGCTGGATCCTTGGGTTCTTGAACCTTTTCCAGACGAGGGCTCGGACATGCTCCAGAGGACAGACAGCTCTGCCCCACTGTCCCTGCAGCCTGGACTGTTTGAAACACCCTTTGTTCTGCTCTCTGGCTTGCTACCCTTTGCTCGGGTGGGGAAGCAGCCGGCATTTGCTTCAGGTGCCCTCTAGCAGCAGTTTTAATTACTGCACCTAGCACCCAGCACACACAGGACCTGCCTCCCTCTGCAGCCCTGACGAATTATATCCATTTTTCCAAAAGGCCTGGGTCTAGAACTCTTTTTTGAATGTCTTTATGAAACTGGAGATGGGTGACCTCTGGGTGGTCAAACTGAGCCCAGAGCATGGACTAGCTAGAAATTATTGAGATCCAGGATGTATGGGTCCGTTACTTCCATCCTACTGCCAGAGACTAGGTGACTTTGACGGCAAGTTGCTTAACTTTTCTCTGCCTCAGTTTCCCCCACCTTAAAATGGGCATAAATAATAAGCACCGAGTAATGTGCTGCACAGAGGCGGCACAGGTCCTCATTTGTAAAGCACAGTTGAAAGAAACAAAACCAGACATCTGGAAAACTGAAAGCTGACTAAAGGGAAATGTAACAGGGTGGCTTGCACATGAACTGGACAGCCTGGAGCAAAGCCAGCTCTGATTATGAGCCAAATCACACCTGGGTTGGGACGATCTGAGGGTGAAGCGCACAGAAAACTTCAGAGATGGGGCTTTTGCAGGGACAGAGGGTCTCCAGCTGTGGTTCCCAAAGAAGGGACAATTCTGCAGGGAGGACAGGCTAGGCCTAGAATAATTCAGAGTGGGAGATTGTTTCGTGTTGCCAAAGTGCTTTGTTAATTTAATAAAAAACCCATACCCTGAGAAGAGTGGAGTTTGAGGGAGCCCTAAGGAAGGGAAAACAGGAGTATGGCACAACAGAGGCACCTTGGCCACATGGGGTGCTTGGGTGCTGACCAGCCCTGTTACAGGAATCACATCTATGAACAACACAAAAACTAGAGGTACTTCAGAGAGACTGGTGACCAGGTGTTGTCAGTCACCATCACGGCTTGGTACAGCAAGCTGGAAAAATGAGAAAAAGTTCCTGGGAATTTCCCACTTTTTTCAGTCATAACCACTGTTGTGATATGCCTGGATGTCAGTAAGGTACCTGAGTGACCACTCCACGCCAAGGTCAGCATAGCTTTTTAAGTGGAATAAAAACTTTAACTGACAGCGGCCAAAAATAAGCACTGATGAAGAATAACTTTAGCGGGGTACTGCAGGGATTGGCTCTTGGTCCAATGATCCTGGCAATTTTTATTAAGGAGATGAAAAAAATAGAAATCATTCCCCAAGTTTAGAGATAAGGCAAAAATTGGCAGGGGTGTTCTGAAGCACCCTATAGTCACACCGTGTGCATTATTGCAATAATCTCTAAAATATGACTGGCGAGACAGCACGTGACCATCACTAACTTGCTGAACATTGCTATTCTGCAATGATGTACGTACATGGTGTATTAAGAGCTACAATGTGTGCTAGAAGGCTGACTGATGCTTCCTCATCTTGTTGATGTGGCAGGCTGGCAGGTTTGTCCCCTAAAGCAAGGACATGCAGACTGAAGTTTGTGAGCCTCAAGTGGCTCTTTAATCTGCCCTCTGTGGTTCTTTGCCACATGTTGATTCTCTGTATTATTTGGGCTTACTGAGTATCACTGCCTCACAGGAACAAACGGATGGCATTACTCCACTTAATACTGCAGGAGAGGACTGGACATTGCAGAGCATGTGGGTTTGGGGAAGTTCAGGCCTGGGGGTGTGGAGACGTCCCCTGCTAACATTAACCAAGCCTGGTAAAGGCCAGCATGTGCCTGTCACAGCACCTGGCAAGCTGTTGGATTCAGAACCATTGAATCAGAGCTATACAGATCCCAGAACGTGGAGCACCAGTGAGCTGGCTGTGTCTCAGGCAGGGAGCCCCAAGGAGCAGAAACATTTTGCAGCATTCATGGTCTTACTGGCCTGAACTGCTCCCCAGGACATGGGAGTGGTGTGGCAAGGAGGGTCTGCACACAGCTTGCTATTTTATCCGAGCTTACATGTTAAGCGCTGGTGTAGCAATTTTAAAAGATTCTCAGGCATAAAGGCTGGAAACAGCCTAAAGAGAAAACATAATAAAACTGTCACTGATTTGTTTATTTCAGATACGGGAAATAGAACAACCGTAAAGTGTAAACATGAGCATCGGTGAAGCAACTGCGAAATTAGAGCTGGCCAGATTGGACGAGGATAAATTGAGAGGAACGCAACCACCAAAATGGGGTGGTTGAGGGGATAGAAAAAGAGCACCAAGTGGGAAGCAGACTTGAGAGCCAAGCAGAGGGAAAGGCAGCAGCAACAAGAAGTCCACTGGATAGCCCTGGAAGCAGAAGTAGCTGCATACCCACAAGCCATGGAGTTGAAGGAAAAGGAATCCCAAAAACACTAAAATGAAAAGCTGCATAACAGACAGGCAGGGGAAATTCCACAGCCTCAGGTACTCCCTCCACCAAGGCACCCCCAGAAAGGAAGGGTAGGAATACAAGGAAGCAGACTATATTGAAGAAAGGTATACCATTTCTGAAGGGCAATGCATGATTCATAACACGATGTAACTACCATTTCAGCTTATGATTGTACAGTCACCCCTGAAGCAGATTTCCAGTTTTCACTTCCATGTTGTTTATGGTAGTGGTTACTGAAATAATCTGACTTCTACCATTGAGGAAGCCCCTCTTAGTTCTGTTATTTACAGCTGAAAACAATGAAGGTGAGGCAATGAATATAATATAGGCAAGTGAGCCTTGTGGGTTACACTGGGGATGTATTCTTGCTGACATTGATAGCTTTCTCAAGTTCTCTCATAAAACAAACTGATTAGGACAAACTGTTAAAATGATCTGAGGTAAAGAGAATGAAATTCAATAAAGAAAAGTACAAAATACTCCACTTAGGAAAGAACAATCCATTGCACCTGTACAAAATGGGCAATGACTGCCTAGGAAGGAGCACTGCGGAGGAGGATCTGGGTGTCATAGTAGGCCACAAGCTAAATATGAGTCAACAGTGTAATGCTGTTGCAGAAAAAGCAACTACCACTCTGGGCTGTATTAACAGGAGCATTGTAAGTATAATCCTTTTGCCAGGGCAGGCTGGCAGAACAAGGGCTGGCTTCTATACCTAGGGGTTTTCCAATAATGTAGCACCACCAACCAGCTCAACCCCTACCCAGATTTCTGGGAAATCCTGCACTGTTCCCTGGGTACCCAAAAGGGGTAGGGCTTCCTCACTCGCAAGCATGAGTCTGAGTGTAGGAAACAGAACTTTTAATAGTAGTAAAACAGAGTGCAAAAGGCCAAATAACAGAAATCAGCACTGATCTAGCAAATCAGTACAAAGCAAAGTTCCCAACAACCCACACCGCATAATAGAACATATAAAACTTAATGGCAAAACTGGCACTGATCTGGGTATCAGTGCTAACTAGGCTCCCAACCAACCCTAGAGTACGTAGGGAGCGTCTTTCACGCCAACTGTCTGCTGGCACCATCTACTGGCCACTTGCTCCATCCAATAGCACCATCCCTTGACTCCACCCACTGTCCACCAGCTCTGCCCACAGGTCACTTATGCCATCCAGCTCGCTGCTCTCACCATCCTCCAGCTCCGTCAACTGGTCACTCACACCACCCAGCTCACCACTGGCTGCTCTCCCCATCTGCTAGCTCTACCCACCAGTCATTGACGCCACCCTGCTCGCTGCTATCACCATCCACTGGCTCCTTCATCTGCTGCTTCCCTTCAGTGATTTTAGCTCAGGGAGAGGATTTTCTCTCTCTAGTGATGTTAGCAGAAAGAGTTTGCTTCTCTCTCTAGTAATGCCAGCTCTTTAAATAGCTACAAACATCTACCTCTGTTTGAATGACAAAGGCCTCAGAAACAGCCTAGCCAGAGCTATCATTAGACAGGGTAAGCAATGGGAAGGGGGTGTGAAATAGCCTTAAACCCCCACCCCATCTTTCAACTTCTTTCAGGATGAAACATGCAGTCACCTTTCCTACAAGCCTCTTAACTAAGTGTAGTTTTTACCCTTTAACTAACCCAAACAGATTTGAAACAAACAGTAGTAATTCACAAAAAGACTGTATTTTATATTTCCCCTCAGTAGAATTACAGATATTGACAGATTTGTGATCAGATTAATCCCAAATACCATTACCCACTATGTGCTGCACCCAGTATACTAATACCTAATTGTGCTCTTTGTGTTCATGCTAATACAGGACCCATGCAGACTAGATGCCCCCCTTCAGAAGCTGTTACGCACAGTTTCTAAGCCTGCCTTACATAAGTAAGAAACAAGTCTTCTGCTCTACTCTGCCCTGATTAGGCCTCAAATTTAGCATTGTGTCCAGTTCTGGGTTCCTCATTTCAGAAAGGATGTGGACAAATTAGAGAAAGTCCAAAAAAGAGCAACACAAATTATTAGAGGTCTAGAACACTTGGCTTATGAGAGAAGATTGAAAGACCTCGGTTTGTTTGGATTAGAAAAGAGGAGACTTGAGGGGGAACATGATAACAGTTTTCAAGTATCTAAGCCAGTGGTTCCCAAGATTTTCTCTGCCATGGCACACTTTGCTACCTTTAGCTGATTTGAGGCACACCATCATATAGTTTCCAAATGAACTCACGAATATTCATGAGCCAATTAGCCAATCCTGAGCTCTGAGTAGTTCTTCAAGAAATTTTGTGGCACACTTGCTCAGACCTGCTGGCACACCTGTGTGCCACGGCACACTGGTTGGGAAACACTGATCTAAGCAGTTGTTACAAGGAGGAGGCAGAAAAACTGTTCTCCTTAACTGCCGATGACAAGACAAGAAGCAATGGACTTAAATTACAGCAAGGGAGGTTTAGGTTGGAGATTAAGAAAAAAATCTAACTGTCAGGGTGGTTAACCACTGGAATAAGTTGCCTAGGCAGGTTGTGGAATCTCCATCCCTGGAAGTGTTTAAGAGCAGGTTAGACAAGCACCTGTCAGGGATAGTTTAAGAGGGTCCTTGGTCCTGCCATAAGTGCAGGGGACTGGACTTGATGACCTCTCATGGTCCCATCCAGTTTTTATGATTCTGTAAAGCTGTTCATTCTATATAGTGTCTTCACTTTTACCCCAACAACATAATAAATCATATTTCTCTTCCATGAATTGTCTTTTAATTAGGTGGAAACCTTCACTTTGGTCTTC
Source organism: Podocnemis expansa (assembly GCA_007922195.1). Lineage (NCBI taxonomy): Eukaryota > Metazoa > Chordata > Testudines > Podocnemididae > Podocnemis > Podocnemis expansa. The sequence continues at coordinate 1,751,304 of ML682047.1, forward strand.
TTCATTCCTCACCACCTGGAAAATTTCTCTCTCATTATGAGAATGTCTGACTCTGTTGACAGTCCCAGTAAGACCTGGGATGTGGGCTGAATTCCAGTCATTTTTTTAGTTTGTGTATTTCTGATGTCTTCACATTTTGGTTTATCCACCCACAGTACTTCCTCCAACTCTTAATTTTTGCTATTGCCTTAGTTCATTTACACTTCACTAGATCTTCACTGTTCATTGTGTTTTCACTTTTTTATAGGTTTTGTTCCTTAGACTGAGGAGCGCAAAATGGCAGTTAATCACAGAAGTGAATTTTTAGTTTTGAGATACTTCTATAATATATACTAGGCATGACTACAGTAGCTGTTGCTATTAATTTCTGTATTATATCATTGAATTTCTGTCATCACTCACACAATGAGTATTCACAAATACAGTGCATTTACTTGTAAATAGCTCCCAGGTAGTTTAAAAATTCCAGATGGATAATTTTCCATTACCTTCACTTTTACCTTGCCCTTGAAAAGGTTATATTTTACACCCACACACAATCATTTCCATTTCTTTTTCCTTATGTGCCTCCCAGTTGTATTTACTTGCAATATCTGCTGTTATAGTTTCCAAGCCTAAATTGGAAAATCTACTAGGTGCTGCCTTAAATGTAGTTTGAGTGCCTTTGTTTAAAACTACATTTGTGTTCACTAATGAACTTCCCAAAATAAATAGAGAAATAAAAAAAAATAAAAATAAATTTGTTACTCTTTTAAGTGCCACCAGACTGGTTTGTTTTTCTCAAAACATGCACTCTTCCTATCAGTTGCCTCACTTCCCCACAATTTATTATAACTAAGTCACCGAAAATGATTGGTAGTCATTACTGTATCTTGAGCTGGGAACTTTCTATGTGTTACAGATAATATAAATCTGTAAAGAAATATTACTATTCTATATTGGGATCAGAACAGCATTATCTTCTAGGCCTGCTTCTATATCTTCAGCTGCTCTGTAGTTTAATCCTTCCCTTATGAAAGCACAAATGCATCTTCTTCCTAGCTTTTGGTCTTAGGATTTTAAAAAGAAGCTATTGAATCAGCCATGTTTTCTGTATACACATGACATTTGGTTTAGTTTTCACTTCCAGGATGTTTTCTTTCATTCTTGACTACATGCAATCAGACTGCATTCAAAAAAAGACTGAGGTCCCCTTGCTAATTAGGTTTCACTGGTAATTTCATTCAAAATTGCAGAAGGATGGTCCAATGCCAGGTTGCTAAAATACAAGTGTTTTTCCTCTGCCTTTTGCAGAGTTCTCATTTTTTTCTGATTTTTCTCCAGTTTGTGTTTATCACTTCTATTACCAACATGATAATCCTTTTTTTCCATTAACATTCATTGCCTAATCCTTCTGTATTATTTATTAGTCTTCACAGAATGAGACTGTGCTCACCCACAATTCCCCTTTTCCTGATTGTCTCTTCCCTCTCCACCTGATACTTCAAGCTCTTACAGCTTCCGCAAAAGATGTTAACAATTTGGCATCTGTATCTCTCTAGCTTGCTTTGCTGCAGTACACCCTGTATATACCAGACTGTGATTAGAACCGGTCACGTTTGACTTCTGTCCTGTCTGTATAGTGTTCGTAGGAATGCCCTCCCTCACATTTATAGCATCTTGCTTTTCCTTTACAAAGAGCTGCTAGATGCCAGTATGCTTAGTGTTTTAGGGAGGGGAATACAGAGCTGGGTTCTGATTATCTGAAACCCTAGTGCTCACATGTATCACTACCAGCCTTATATGTAATCAGTACAGCTGTGGAGGGCTTGTGTTTTTGCTTCCTCAATCACTTAATTACTAACACTTGTTATTTTTTTGGTTCTCTATTCATTGTTCAAATCTAACTGCACTCCCTACATCACCCCCTTTGCCTCAGCCAGATACTTTGCAACTTATTTTAACTTTGCTTAGCAGTTTAGTTTCTAGCATTTATCAACTTGCTCTGTGTTTATAGATTCAAGTAAAAGATCACCATCTTGCAGACTGCTGGCACTTAAAATATCCTCTATGCTTTTAAAAGTTCAGTCAGCTATTTTTACAGGATTATAATCACTGTCTTATTTGTCTTTGTTTCTTGGTTCTCACAAGTATAACATTTTGGTTTGTTTCCTTCTTCGGCTTGTAAATCACAGAGCCACAGGGTTAGATTGGACCACAAGGATCCTCTAGTCTGAGCCCCTGCCAAGATTCAGGATTTGCTGTGTTTAACAAAATCTTATCCTGCTTTCACCCTTTTCTTTTTCCCCCCACCTTTGCAGTCATTCTCCCTCTCTAACTGAATCTTTTCCAGTTTTTAGCACAACTACATCCTCTGTTGTCTTCTCTTCTTCAACATGCCCCTACCTAGCCCCCAACATCCTGATTTTATAGAAAACCCACCTCTTCTGTCTTAGCTGGACTGATTTTATAGCAGACCCACCTGTTTTGTCTCTGCATCATCAGCATTTGAAGTCCTTGCTGTTCCTCAAGTTCATCCTATAGGTTAATTAACCTATTTTAACCTGCTGTGCCATGTGTGGGGTGGCCACTCCATCTAGCTTGTCAAGAGAGTTTTAATAAATTGAGTAACAGCTTGTTTGAAAAGTGAATTCTGGCTAGTCCAGACTTTTTTTGGACAAAATCTTTGAGACATGCACAGGTGCCTCAGACATTGGCTTAAATACTGCATACTGCAAATAGGGGAGCATAACAAGAGACACCCTGTTGAATTCTTAAGCAAGAAACAGACACCCACTGTCACAAAAAGAGAATGCTATGTCATGGGGTGGGCAGTTAAACAGCTCAGACCCTATCTCTTTATTAAGAATTTCACTGTCCATTATTATGGCTGTGTAAAATTAAGGGCTCCAGTTCCAAACTGTTACAACAGACCATGATGCTCCAAGAATCTGATCTGGATCTGTACATATAAAGGGGAAAGAAAAGAGGGGCAGATGCCCTGGCCAGGAAAGGGAACTCTGATCTTCTGCCTCCAGATTCACCAACGGCTAGTCACCTTGCACCTTTGTTGGGAGATCTGACTCTAAGAGCCCTGATATTCACCCTCTACACTGCAGTAATTGTCTTTTAGAAAGTGTGCTGCGTGAGGCATCATTGGAGAGCTAAGAGCTCACTGGTAATTGATATTCTTGCGTGATGTAAGGCTGCAGAGGGTATTAAAAGTTATGGAAGTAGGCTGGAATTATGACTCAAGTGTGTTTAAATCAGGCATGTCAGGTAGTTGTTAATCAGATCCATTATTAGCAAAGGATGTGGGCACTTCAGTTTACATATAAGCACTTAACCGAGCTATCAAGATCAATAAGGAGAGAGTCCAGTGTTAGTCCAAGGAAAGGTATGACCTCTAGTAACCACGGACCAGCATAGCGCCCAGAACACTGCATATAAAAGAAAGCTCACTCTTTCACATAAGAATCCAGAGGAGCTTGTGCTTTAGGCTTCAAGAAGAGCTCCTGATCTGCAAAGGCAGGTCAACCACCTTGCAGCAAAATTGAGTGAGAAAAACTATCCTGGGCAATGCCTGCTTGCACCTTGTAGATTATGTCTTAGACTTAAATATGTGTTGTCGCTTTTATTTGCTTGTAACCTTCTCTGATTTTATCTCTGATACTTGAAGTCAGTGAAAAGCCCATCTCCTGTTGTTACTAAACTTGTTTTAGTATTCCTCTAAACCAGCTCAGTATTGTGGGTAAAGGGAAGGGTGCTTTACTAAAGGGGGACGGTGTTAATAAGCTGTGATGTGCTTTTGTGTCATTAGAGGAACAAACACACCTTATTTCTCTGAATAGTTCAGAAGAGCGGGTCATTACAGACTGTATGGTTTGGGAAAAACTTAGGACTGGGCTGCTGTTGGGGCCACACTACAAGTAACAGCCAAGGTGGATAGAGACTAGAGAGGGTGACCGGGTTTGCTAGCAGGCTACAGGGGCCAGAATTCCTGGAGTCAAGTGGAAGTAATTCACAGATGTTCAGTGTGAGCTGCATGCCTGGTAATATCTTAGAGAGGGGGTTATAGCAGCAAAGCATTTGAGCCACCCAGGGTTACTGAGCAGGTGGGGACTCTAGCCCTCACCGGTCTGGTTTGCACCCTCAACTCTAGAACAAAGTGGTAAATAATAATTGAGATGGGTCAGTTCTGGACCACTTGGCAAGCTGGACACAAAGAAAGAACAGCCAGTCAGAAGCAAGGTCATGCAGTGAAGAACAGAGTCCAGAGCATATTTAAAAGATGAATCCCGTGTCCCAGGGAGCAGGATTCCAGCCATGCACCATGGGAGTATAATTTCTGCATTCCCATTAGTAGGTGGAGATCATATCATCCTAATGTATAGCACTGTGTTGGCCGCTAGTGGAATTCTGTGTCCAATTCTGATTTTCACACATTGAAAGGATGTGGAAAAATTGGCGTGAGTTCAGCAAAGAGCCACAAGAACGGTGTGATGTCTGGAAAACTTGCTAAACCGCCACCTTTTACTTTGTCAAAGAGATGATTTGATCAGGCTCTCCATGCACCTTTGTGAGGAGCTTGCTGGTAGCAGAGGGCTCTTCAATTTAGTTAGCAGACAAAGGCAGAATGAAAAACAATGGCTGGAAGCTCTAGACAGAAAAATTCCAACTAGAAGTGAGATGTACATTTGTAACACAGAGATGGTAATTCAGCACTGGAAAAAGCTTGCTGAGGGATGTGGGAGGTGCCTGTCACTTAAGGTTAGAGTTTTACAGCTGTTTAGATGCCATTACTCAGAGGGATTCTCAGAAGCACCCATGTGCCCAATCCTAATGGCAGTTTTTGAAAGAAGAGTCGCCTAGGTACTTTCACAACTCTCATAGGCAACTAGCTGTGTTAGGCACCTGACTACCTTTGACCATCTGGCCTTTGGTGTCTTTAAATGGGCGTATCTCTTTTTAAAAGGTCTCATCTAGCTGAGCCATAAGCTTGGGATGGATGCAGAACTTGGTGGGTGAGATTCTCTGGCCTGTGATGGGCAGGAAGTCAGACTAGGTCCTCTAATGGTCCCTTCTGACCTGAACGTCTGTGGCTCCCTCAGTACCTTTCGGTCCTGTTGACTTCTGAGAGGGAGTGCTGCTTCATTCTCAGAATTTTCTGAACAAGCAGGTGATGACCATCTTGCTTGTCTCTATCCATCAGACAGCTGGGGTCATGGGATGACCATAGAGACACCAACCAATGGCCCAGTTTACCATGTTTCAAACTTGCAGCTAGTGTTTCAAAGAGTAGAAACTGATCCTTAGTGAAGCCCTCAGTCTAATATGCATGACCTTGATTCAGCAGCTGGCGTGACGCTGGCTGGCTTAAGGGGACCATTCATGATATTAATTAACATCCGTATGTCAAAATTACAATAATTTGTAACAGACAGGCTATGTCAGATACCAACAGAAAGGAGACAGTTTGCTAAATATTGTGAAACTGTTTGTGTGTACGTATCTGGTTTGTATTGGAAGTTATAAATAGGAACGATGTATATGTATTTCAACCTGTGCTGCGTTTCTGGGCCATATCTCAGATGGGATGGCTGCAAAATTAACCTGTTTAATGGTCGACAGGTATAATGGGTCCAGGGGACAAAGCCAGAGCTGCTCCTTACAAGTCACCAGGTCTTACTCATGTGACCCCAGACTCCATCTTATTTATTAATGTGAATTTCCACAAGCAGTGTCATGGCAAAGGTCCAGGGACATGAAAGGCATCTATACCTCCTGCGTTTCATCTTTAGTCTTCCTTCAGTCTCCATGCCTGTTTCATACCTCTGGATCAACTCATCTACAACTGAAGCTGTGAAACAAAGGACTGAGACTCATCCAGGTGCTGGCTGCATGCCAGGTGAATAGACAATTCCACCGGAAAGCTGATGTAAATGGGCTTTCACGTCCTTTGTATGTATCTGTCTTAATCATTTAGTATTTATTTTATAGTTTGTTTCTCTTCTTTTTATAATAAACCTTTGTTTAGTTACTAAAGGAGTGGCAGACAGCATGGGATTTTGGACAAGATCCAAACTGATAATGTGGCTGAGCCTCTGGGGTCAGGAGGACCTTTTTGGTAGAGCATAGAGTTTTATTTTTGTACCGGACCGGGTGGCTGAGTGGGAGCCCGAGACTGAAATAGAATAAGGGGGGCTGGCTCCATTGGTTATCGAGAAGTTAAGAAGAAGAACCAATGTGGGGAATCAGAAGCACGGCTTGTGGCTGGTTGGGAAATCTGACTTCAGTGTCATCCATCACTGATGGTAGAATCTGCTCTTCCTTTGGAGCTTGCCCTGACTTTGTCATTTTCAGGGGGTGTACCCTAGGCGTGAATGGGCCACACCTAGTGCAAGTGAGTACAACTCTGATTGAAATCAGTGGGAGTTTAGCCTGCTTATCTTACGGCTCCCTTTAGCCTTGTGGGAAAGAACATGCTCTGTAGCACGCAATGCCCCCTGCTTGCCTTGCGAGAGTGGGTGTCAGGATACTGAATTTCTATTCTGAGCTCAGCCTCAAACTGTGTGACCTTCATCAAACAGCTCACCCTTGCTGCTGCTTCATCCCCCGCTGTAAAGGACAAATACGATCCACCTTGATGGATGTTTTAAAATGCTCTGACGTCTTCAAAACCGCTGCATCAGAAAGTTTCTAGCTTATTTATACTGTCCTGACCATTGATTGTTGCAGTCTGTGGTGTGCACACTTTTCTGCAACAATTATAATAAAGTAAGGAAACAGACCACTTCTCAATGATCTCTGCTCACTGGTTGTCTTGGTGGTGAGACTCCACATTCCCAGGGACGGGTGAACACACACTATAGACAGGAGCCAGCTGTCAGAAAAACAGAACGCTAGGAAGATAAATGTAAAACTTTCAGCCCTACATGACTGTAAATGCCAATGGACAGTGAGAACAAGAGGGGAATTTGGGGCCTGTCCAGGATGCATAGGTTCATGGACAGCCCAGTTCCCAAGCACATTCATTGTATTAACACACATGTCATTTAGCGACAGTCTGAAGCAAACCTTCCTCTCACTCAGAAGCCAGCTGGAGACTGACAGATGGGGCAGGCTGATGGCGCAGAACCAAGGACCTGGGGGTTCTGGTCAGACTCTCCAGGGAAAACTCATGACCCCGCTTCCTGCTCTGAATGAAGTCAGACCAGCCAGGCTCATCCTCAGCCTCTGACTGGTCTTGGTAAATATTTGAAGTGCTCTCCAGGAACCGGCTGGGGATGGCAGATCTGGGCACTCTGGAATGCTGCATTTTATTGCCTTCAGGCTTCCTTGTCTCCAGGGGAAGCCCTGCGGCAGGGAGCATGCTGTTACAGCTGGCAGCAACCTGCAAAGGCCTCTTGCATTAAATGGTGGTGAGAAGTTTTCAAAGCTGTGTGGCAGTTGCAATGGGTGTGCTCAGCATGGAACAGAAATAGAGCATGTGCTGACACCAGGCAGAGCCAGCCCAGGGGCCATGAAATGTGGCCCTTGGTTCAGGCCAGGCTCTTCTGGGAGTTTGGATACCGGTAGTGATCTGCCTCTAAAGAACTAGGATGATCCAGGTAGACAAATGAGCCTGGTAGCTCTGTGGATTTATTTTACAATAATCCCCCACAATCCCTTTGTTAGAAACACAGCCTGATTGACAGTTGCCATATATCCCTGTCTTGCGTTCTCATGGCTCAGCGGCCACCACTCTGTTGTTTAAACCATGGATCCCCCTCTATGAAAATAACCTCAGTCTCAAAAAGATGAGTTGAGGTCTGTAGCTGAGGCAGAATTTTTCTGCCAAATGTGAAGTGAATGGGATGAGGGGTTCCTGAATCATCACCCCAAATAGCAGAGCACTCGCTGAAGAGCCAAGAGGCACCAAATGGTCTTTTGGTACTTTGTAGAAACCCTCCGCAGCCCAGCAGGCAAGACTGACGGAAGGTGTGGGATACCAAATTCCTGTCCCCGGCACCCAGTGTCAAGGAGCAAAGGGTGGCTGGCTAAAGTGTAGCTTGAAGATGCATTACGGTTTCAATGTGCAGTGTGGCCATAGGCCATTGGCCCTGAGGAGATCAGTGCAGGCCATGGAAGGGCTGATGAGACCTCAGCTCTCACTGAAGTTCTGAGCCAGGCTCTGGCCTGTTGTCTTTTGACAATTCAGGGTCCCCCCAGGGTGAGGGAGGCCTCCTGACACTGGATGAAAGCTCCAAAAGGCTGGTGAGAGCCTTTTCCCATCCCCCAAATGCTCCTGTGGGCATTAGCCCCCTGCCGGCCTCAGGAGGGAGAAGAACGTCCATGAGCCTCCTGGATTTGCTCCTTCTCTCTCTGGGTTTCCGCAGGACTACTGACAAGACTCCTGGAGACTCCAGAAGGTGGTGAAATCAGGAAGGCACTAGTGCTTCCACCCTGGCCCCACTGGGCTGCCCACCGTGTCCTCATGCTCTGCCAAGTCCAGATGATCAGGGGTCTCACAGTGGCCAAACTGGGACAGAATAGGAAGGAGAATTTCCCTGCTCTTGGCACGCTGTGACTTCTTCAGGGTTGGCAGCAATGTTTCCTCTAAGCTGTGTGCATGCGTACAGGTTGTGAAACCCATGTACACAACAAAATAAAGTGTGCACAAAAAAATTCAACAATGCTAATATTAGCACATGCAAAGAAATTTTTGGTACACACAGCCTATGAAAAATTAGAAGATACATTGGTTAGCAGGAGCTGGGACTAATCACATAGGGAAGGCAGGAAAGTCCCCCTACTGTCTTGCCATGCTCCTGACCTGCCCTCATAGAGGGTCTTAGTTATGGGGCAGGCTGGGCATTTGCCCAGGTTCCCACACTGGGAGGAACCCTGCCCACAGAGCAGAGCTGGGGGTTGGAGGCGGCAGGGACACACACTCACATGGGCCAGGGAGCAGCTTCAGGCTGCCAGTCCTAAGGCTGCCACCAGAGGCGTAATGCTCTGTTTCAGCGCCCTGGGTGCGTTCCAATCAGAACGTGCCCCTTGCAATTAGCAGCGCTTGGGGCCGGCAGCATGAAACACACCCTTTAATGGAGTGGCTCAATGGAGCAAAGTCCCATTTATCCCACTGCAGTTACGGCTCTGGTGGGGGGCTGGGAAGGATTAAGTGGGTTGGGAGTTGTGCCAGGTGGGGAGGGGGGTGGCAGTGAGGCCAGGGGCCAGCAGCTGGACCTGGGGGAGGAGATGGGGCCGTAGCAAGGCGGTGGAGACCAAAAGTCAAGGATGGGGCCCACGGTCCCATGCATTGCGTGGGGCCCCATCCTTGATTTTTGCCCATGGCCCTGGATTCACTAAGACCAGTCCTGCCTACCCCTGAGCATCCTGTCTTGCTCTACTCTGCAGCCCGAATCTAAGTGGCAAGAGGCACTGCAGAGAGCAGGTCTAGAAAAAGAACAATTTCATTGTCCAGGGATGACCGTACAGGCACTAAGCTTGTGGGGCTGGGTGAAATCACAGCTGAAAATCAAGGGGGACAGGACCTCATCACCACAGAAGAAAACCACTTTTTATTTCCTCTTGGAGTCTCCTCTGACAGCAAGTGGCAGGGGTTTGCAAGGATGATAGGGAAAGGTGAGAGCTTCGCTGGTTCTGCTGGCTACCACGCCAATCAGCTTGCTGAAGCCAAAGAAAGAAGAGAAACAATGAGAAAGAAAATCCTGGCTAGGAGAGCTCAGTTGCAAGGCAGGGAGAGGGAGCTGAGAATTATGCTACAGTTTCTAACAATGGGACATCAACCCCTCCCCTCCTGTTTGCCCCAGGCACACTTGCTTGAGCCTGGTTACTGAGGACAGATGCTAAGCAGAACCTTCTGTGGCAGGTCTGAAAGCATCAGAGGCTTCATCTCAATCACGCAATGAGCAAAACTGGAAACAGCTGCTGCAGAGCCCATAAAGATCGTAAGTAAATGGGAGGCTCCTTTCGCTCTTGCATTCAGCTGCAGATGTTTGGGCCTGGAAGTGAGCTCATTCCTAGGCCATGCAACATTGTGGAGAAGTTCTGTTCCTTCCTTTCTCAGTCAGCCACAATAGACATTAGCTATTGCCTGGTCTTAAAATGGGGCTTTGCAATCTAATATGATGCAAGATGGGCAGAAATAGCAGCTGAAATGCAGATTCTAATGGGAGCTTTCTCTCTGCCTTCTGCAAGACTGACTAGCTCAAGCGAGGTTGCATACAGGCAGCTTGGTCCGGAAAATTGTTGCTTCTTATAGTGTGCACATGCACAGTGCCAGATTGAAGTGAAATCAGCTGTATCAACATGTTAAAAGTGTTCTTATCTGAGGTCATGGCCAAAGGCTGTCATATAATCTGTAAATAACAACAAACAAGGAGTCCTGCTGCATTTTTAAAGACTAACAAGTAAGCTCATGCAACAAATAAATTTGTTAGTCTTTAGAAGTGCCACGGGACTCCTTGTTCATTTTGCTGAACTAGACCAACATGGCTACCTTTTTGTAAATAACATGTTGCATTCATTTCTAAAGTGCCCATCACCTTAGCATCAGGGAGCCCCTCTATTCATTTCTCAGGGTACAGACTGCCCCCATGGGGCGCACAGCTCCCTACCAACTGCTCTGCCTGCAGAATCTCTGTTTTTCACAGAGGTGTAGATTTTACAGACAGACAGGGGCATTCCAGACTTACCCCTGTGTCACCAAGGCCATGACAGTGCATGGCAGTGGCTGAATTAGATCACGTCTTCGAGAAAGACATGGGACTGTAAGGTACTGATTCCAAGTGTTGGAGACAGTACCATGCCCCTTGGCAGCAGTTCCAATGATTAATAATTACTTTGTTACCCTCATGGTACATATCTGTAGCTTAGCAAAATCCAAACTGGAAATACCTCCTGCTACTGGGTCTCATTTTGTCTCATCTGATAGTTTAAGAGCCCTCCAGTAGAATCAGGCTTCAAAGTGTTTTCTAGAATGGGAAACTTGAACCATTGCCGAGAATGGTTTTGGGGAACAGGCATGGGGTTGGAAAGGACTGTAGTGCTGCTGTAGAGCCGATGGAATCTTTTTGGATGCCATTTCAGAGAGGGTAAATACCCAGCTTTCTCTGCTGATTTTACCCCATGACACTTGCACTGCCATAGCGCCTTCGGTGTGAGTGCAAGTGTAGACAGACTGGTGCTGTCAGCTCCCAGTGAATTAACCACTATGTGATCTACACCGAACGGGTCACTAAGTCGCTTATGGTGGTCTTCGGATGAGGCGACCTAACGGGCTAATTTTAGCTCATCTTACTTGATTCTGAATCCCTACAGATATACAGTGGATTCAGTGGGAAACGGGAACTTTTTTGGACAGAGGCCCGAGAAGCCCGCTGGGATGCTCTTGATGTCAACAGTGCAGCCATTAAAGGGCAATTACATTGCCTTCTTCAGGGTAGCAAGGCGTAAACCACTGCCTTAATGGCAGCAAGTGAGTGCCCTGCTTCTATTTCTGACAGAGAGCTTCCAAGCATCACAGGGACACAACATGGCGTGACCTTTACAGTTCTGAGCAGCCCAGGGGACTTTCACAATGGAATACACAGAACCCAGCCACATGGCTTCTTGGAAAACCTCCCCAGACAAGAGGATGTTCTGAAAATCTAGTCGCAACCCATCAGCCCTGCTCCAAGTCATGCTGACCTGATAGATAATGAGGGAAATGTGAGTGGGAAGCTGAGGGAGTATTCTTGCAAGCATATGTCTCACAGCACAAAAAGCTAAAAAGCATTTCCCAGACCAGACTTGGATGCCCTTTATGGAGCTGCCACATTTTGCTCAGCTCCCTGCATGTGGTTTTATTCAAATAATTTAATGAGCTAATGCGCATGGTTACAAATAATTTGCCAGCCCAAAAACTGAGAAATTGTGGGTCAGGCTCCCAAAATCTTGGATTAACTGAGCGCTGGTGTACTGTGTTTTGAATAAGTTAGGAGCCTTGTGGGGAATAAAACAGTCCATGGCCGTGATGAAAGACTATCAGTGCATATGCACAAGAGGGCTAATTAATATTGTATGGGCAGCCTTAATTCTGGCATTGCCTAGCCTTTGAGTTCTTGACTTTGCAATCTTAATGTTCTTCTAATGTCATTTTTTGCTGTGTATACCCCCAGAACGACCAACCTGACATTAAAAGAGTGTTAAAGTTGCTGGGGCAAGCACTGAAAACTTGGGAAATACTAGAATAAAGCTTTTCCACAAAATTGCTAATTCTGATGGGATTGTTTTAAACAGCCATTGTTTTAAAAAGCTGGTTTATTTAATTCACACAGTGAGAAAAAACTTCCTTAATGCCCAGCTTTATAGTTCAATGACATCTGTCACTTCTGGTGTGATATGCAACACAACTCCACATTCTAGTCACTCTGCCCTATGTCTGCATGGCTTGTGTCACATTTCGGCAGGTTTAAGGCCGAAAAGCATTGCCCAGCTTCCAGAGTTATGCGAGGGAAGAGCAGGACATCATTAGGTTTTGCTCAGTTCTTAGCTGATGTGTGGGAGTGATTTTTCAACCACTCAACTTAGCAATAATACTTAAAATATTAATATTAAAAATACATGATTTCCCCCATGTTTCTTTCAGTGGGCCTCTTTATAGTTCAGCCACTGGAGGAGGTGGCAGTGACACACTTCCTCAGAGAGTTACCCAGCTATTTTCTAGTCATCATTAGTGTATGGTATGGGTAATCAGGGTCCTGGGTTTGAGCCCTGATGCTGGGAGTGAGGTCTGGTTTCAAGTAAAACAAACAAGGAGTCCTGTGGTACCTTCAAAGACTAACAGATTTCATTTATCAATCAATCAAATCATAGGGCTGGAAGGGACCTCATGAGATCATCGAGTCCAACCCCCTGGGAATTGAACCCAGGACCTTCTGCATATTAAGCAGAGGTGCTAGCCAGTAGGTTTATAGTAGTTAGGGATAGTGGAACCAAAACTGGCTGAGCCACTCTGGAAGGCAGAGAGGTGCAGTGGGAAATTGGGGGATACTATAATGAAGACTTTGGATCTGGGCCTGTAGGGACCTTGCATTAACAACTGCCTGCTAATTTCATTAAGAAATGTAATGGGATGGTCTGCAGCTCCTCCCTACTGTCTTCTGGCTGGGGTTCATGGTTTTGGTCACTAATAAGGGTAGTGAATTTAAACGGGGCTTAAAAAAAAAGTGAGAGCAGAATGCCTGGTGGTTTCTTCCTACGTCAAGGGAACTTCCCCTAGGCTATAAGGGGTGTGCTGTCTCTCTCAGTAGTGAGGGAGCACTTGTTCTTGCTCTGCTACCTTTTGTTGTCAAATTAAACTGTGGTGGCTTGAGATGGGCACAGACTGGCCATTGTCATACACTTTCCTACAAATGTGCTTGTCAGCAGCGAATCCCATCAGCCTTATGCTGCCCATGCCCCCCCCCCCCCCCGGCTGGGGCCCTCTGAAGTTGTCTCCAGTTTTGACTAACCTGTATCATCTGCAAATTTGGTCATCTTCCTCCTCCTGCCTCTTTTCCAGACTGGTGGTAAATATTAAACAACTCTGGGCCTAGAGCAGGATCTTTGTGGTTCCCTTGTGCTGAGCTGCAGTGAATGAAACCAACCATTTGCTCCCCAAGGAATGTGTGATGTAGCCATGACGTGCTGTGTGTATACGTGAGCGGTGAGCCATGCAGTGATGTGCAGAGGTACTGTGTGAGATATGATCTGTACTGTGCATTTCGTTTCCTGCTTCCTAGCTGGTGGAGGGGAAATTCTCTCCTGCTGTGAGCAGCACCTGACTGGGAGGGATCACTTTCTCAGTGCTGCAGCTTTTCTCTGTCTGCTGCTTGTCTTGGTGCTGGGAACACATGCTGGCACCTCCAGGCCACAGACCAGCAGCCTGCAAAGCTCCTGGGCGCTGCTGATCTCTCACCATGCGGGGAAGGGGGTATCTGTTGCTGGACAGTGTATGCTTTGCACAGAAAAACAGTGTCCATTCTGTGGGTAGTGCCAAGGGCTCCTGGTAGCAGGCAGGACGGCTCTGTGGCAGTGCAGGAAGACACCTGTTGTGCTGTCCCAGACACACTTGTTGTGCACCCAAGGTCCTGGGATGTGGGTGCTGCTGTTTCAAGGGGGAAAAGCATTCTCTGTCTCCCCTCTCTCTGGCTTTCTCCTTCACCCTTGTGCTCCCCGGTCTCCCACACCTTTCTCTCCATGGCGTTACCCCACTCTCCCATGAATTCACAACCCCTCAAGTCCCCTTTCGCCCACAGCAAGGCTGGACTCAGGTAATCTCTGTCCCTCTGACCAATGCAATTCTGCTTGTTGGCCCCACCACCATAGTGAGGACCTCCCCCCCCCACAAGGTAGGGGTGGTATTTGCAGAAACCAGCTTCACACATCTGTGTTTGACTGGAGATGGGGCCTACATCCTCCCTCTGGCAGGCCAGAGCTTCCCCACTCCATGGGTTATGGCCCATAGTAGCGGATCCTCAAACACCTACATTTTGGCTTCTGAGCATGTGTTCTGCTGCCTTCCTCTGTCTCCTGTCTGTGCCCCAGAACAACTCACAACCCAGGAGAAGAACAGGCATTCAGATGCCTGCGTCATGAGTGGGGCTTAAGCTGGCAGACATGCTCAGAGGCCATTTACACAATGAGGTCCTATTTAAAACCCGGTGCTGCTTTCCACCTCATAACTTTCAGTCCAATGGTTAGGAACCCCCTGCCCCTGAGATGAGGGAGACCCATGTTCAATTCCCTCCTTTCTGCCAGAGGGGGAGAAAACATTTGAACAGGAATCACCCCACCTCTCTGGAGAGCGCTCTGACTCTGGGTTAGTGTGATGGGTGCGGACTGAAGTGCCTCTACATGCTGCTAGAATCCTCTTCATACAAAATGTGCCTTTGGAGGCATCATTTGAAAATTAATAAGTCACTGGTCCATAATATCATGGTGAAATGAATCCCCCCCCATGATGTTGTTTGTTTGTTTACAACCCCACAGCCCTGCCTAGGCTAAAGTAGTCAAACAGGCCTTTGCTGTGAGCGTTTAATTCAATTTACATAGAAGTAGTAAGCAGAACCATGGAGACAGCAAGGGGAGGAGATTGCAGGAAACCAAACAATTTTGGGGAGGGAAGAGCCTCCTTCATCACCAGCCTCCGTATCATCTTCCTCACTGCTTGAATTAACCTTCCTCTGAAAGGAAGCCCTCAGAAAAATCCCTCTAGAAAGTTCACTTAAAGAAAGGGACGGAAAACCCAAGTTCTCTCTTTCATCCAAGAAGAGAAAGGAAAAAGCATCTCTTGGCCTCTGGAAGAGATTCTGACCAACAAGGTGGGTTAGTCACTATCTTGCTAAAAGACTGAGTCAGAAAAGCCATCTTGAACAAAGCCTTGACCCAAACTCTGCTAGACTAAGTTGAGATTTTAGATGTGTGCTTTCACTTTTATTTGCTTGTAACCATTTCTAACACCATCTCCTGCTTGAACTCACTAAAAACCCTCTCCTCTTTGGCTAATAACCTTGTTTTACTATTAATCTCAGCCACCTGTGCTGTGTTTGTACTAAAGTAAATGTCATCTCTGGTTAACATGGCAAATGGGTGAGTTTTGTCTCCTTAAAAGAACAAATGGATCTTATTGTTCTTTGCAAATTGCTGCATGCTGTTATGAGGTTCTAGGTGCCTTTAGATATTCAGCCCTTAGGGTTCTTTTGTCTCTGTGGGTATTGCAGAAACACTTGCCATTGGCTCTGGAAGCCAGACACTGGCTATGTAGGGCATGGCCATGGGGCCTTAAGGCTGTACTCCATATGCAGCTCTCGGAAATAGTGCTTGTTCCAACTCTCTCGCCATGCTTGGCTTGCAATCATGGGTTCACATCATCCTGCTGAGATCTGACACACCTTTTCTTGGAAAGGGGCTGCCTGAAATCGACCCATGCTACACTGATACCTTTTCTAGTGCTTACAAGTTTAAGTCAGAGATTCCACTCAGATTCAGAGACCTCTGTGACATTTTCTGTTTCAGGGCAGCAGGGCAGGAGTTGTCTACTGGTGGGGACCCCAAAGCTGTCTGGCACCATGGGGCAGCAAGGCCCCCTACAGCTCCAAACCACTGCAGCAGTAGGGGATCCAGATCTCTGAGCCACCAGCCTTAGGTCCCATGGGCGGCAAGGGACATGGAGCTCCAAGCTGCAGGCCTGCAGTTCCCAGCCATTGTGGGCAATCCAGGGACCATGAGCTGCCAGTGTTGTGGTGGGGACCCTGGAACTGTCAGTCGCCATGGTAGCAAGCGTAGGACCCTCCTCCCCTCCAGCATTGGGACTCAAGCCTGCCACTCAGGCTTCAGTCACCCTCTGTTAACCCTTCACCCCTTATGTTTAGTAAATATCACAGTTTATTGCCCATGACCTGTCGATGACTTTTGCTAAAAATAAGTATAACAAAATCTTAACCATCTCCAGTCACTTCTATAGTACTTTTAATATGTATGGTTTATTTCTTTCCCCCTCCCATAGGCTGGAGTCTCCTCTGCCTTTGCAGACGCATGGGAATGGTAAACGCAAGGGGAATGCAGAGTCTCTGCTGGGGCATAATAAGAAACACATGGCACTGAGCCCCAGGCTGTGACCATCTGTGGGCAGCACAGAAGGCTTTTCTTAAAATAACCAACCCCAAATGCATTTCCCTTTTGAGGAGTTTGAGCCCTTGGCTATGGTGACAGGATTAAATCACAACCAGCAGCATGGGCCCTGACTCTGAGCACACTAGCACAGTCCTTGCGGGCTTCCTCTCTTCCCAGGGCTGGTTGGACTTTTCCCAACTGGTTTCTATTTAGTAATCAGACCAAAGCCCTGTAGTTTCTGCTTTATCCAGTACTCTAAAGGGAAGGTTGAGGTACTAAAGAACATACTGAAGTTCACAGGAGTGAGACTGGGGGAAGAACCTTTTCTTAGTTATTAGCAGACAATCTGGAGGCCAAGCCTGGCCCTGCTGTGCAGCCTGAGAAGCCATAGAGCTCAGCAGAGGTGCATGGATGGGCAGAATCAGGGCTGGTGTTAGTGAAACACAGATGGTAAAGGCAAATCTCTGCTTTCAGTTGACTGAGTGTGAATTGGGAGGGACTCCAGGGGCTTTGGTGGAGCCAAGGCCCAGCCAACACAGAATTAGTGGGAGCAGTATGGTCCATCTTTGGCAGTGCTCGCTGCTGCTGGCTCCCCTCCACAGGCTTAACCAGCTGGCCTCAGCATGTCATGTCCCCTGCACACACAGCCATGGCAGTGTGCGCACAGACAGAGCTCTGCAGTGGGCTGATGCACTGTGGAGCATGGGACTTGGGGAGGAAGGGGACAAGGGGATGCTGGGAGGCCCAAAGAGTCTATTTGGAAGGACGGCAGGGGGAGGCAGCACTCCACTCCCGCTTACAGAACCATTCTGACACTTGTAGGGCTGAGGTGCCACTTTTATCCCAAGCCCAGTCTTCAGAAATAACCTCACCGGCAGAAGCACTTCACACTTGTATTCAGCCCAAAGGGAAAGTTGTTAACCCTATTCTGCCTTTTCTGGATGCTCAGATAACCCTGCGGACTCTCTCACTGCAGGTAGCATCTCCTGCTGGCTGCTTTGGGGATTAGCTCCTCCAGATCCCACACCTCCCCTTGCAGGCTCTCAACCCATCGTTCTCTCTCATTCTAGCAACTGCTGCTTCTTTTCTGGGACTCAGACCCCCAGCTGGGGCACTATGGGGTTTCACCTTTAAGGGTATCAAGGCTCATTGGCTATCTCTACATTAGAGGGCTCAGTTAAGTTGACTTAACAAGGTCTACCTAATTTAAGTCAACCTTGTTAAGTCAACTTAGAGAGTTCACATTCAGCATGCCTATGGACTACCCATGTCCACTCTAGCAGCTGCTAGGTTGCCCTAGGAGTGGTGCATTGTGGGTAGCTGGCCTGCAGTGCACCAGCTAAGTGCCCCCTGGCCACCCCTATAAAACAGGAAGTGACCACAGCACCCTCCCCACCGTGCTTGGCAACATGGTCCCCGAGGAGGTCATGGACCCTGACGTGCCCCAGCAATGTGCCAGGACAGCGCTCCACGCTGGCCATGCATTGGCCAGACTCCTCTGGCTCTGGACCAGGTGGAACAGGGCAACTACCAGTGCAGGGGCAGGCCAACCCATTTGCCCACCCTGGGAGCTGGTGTGGACAGGGTGCCCTCCATGCACCCGCACATCTGGGAAACCAGCAGTGACTGGATCATTCTCACCACCTGGGATGATGACCACTGGCTATGAAACCTGAGGATGCGGAAGAGCATCTTGCTTGAGCTGATCAGTGAGCTCACCCCCGTTCTGCAGTGCACTGGCACCCAGCTCTGGCTGGCCCTGCCCATGGGCAAGTGAGTGGTCATTGCCATCTGGAAGACGGCAACTTTGGATTCCTACAAGTCCACTGCCCACTATTTTGGGATTGGCAAGTCCACTGTGGGGGCCATCTGGTGGCAGGTCTGCAGAGCCATTCACAGTGGCCTGCTAGGCATCATCACCACCCCCTCCCACCTGTCTCCCCCCTGTCCCCAACACAATAAAATGATGCACTGCAGACTGAATGATGGTGTATATGGGTTTTATTTATGGGGGGGCTGAGACGGCTGAGGGGGTGGCAGCTGCAGGGGTTGGGGGGAGTGAGGGGGTTGAGAGGAGAGAAAAGAGGGTTGGGATGGGGGGCAGATGCTAACAGTCTCGGGCAGGTGAGTCTGGGGCCTGCAGCCAGCCAACCTGAGTCCTGGGCCACCTGTGAGGAGGGCTGCTGCTGGGGTCCTGGGCAGGGGGACTCTTGGGCTGCTGAGGGCCCTGGCTCCACGCCAGGTGCTCCAGGGTGTGGGTCTGGTGCTCCATCAGTTGCACCGTCTCCTGGAGCAGGCCCTGCTCCACACACTGATGGGAGTCCTTGCGCTCCCAATCCCACTAGGCTCTGCCAGCTGGAGGAGATCCTCCAAGATGTCCTCCCAGGACCAGTGCCCCGTCCTCCTCCTCGGTGGGACTGGGCATAGTCTGGGAGTGTCCCTTGGCGTGGGCACAGGGTCTGCAGGAGAGGAGCAAAGAACAAGAGTCCCTCCTATGAGCTAGTGCAATGTGCAGCCTGACAGCGGCTGCTGTCTCACGCCCATACCCCTGAACCCAATCCCTGTCCTTTGGGACAAGGACCCGTTAGTATATGCTGTTGTGCTCTGCTGCACAGGTTGGGTGCACTGCCCAGGGTGATGAACCGCAGCCCTGCCCCGGTGGTCTCTCCTCAGGCTGCATGTCATCAGTGTAGGGCACATGTTGTCTGGCCTTGGCACTCTCACCTACAGTCCCTCCAACCCATCTCCAGAAAGGTGGTCCAGGCATCTAGCATGATGTCCCCTCTCCTGGGTCACCCTGGGCAGGGGGAGCCTCCACCTATGGCCCTGGCTGTGGCATCAGGTTAGGGAACAGCTCAGGTGTGGCAGTGGCGGTGCCATGTGAGGTGCCCCCCCGACCCAATACCACATTCTCATCCACTTAGCTCTCTTCCTGGTCATGGTCAAGGGTGTGGACCGGCAGGGTCTCGTCCTCCCAGCCCAGGAAACCATGCAGCTCGGTGTAATAGGGACAGCTGGTGGTGGCTACCCCTGAGTGCCACATGGCCTCCTGGGCCCTTTGGTAACCTGCTGCAGATCCTTTATTTTCCGCCAGACCTGTTGGGCATCCCAGCTGTGGCCCTTGTCTGCGAGGGCCTGGGAGATGGTGCTGTACACTTCCTGGTTCCTGCTGGCTCCCCTGGAGCTGGGAGTGTACAGCCTCATCCCCCCAAATGGCCAGGAGATCTAATATCTCCTGGTGGGTCCAGGCTGGGGCCCGTTTTTGGCGCTTGTAGAGTTTTAAGGGAGATTATAATCCAATAAGGAGGACAGCATATTCAGAGCTGTATAAGAAGTCTTTATTGAAAGAGAACTGAGAGAGAGAGAGGAGACAGACAGGTTTTCCTAGCACCTAAACGACTCTCCCATTTATCATTATGGCAACGCCAATGACCCTATGTAGTCCAAAACACCACATATTCCTCCCTGTCTAATGAACACCCCCCCAGAATAAAGCCCTCCCCCCCGAAAGAATAAGAACTAAACTAGGAGATGAGGGTAGACTGCCCCATCTCTGGCGAACCCCCGGGGAATTATTCTGCCCCATGAAGACGGGGTCACCACTAGCTAAAGATTCAGCCGATTAGGAGGCCTTCTGTTGCGAGGTGGATTACGGCGAACTTCTGGTGTGCCCACCCCACAAGGTGGTGTTGGTGGTGGTGGGATCACAGGTACTGGGGAGTAGCCAGAACCGGAGAGGATGTTGTGTCCGGTTGGTCCAGGGAGGCTGAAGGCGTTGAAGGGGTAGCTGGAGCAGGAGAGACAGAAATAGTAGTTTCATGCTCTGATGTTGTATCATCAGTAAGGGTGAAGTCAGATATGTCTGTTGGAGATGCATCTTCTGGGTGGATATGACGGAGAAGCAGCTGATCTACATGCTGTCGCCAAACTAGGCCACTCGCTGTCTGGACAGAGTAGGAAACAGGTCCTGTCTGGGCAATGACCATTGCTGGGACCCATTTAGCACCTGAAGCATAGTTTCGTGCAAGAACTGGCTGTCCAATACTGAAGGTGTGGCCCTTTGTTCTTGGTGAATGTCTGCTGACCTGGTCCTGCTGTTGGCGTTGAACCACTTGCCGTGTGTCTTGTGGTTTCAACAAATCAAAGCAAGAATGCAACTGCTGTCCCATCATAAGAAAAGCTGGAGATGCCTTAGTTGTAGCCTGTGGAGTGTTTCTGTAGGACAACAAGAAGTTGTCCAGATGCTTATGAAGAGGTGAACGTCCCTTTGCAGATTTTAGAGCTTGCTTCATAGTCTGTACAAACCTTTCAGCAAGTCCATTGGTGGAAGGATGATACGGTGCTGACCTGATGTTATGTATTCCATTGGCCTTCATAAAAGTTTCAAAATCCTGAGAAATGAATTGTGGTCCATTGTCACTCACCAGCTGTTCTGGAAGACCGTAACGACTAAAAAAGCCACGCAGGGTCTGAATAGTGGCTTCCGTAGTAGTGGACTGCATTACCGAGACTTCTGGCCATTTTGAATGGGCATCCACAGCAATTAAAAACATACATCCTTCAAATGGGCCAGTAAAATCAACATGGATACGTTGCCATGGCCTTTCGGGCCAATCCCATGGGTGAAGAGGTGCCAACGGAGGTGCATTCCGGACACTCTGGCATGAGGTACAAGTTCTAGCCATTTCTTCAATGGCCTTGTCTAAGCCCGGCCACCAGAAATAGCTCCGTGCAATTTCTTTCATGCGCACTATGCCACAGTGACTTGAATGGAGCTGTTCCAACAAACGTGGGCTTAATGAAGGTGGGATAATGACATGCATACCCCACAACAAACACCCGGATTGGGTCGATAACTCTGTCCTCCTAGACACATAGGGGCGGAGGTCAGGAGAGAACTGAGAGTCAGATAAGAACGTTCCATGCATCACGAAATCCATAACTCGTGAGAGTACTGGGTCAACCCATGTTGCTTTCTTCACTTGAGAAGCCGTGACGGGTGTGTTTTCCACCTGTTCAAAGTAAAAGATTCCTTCCTGGCCCAGATCCTGATGGTGTGCCAGTAAGGGTAGCCTTGAAAGGCCATCAGCATTGCAATGCAAAGAGGATTGCCTGTACTTGATTTCATATGTGTATCCAGAAAGTATCAATGCCCATCGTTGCATCCGACTAGCAGCCAAATGTGGGATGCCTGTGTGCGGCCCCAAAATTGATGTCAGGGGTCGATGGTCAGTGAGAAGTGTGAACTTCTTTCCCCACAGGTACTGGTGAAATTTCCGAACGCCAAAAACAATGCCCAGTGCTTCGCGTTCAATTTGGGCATAATTAGTTTCTGCCTTAGTCAAGGAGCGTGAAGCAAAAGCAATCGGCCTCTCTTCACCAGAAGGCATAATATGTGACAATACAGCCCCAACTCCATAAGGGGAGGCATCACAAGCCAGCTGTAGGGGCAAGGATGGGTCAAAATGTGTCAGAACCTTAGAGTTTACCAGTGAGCGTTTAGCTTCAGTAAATGCAACATCACAGGCTTCAGTCTAGTTCTAGGCCTTTTTTGGCCCAAGAAGCTCATGTGGGGTTTCAGGAGCATCGCTAATTGTGGAATAAACTTGCCATAATAGTTTAGTAAGCCTAAAAAAGAGCGAAGTTGGCTTACGTTCTGAGGTAGCGGAGCATCCACAATAGCCTTAACCTTGGCTGGAGACTTATGGAGACCATCAGCATCAATTATATGTCCTAAATATTCAACTGAGGGCTGGAAAAACTTACATTTGTCTCTGTGAACACTGAGTAGAACTCTGAGTAGCTTCCAAGTTCGTAAGGTGTTCCTCCTCATTTTTGCCCATGACCAGGATGTCATCCAGATATCACTGTACTCCTGATAAACCACTCAAAATCTGATCCATTGCCCTTTGGAACAAAGCTGGGGCTGAAGTAATGCCGAAAGGTAAACGACAGTATCTGTACAACCCCTTATGTGTTACGATTGTCAACAATTCTTGAGATTCTTCTTCAGCATGCATCTGTAAGTACACTTGACTCAAATCAATCTTGCTAAATTTTTGTCCTCCAGCCAAGCCTGCAAAGATGTCCTCAATGCGGGGAAGAGGATATTGTTCTGCACATAACACTGGGTTGACAGTGACCTTGAAATCTCCACAAATCCGAATGGAGCCATCCTTCTTCATTATTGGGACAATGGGTGTCGCCCACTGGCTGTGAGTAACTGGCACCAAGACTCCCTCTTTGACTAACCGCTCCAAGTTTTCTTCCACCTTGGGTCTGATGGCAAATGACACCATCCTGGCCTTCAAACATTTTGGTTGGCAATCAGGCTTTATATTTAATTTCGCAGTGATTCCCTTCATACTGCCTAAGTCTTCACCGAAAACAGCAGCATGTTTCGTTAGTACCACTGCTAGATTCATTTCTTCTTTAGTCAATTGATACACTTGTGACCAATCGAGTTGAATTTTCCTGATCCAAGATCTTCCCATTAGGGCTGGGTAATTCCCCTTTACCACAAACAGTGGTAGCTTTATGGTCTGTCCATTGAGTTCTACTTTCACATCAATAGTACCCAACAGGGGAACAGTCTCTCCAGTATATGTCTTCAAAACGACTACTGTCGGCTTAAGTGGCAGATGTCTAAAGTCCTTCTCATACACAATGTTAGAAACTAATGAAACTGCTGTGCCGGTGTCCAGTTCCATGCGTATAGGTGTGCCTTCCAACACAGGTGTTACCCAGAATTTATGTGGGCCAGCTGTTATAGACAAAACATGGAGGGAATCTTCATCTTCCAATTGGGTGTCACTATGATCACGTGTATTCTGCTCTACTGCATGCAGAATTTCCCTCTTAGTCCGCCAAACCAACGGCCCATTTTTCTCAGGTCTGCCTCTTCTGTTTGGCTCACCCTTCCTTTGTTTGCAGGGATGTTCAATGTGCCCTCTCTTACCACATTGTCGACACAGTAGTTCCTTAAACCGGCACTCAGATGCGAGGTGGTCCTGCTTCCCACACCGGTAACATTCTTGTCTCCCCAGTGCCCTGGGGGCAGGTTGTAGGGATACTGTATGGACACTGACCCCGATCTGTTGAATGTCTTGGGTGACGCGTTCCATGGAGACTGCAATTTCCACAGCCTTCTGCAAGGTGAGTTGACCTTCAGTCAATAGGTGTTTTTGTGTTGATTCACTGTGCAGGCCACACACCAGCCTGTCACGCAGCATTTCCTCTAACATGTTCTTAAAGTCACAGTGTGCTGCCAGCTTCCGCGGAGCTGCTACAAATTGTACAACTGATTCACCTTCCTCTTGGTTCCTTTGGTAGAACCTATACCTCTCGACAGTTAGTAGTGGCTTTGGGGAAAAATGTGCTCCCAGAACTTCCACTAGGTCCCCATAAGGTTTCTGCTCTGGCTTCTCCAGATAAAGCAAATCACATAGCAAATTATAAGTCTTAACTCCAATGACCGTTAGGAAAACTGGTACCTTATCCTCATCAGTTATGTTGTTTGCTATTACAAAATTTTGAAATCAGGCTGTATATGTCTGCCAGGAAGCTGCTGAATGATCATATGCTTCAAAGGTTGTAGTAAGTAAAGCCATGATGCCCTCTTGTGGTTATTGTTTGTCTCTTCTCTTAACAGCAGGCAGATCAGCTTTCAGAATAGCCAGCTAGCCTTTAGGCAAACAGATCAGCTTTCACACCTACAACCCAACCCCATGCAAGCAGTAAAACAAAGTTTTGCTTCTTACATTGTATTCTGGTTTTCCAGAGTTGCCAGGATTGTTGAGGATAGCCACTCCATCACATATCCCATCCTCCGTTGCCAGATGTAGAGTTTTAAGGGAGATTATAATCCAATAAGGAGGACAGCATATTCAGAACTGTATAAGAAGTCTTTATTGAAAGAACTGAGAGAGAGAGAGAGAGAGAGAGAGAGGAGACAGACAGGTTTTCCTAGCACCTAAACGACTCTCCCATTTCATCACTATGGCAACGCCAATGACCCTAGGTTGTCCAAAACACCACAGTGCTGGCCTTGGGTCTGGCTCTGCATGTTCATTCAGCAGTACTGGCCAGCTCTGTGCAGCAAGTTGGGCAGGACTTCCTCCTGCCCTGCCATTGGCCAGAGCTTTGCCCTGCCCTGATTGACCAGAGCAGGCTCTTCCTGGTGGCCAGTGAAGGGTGGGAGCTGTCCTGGAGGCCAATTAAACGGCCACATTGAGTTAAGTTGATTAAATAAATTAACTGTTAAGTTGACTTTATGAGTAGGAGTTATTATGTTGACTTAAGCAAGCACTTAAGTCAACTTAAAAAACTCCAAATGTGGCCATGGAGTTGCTTAAGTTGACCTAAGCAAAGTTAAGTTGACTTAAGCCTCTAATGTAGACATACCCATTGTACCTGCTATCCTGGCAGTGCCACTCCCTCAGTGGCTAGTAGGGAACCCTGGCTTACACTCTGCTATGGATTACAGTCCATGGACCCCCACAAGAGACATCCAAGGTTTGCTCAGCCCCGTACCTTGCTGCTGTCTCTCTGAGCTGCTTTCTACTCCATCTCCTGCAGGCTTTCTTTCTACACTCTTCCAGATACAGCCTCTGGATCAGGCTCCCAGGGGTTTAGTCTTTCCCAGGGTTCTCCCTTCCTCTCTAATGCAAGCAAGTGTCCACAGACTTCCTCACTGTATCTATTTCTCTTGCCAGCTTCCTGGCTTTATCCTTGTTCAGCCTTCCCCAACTCAGCTGGGCTCCATCTTCTAATTAGGACTTGCTTCTCTAGCCTAATCCCCCAAGTATGGCTCTTCACACTAACTGGTGCTTTCTCAGCTTTGTTAAGCTCTCAGGGCTTGTGGGGGGGGCACCCCATCACACCCTGGTAAGAATAAACAGTGTTTCTAATGGGAACAAGTCCTAGTCTCATCACCCCAAATTCAGAGGGCAGGGTCTTGGGGAATTCAAGCACAGATTTGGATCCATATTCTGCAAATGGACCATATCTTCACAATGGACTGAACCAGACAATGGAAATGAACATCTCAGGGATCTAAAGATCAGTGTCGTGAAAGTTGTATATTTAACCACTGAAGTAATAGCTCAAGCACTTGGCTGACTTCATGTATTGTAACTGATACAGGATTTGGATCTGTCCAACTTGGAGCCCTCCTTATGGACCACAATGCTGTTACCTAATGAGGGGACATAGATGGAGAAATAAAGGGTCTCTCTACAGTGCACACTAAGCCTGGATGTGTGAACACAGCTTGTGGGAATCAGGCCTGATCTATACTTCCAGGCCAACTCAGTGGCAGTCAATGGGCGTTACAAAAGCTATGTAGAGAATCTTGTGTATTTTATGGTGATTTCCTAAAGTCTGTTCTACACACTATCTCCATTGCGCTGCGCTGATGGGAAATGTGTACTCGTTGAGGCAGCACTACGCTTGTCATGAAGGTGGTCTTACTAAACTGATCTCCAGATTGATTGAGCAGGTCTTCACTGCTGCTCAATTGATCTGGATAAATCGATCTGAAGATGGTGAATTTGCAGCTGTCACTGAATACATACTCTCAGTGTTTGCAAGCCCATGCTTGAGCATTCACACTGCATTGTAAACCTGAGTTTACAGTTGCTGGACTCAAGTCACACAGCCATGCTAATACATCCATCCTACCCTAGGCCGACCTTCCGACTTGGGTCTCACACCAGTGATAACAAGTCCATCCTTCACTATGCCGACCTTCTGACTTGGGTCTCACACCAGTGATAACAAGTCCATCCTTCACTATGCCGACCTTCTGACTTGGGTCTCACACCCATGATAACGCGTCCATCCTACACTATGGCGACTTTCTGACTTGGGTCTCACACCTATGATAACATGTCCATCCCAACACGAGGCTGACCTTCTGACTGGGGTCTCACAGCCACGATAACATGGCCATCCTACACGAGGCTGACCTTATGTCTTGGGTTTTACATGGGTTATGCCCATGATAACTCATCTATCCGACACTGCGGTGACCTGATTTGACTCTCACATCCATGATAACACCCATTCTACACTATGGCCACCTTCTGACTGGGGTTTGCAGCTTGGCTTGAGTACATACTGCACAATGACAGGGCATGGACCTGAGTCAGAGAAAGAGTCCGGCTCTGGCCACACTCGTAGCAGGGTCCTAAGACCTGGGTCCTGAGTGCTTGCTGTCCTGAGTCAGACTGATTTGTGGATGGAAGGGGGACTTAGCCTCAAATCTGAGTCAGTGCATGGGGCTTAGTGAGCAAAATAGACATTTCTTAAGAGGTTATGAATGAGGGAAAACAGCAGGTTGTGGATATGGATTTTTCTGCCTGGTTAATACATGTACCAAAGGCCAGATCCTGTTCCTACTGACATCTACAGAGAGCTCCAGTCCCTTTTCTGGTGCCAATGGGCAGAGTTCAGTGCAGGATGGGCCCCACATGCAGTTATGCAGCTGTGCACACAAATCCTAGCCAACTCCTGAAAGCCCTGGAACCTCCTCATCACCTGGCAGGCTGCTGGCAGACATCCCCTTCCATTACAGAAATTGCTGAGTGGCCAGTAGGTCTCTCAGCTTTTCAGCTTCCAGGAACCGCAGAGTTTGTTATTGTCATGTTTTGTGGGGAATGCATGGAGTTTGGAATGCACTCAGTGACACCTGCAGCTTTCTTCCTTTCTTTCTTTCTTTTTTTTTTTTTTTTTGATTTTATGCCGCATTGTTCAAGCTGAGAATGCAAAGACCTCCAAGTCAGGGGAAATGGAAGTTGTGGGGCTAAACTTTTTTCTTACATTGGGTGGTACATCCAGAATGACTATGTAAAGTTACTGGCATCATTTTGGAATTACACGGGTGTAAATGAGAGCAGAACCTGTTCCAACATACATGGCATAATCGTGAACTCTATCTGCAAGAACATCTGGCCCTGGAACAAGGCACTTTAGGGTTTCTCCTGCTGGTTCCCTGGCTGGTTCAGATTCAGGGTAGCCAGCTCTATGTCACCTTCCCCCACCTCCAGTATTGGAGAAATGATGGGATAGGGAGACTAGAATGCAGTGTGCTCCTGCGCCCTCTCACTAGGGCAGTGGTTCCCAACCTTTTCTCTGCCGTGGCACACCTTGCTACTTTCAAATTTTTCAAGGCACACCACTATTAAAAAACTCATGAATATTCAAATTAACTTAAATTACTTATAAATATTCATGAACCATGGCACAGTGTTTCAGAAATGCTCCTATGTGGGGTAGTACGGGTAGCAGAGCAGGGGTGGCAAAACACGGGAGGTCAGGAGTCATGTGCAGTGGCAGGAGTGAGTGTGGGGAGCAGAGCAGGGCAGGGATGGCAAAAGAGGAAAGGGGCAGCCATGTGGGGAACAGGACAAGGGTGGCAAGAGGGGAGAGAGGAAGGGAGAACAAGAGTGGCTTGGGGGGGGGGGGCAGAGGGTAACCTGAGGAGTGGGAAGGCAGGACAGGGGAGCATGGCACAGCACCCACTTCCCCCCTCTCCACAGTGGCTCCCTGCCACCCAGGGCAAATTCTCACCCCACTGCTGCTCCCTCCACCCCAGTGGGTCCTGTCCTCCCCTCCCCCAGCCCCCTTCTGCCTGTGATGGACCCTCCAGCCCTCAGCTACACCCCCCCCACAGCTACCCCACCCCCAGCTACACACACCCCCAATCAACCCCACAACCCCAGCCACACAGTCTCTGCTACACATCCTCTCCCACCTACCTCTGCTGCACACACACACACACACACACACCTGCCCCACACAACCCCCACCAGCGTGTCCCCCCCCCCCAAGCCCTTACCTGGGCTGTTTGCAGGCTGCCTGACACAAGCTGCTCCACCCTGCAGGGGGAGATTCACACACTCCCAGCCTCTCGCCCTTCTCTGCTGGCTGGGTTAAGGTGGAGCCACTGGAACACAGCGTTCGGGCTGCTCCTGCTATTTTTAGGGGGACCCCTGGAACTCCCTGTTCTAATCCCTTCCTCTATTTTTAGGGGGGCCAGAAGGCTGCCTGTCTAAAAATAGGAGGCCCCAGAACTGTGTTCCGGTGTCTTCCCCCTTACTTTAACTCCTGCCTTTTCCGAGCCCTGCACAACCCCCGTGGCTGGGCTAAGCAGGGAAGGAACTTTAACTCCAGCTCTTGGGGATGCTCATGGCACACTTTGGGTGTTGCTGCGGGACACCAGTGTGCCCCACCACACTGGTTGGGAACCACTGGACTAGGGTACACACATGGACAGCTTGGAGCCTGCTATCTCACTCTGGTACCTTTTATACATTGTCATTATTTTAATTCCTGATTAACATTCTAGTGCTGCGTCCCCCTCCCCACCCCACAGGCTCCCCAGTGGCCCCTTGGCTTTCCCAGGCTGGGCTGTAGTGCACTGCTCTGTGGGCAAACTCAGGAGAAAGGAGCCCAGCTGCACAGAAAAAAATCTCTACTAGCTGTAGCCCCTGTGTACGGCTCTGATGAAGAGGAAGCAGAGAGCTTGAGGGACAAGAGTGGAGTGTTACTCAGCTGTTCCCAGCAGGGACTGAGTTTTTGGCTTTTCTCCTCCATTGACAATTGTTCTTTATTGTAACACTTGAAGACGGGAAACAGAGATGGAATGGAGAGACTGCAAGCGAGAGACAAAGGAGTTGGCAGTTCAACAGGAAACAGAAGAAAGGAAACAACAGCAAAACTGCCTGCTCAGCCTGCCTTTCTAAGGTAGGCTAAGTGCTGCTGATGGAGTCTGGAGAGGGGAGAGGAACCCCAAGAGGCCTCACAGAATCAATGCTGTGAACTTCCCCTGTCACAGCATAACACATGCCTATAGGAGCTGCCAGTTTAAGGGATTTCTTGAGGCTGGGTTATGTTGCTGGGCTGATTTGGCTGCCCACATCCAGAAGCTTCTGGAAATTAAGTGGGTGGTTGCACTGAACATGCTCCACTAGGTTTTTACTGTTGCTGCAGTCAGCTGAGTGGGGTGTAGGGGGTTGGAAGGTGCCCCAGCCGGCTTCCCCCCCGCTTCGCCTTGCTGGGAGCAGCGGGGGACGGGAACCTCAGCCCCTTTCACCCCCTTATCCCCGGCAAGGGGAAGGGGGGGAAGCCGGCTGGGGCTGCCCCCAAGCCCGGGGCACCCCGCTCACGGGCTTCCCTTGTCCGCCTGCAGCTCCTGCCGGGTGCGGGGGGGTGCGCCCGGCAGGAACTGTGGGGGGCAGGGGAAGCCCACCCACCT
>ML682047.1:1781281-1883941 GCA_007922195.1 Podocnemis expansa
CGCGGGGGGGGGGGGGGGGGGGGGGGGGGGGGGGTATGCCTGGGGCCGGGGCCTCCCCAGCCCAGCACAGGGCCTCTCTCCCCCTCCCCTCTCCTGTTTCGAAATAGCATGTCACAGTGGACATGCTATTTCGATTCCCTCCTTTCTCCTTATTTCAAAATAGCTTTTTGTTACTTCGAAATAAGGCGTTTTGAAATAAGGCCTTTATTTCGAAACAGCTTGTTTTGAAATGGCTTGTTTCGAAACAAGGGCTTGTGTGTGGACGTAGCCTAGAACTCTTGGGTTTCTTTCCTTAAAATGTCTCTGTGGGGACTGTTCTGTTTAAATTCATTTTGTTTCTTTATGATAAGGTTTATCAAGTTAGTAGTTAATAAAGTTCGTTATGCTTGTTTTTAGGTAGTATTTTAATGTGGGGAGGGTAACTGGACAGTCTTGGCTGTGAGCACCTTATGGACTGAATGCTGGGTCTCCAGCTGCTTGTATGGGAGTTGGGGTTTAATTGTTTTTTTTTTTTTTGAGGCACTGGAGAGGGACAATTAAATGAATTCTAGTGCACCTGAAGGTTACAACAGCATCATAAAACCTAGAAAATTAGAGTTGGAGGGACCTCAGAAAGTCACCTAGTCCAGCCGCTGCTCAAACCAGGAGTAACCCCACTACCTCATCTCATTCAAGGCTCATCCCATCCCAGCAAGGCCTTGAAAAACGTCAGCTGCATTCATTGTGAGACTTCTGTGTAGAGATGCTCTTTATAAATTCCCGTCTCATCTTGTCTGGTCTGTACTGGCTGTGGAGAGCTGTGGATGGCTTGCTCCTTTCTAATGCCTTTCCATGGCTCTGTATTGTTCTCATCTCCCCAGCCAGACAGAACAGGCCTAGTTCATGAATTTTAAAAGGAATAGCCGTGTTAGTCCAGTCCAGTGAAAAAACAACAAAGAGTTGTGTGGCACTTTAAGACTAACAGATTTATTTTTTGCATGAGCTTTCGTGGAAGAAGATCCCACTTCCTCAGATGGGTGAACTTACAGAAAGGAATGAAACTAAATGCAAGGGGGTGTAAAACATAGGATCAGGTTCATGAAGCCTTTCTAACACATGGGCTGGAGCTTGGTGCCCTGCCTGCAGCCAAAGACTCACACACAGAAGTTCTTTTTAACACACCAGAGGACATGGTGGACAGGCCATTCATCGGCCCCCATTGGCAGTCCAGATTTCAGCCAGAGGGTGCCTGTTGTGTGACATAGAGAGACTGTTCATCTGTCCTGACTGGCTAAATGGGTTCAGGATTCAGTCCTCTCTGACATGGCACTAGAGACGTCTGGCAGAGTAAGGAGACAAGCATTTCTTTTGGGCTTTGAAAAGCATCTCCCTACAGACCCATGCCTCTTCTGGGTCTGTCCAGACTGCTCTCATCTCCTGCCCATCTCCAGCTTATCGGTGAATTGGATTCTGATTTCCGGTTCCTTGGTGAAAAGACACAGTGCTGGTGTGTAACGGAGAAAGGTGGAGGGCATGGTTTATGCCCTGTCTGCGTGAGGTCTCAATGCAGAAGCAGCAGTAGCTGCTCATGGAGAGAAACTGAAGACGCTTATTGAAAGGCCAAGCGATTGACTTGCTTAGTGGGGAGCAGCCTCAGCTCACAAGAGCCACAGGCTGGGAGTGGCTCTGTTGATTTTCCTACTGTGCGGCTCAGGTGTAGTGAATCCAAATGGATTGTATTAATGAGGCCCTAGGAGACATCAGCAGGTTTCTGTTTCAGTGACCTTACTGTGCAGTTAGCACACTTCTCTGCATGAGCCGTAGTGGGAGCCGCAAAGAGTTCCTGACCAAGAATTCCTTGGGTTTAACTTCTTGGTTGATCCTGTGACGTCCTCACTGGAACCATTGATGTGGATCTTCAGTGTGAACATATGTTGCACTTTCCTGGGTTCACCGAGCTTGAGGTAAATTTGGATAAATGAGCACCATGAACAACAGCAGTATCCCTGGAGATGTTTTACTTGTCGAT
The DNA here is from genome assembly GCA_007922195.1 of Podocnemis expansa. Taxonomy (NCBI): domain Eukaryota; kingdom Metazoa; phylum Chordata; order Testudines; family Podocnemididae; genus Podocnemis; species Podocnemis expansa. Next base: position 1,783,290 of record ML682047.1, read on the forward strand.
TTCTATTTATTGAACTGAATGCAGAGAAGATGGGGGGATCAGTGGGTCTGTGGGCATATAGTGAAGCTCCAGCTGGTTTAATTTACCTTGCTGAGGAACCAAAGGTATAAATTACACCAGTTAGACTTCTTTAAAATTCCTTCCAAACTTAACCCATTGTGGCCTGAGCTAGAGGGGCCAAATTCAGAGCTTACATCCAAGGACTATCCTAATGCCAAGCCCCCTCTGGTCTAATGTCTCCCCCCCCAGCAGTGCTGGAGACAGTGTCTTGTGCGGACTAAATGGTCTTATTGGCTAGTTTCCACTGTAAAAATTGTGTCTTGAAAGAAAGGACATGCTGGGATACATGGGTCATATACAGTCAGTGTCCATGGGAGTACGAGAGCAGCCATGGATTATCCAACTAGTAAACATTGCTGCTGCGGGGGATCACACCCATGTGAGCAGGGCAAGGTCAAGCTATGACTGGCAACAAAGACCATCCCAAAGACATGAAATTCAGGCCAGGCTGCCATGTTTCCTGTGAGGCTTCTGTCTCTACCACCTGAGGCCTGGCCAAGCCTCTTCCATCCTCCTTTCTGTAGATCATTTTGGCCAGAGTCTCTCCCATTCCTTCCTTTTTCCTGCCTGTTGCTTCTGCCTCCCTACATGAATTACTGCTTCTTCCCTCCAAGGGCAGTCACCTGCCATGTGGGTAAACCTGGGCGAGTTCCTCCCTCTGCATGATGAAGAGCAGAGATTTGTGCTTGTGTTAGTGGTTAAGGCACTCAGGTGGGATATGGAGATTCCAGGACAGAGCCCTCTCATGATTGGTCTATGGCAGGGGTCTCAAACTCAGATCACCATGAGGGCCTCATGAGGATTAGTAGGCTGTGTTCACACAGCCCTCTTATTTCTAAACAACAGAGGTTGTTTCGAAATAAGATTTAGGCTGTTCACACGACGCACGGTTGTTTCGAAACAATGGAACCCATTGTTTCGAAACAACGGCGTTGTTTCGAAACAAGTTAAACCTCATATGGGGACGAAACAACGTTGTTTCAAAATGATTGTTTTGAAACAATGCCGTCCGAACATGTTTTTTTGAAACAACAGTGACTTGTTTTGAAATAACTGTTGCCTGAAACTGCTATTTCACTTTGAGCTTTTTACCTTAATTCGAATTAACAAACTGTTAATTCGAATTAAGTTATTTCGAAATAAGGTGTTATTTCGATACAAGTTGTTTCGAAACAACCGTATTGAAATAGCCCCCTGTGTGTGAACACAGCTGTACAGAGCTGCATGAGGACTGGTACATTAGCCGGAGGGCCGCATCACTGAAACCTTTTCATTCAATGATATTGCAAATATCAGTAATAATAGTGTTGTTGCAGGCTGCAGGAAATAGTTTTAGGGGCTGCATGTGGCCTGTGGGCCATGTGTTTGAGACTGCTGGTCTATGGGATGTGACACTCTCCTTCTCTCCAGCTGAAGATTTTCCATGGTGTATGCTTAAATGGTCCTGGGGCAAGAGAGGGCGAGACTGAGTGACTCTAACCTAATGGTAATGGCCCTTCTCTGGGAGGTGGATGAGCCAAGTTCCCCTCCCTGTTTCAATGGCTTTTTTATATGCAATGATTTTTTAATATGCAATAAAACATATATGTAAAAGCAATTATCTTTTATATGCAACAAAACAGCTTCAACAGAAGACATTCAACATGCACCACACCAGACTTTCCCACAGCCCCATGGAAAGGGGTCAAATGAGGGGATCCAACTTCAGAGCCCTTCTCCCCATCAGGCAGAGTGGGGAGCTGAACTTGGGTGTCCCATAGCCCAGATGAATGCTTCAACCCCTGGACTAAAGCTTATTAGGGAGGCACTAACTCCTCATCTGACTCTTGTGAATCCAGCCCTTCAATAATGGACAGAAACAAAATGGTTTGGGATGAACAAAATGTTTCAGGTGACCTTGAACTGGACTTTCTTGACTGAAATTTTCAGATTTGGTTTGACCTGAACCAAAATATTTTTTCACTTTTTTCCATAACTTCCAGTGACCCAAAAATCAATTATTTGCCCCGCTGCCAGCAGGAGTGATACTCATCGGCAGGGCAGGAGGCAGATAGCACTGGGATGAGGAAAGGGGATACAGGCTGGGGTTAAGATGGTGTGGGGTGGGCCTAGACACCGTACCCTGTAGGTCATGCACATCAGCACAAAACTCACAGCACAAAACTCTGAGGCAACAATCAACCAGTGAAATGGCTTGAGGGAAACTGGAGTTGTAAACGTCATTCTGGGAATACTGCTTTTTTTTTTTTTTAGCACATTTTCCTTCCACCTCCTTCAGCCAACTCTTGCATTTATCAGCAATTTTTTTCCTTCCTGACAAGCACTTCACCTTTATCTCTGCAGCCTTATTTCCAAACCAGCTGCATCACGCTGGTCTCAGGGGCAGTCGATGTTCATTCGAATAGCTAAAAATATCTAGGAGAAAGGAAGACAAAAATACCGTTATTCTCTAAGGCTGTGTGATCTGTCATGTTGGACAGAGGTACGTGACTCGCATAGAGCAGGCCACAGAAGGCACTCACTGCATTAAGAACTTTCCATATTCTGCTGTGTTTCTTCCTTAGGGTTTGTTTGACTGGAGAAAACAGATCTTTAGAAGATGAGAATATCTGTGCCATTGAGAAAATGCATGACTTTGTTATATTGAACCCTGGCTCCCGTCTGCAGGCTGAGTGAAGTCAGATGTGAACACTGTGTTTTTAGGAACGGGCACTTAGCCCCTGAATTGCGCAGGGGACCTTGCTGAAAAATGTCTTCTGAGGACACACAGTTCTTAGGGTTTAGGATATTCTTGACTTCCTGGCCTAAAGTTTTGTGTAGTGTGGCAGTGATGTTAAGTGGTTGCTCTGATTCCCACTATCTAGAGCTGCATATCAACAGCTCATGCATTGATCTACTTTAACTTTCTAGGTATTTAAGGATTAACTTGGTTTCCTTAGGAGGGACAGTGTGAGATGTGCTTGTGGAAGGTTGTAATTTTAAAGACACTTCTCAGCATGGGACAATGTGGTGAGAATTAGGAGAGGTGGTCTAACACAAGGCGGCTCTCAGCTGGGACTCACTCCCGTCTGTGTTATTCAAGTTCTGTTCCTCACTCATTCAATAGTGTGTCTTTGATAAACCCTCAAGATCATTACAGATAGCAGCCACAGAAGATGAGGGGTGACTAGAAATATTTAAACAAACCTTGTTTGTAGCTGTGGGTTGTGCTGTAGCCACTAACCCATTCAGGTGCTCAGCAGGGGTCCAATTTAGACAATGTGATCTATTTTTTAATCTTTGGGCAATTTAGTTGCACTTTGAGTACTAATCCACATCTTCTGGGATGCATTCATAGATTTTAAGGCCAGATGGGATGATTATGACTTTCCATTCTGACCTCCAGCCTAACACAGGCTAGAGAATTATTCCAACTTTCCAAAAATCTGAGCAGCTCCAAGCAGCCAACATTAAAAAGCAGGGTACTGGGACAATGTTTTCTTCTTTTCCCTCACATGTTAAATTTCCTTCCCCAAATTAGATACAGCCATGTAATACACGACTAACATATTCAAAGTCCAGCATTTCTGAACGGTAAGAGACAGAAGAGGCAAATCAATATGAAAGGAAGATTCTTGGCTTCTCAATGGGACACACAGTGCTAAGATATTTTGATATAGGATCTTAAAATGGTGACGTTTATACACAGAGAAAAGCTATTTGCTGAGGTATTGAAAATGTATTAATTATGGCCACGCTTTTCAGAAATATGAGTCTTTTAATACACCCCAGCCTAGTACTACTTTGTTGACTCACACGTGTTTGTGATCCATGATAGTCACCAGATCCCTTTCTGCCGCACTGCCTCCTCACCTGTCATTCCCCATCTGAGTTTTTTCACCCTAAGATGAGTACTTTGTTCATGTTGGTCTTGAATTTCGTACTATTTCAGGCCAGTTCTCCAATTTGTCAAGGTCCTTTTGAATTCTAACCCTGTCCTCCAAAGTTCTTGCAACCCCTCCCTTCTTGATGCCATCCACACATTTTAAAAGCATAATCTCCACTTTCTTATCCAAGTCATTAATGAAAATACTGACTGACACCCGCAGGACCCTGCTAAATACATCTCTCCCAAATTGACAGTGAATCACTGATAACTACTCTTTGAGTATGGCTTTTCAACCAGTTTTCCACTCACATTATAGTAATTGTATTTAGACTACATTTCCTTAGTTAGCTTATGAGAATTTCATGTGGAGTTGTGTCAAAAACCTTACTAAACTCAAGATATATCACATCTACTACTTTTCTACTACCCACAAGGCCAGAAACCCTGTCAAAAAGGAAACTAGGTTGGTTTAGCATGATTTGTTCCTGATAAATCCTCATGTGCCATTCCTTATAAACCCAGTATCCCCCAGTCCAGGTGCATACAAATAATCTAAAATCAAAGCTCTCTAAATTATTTCTAAAAATGCTTCTGATCTCCAAAAAAGATAGACAAAATTTAGAGAGAGCAACATAGCTACAAGAACGCTACATAGACATTTTTATGCAACGGTCTTTGCTGTCTCCAAAGATACTGTAATTTCATTGTAAAATATGAGACACAGAAAGAATCGATGATGGTAAAGTGTTATGCAGGGTCTGTTACTCTGGGCTTGGAATGACTGTATCTCACTAGCCACATGATCCCAAACAAGTGCTGTTTAAAACTGCTGGGATGACAACACTGTGTAATATGGAATTTGTTAATAAATATAATGATGCTTCACATATCTACAAGAAGGTGCTGTCCTTTACATGGCAAAAACCATACAAAAGCCCAGAGACTCCTTGTGACCCATGCAATGTGAACTGCTGGTTGGCCGTTACACAGAGACTGCCAATCTTGTACAAATGACTAATCTCACAAAGGAAGCAAAAAGAACAGAGTTCCAAAGGGGCAGCCGGGTAAGCTCAGTTCAATAAAACAAGCAAGGAGTCATGTGGCACTTAAAGACTAACACATTTATTTATGGCATGAGCTTTTGTGAGAGAAAATCCCACTTCGTCAGATGCTTTGAAAATGGGGGAACTTACTGAATGGGAGGAAATAAATGCAGGGAAGTGTAAGTCATAGGGTCAGGTCACACTGTAACAGCAAGTCAAAACAGTTGTAAAGATTCAAACACTGAGGAACATCATACAGAGGAAGATGCGGTTAAATCACTTGTTGTAATGAGAGAAAAATCCAATGTCCTTATTAAGTCCTGAAGCAATGCAAAAAGAACAGAATTAATGATAGAAATTTATGCTGCTGGTTTATCCTGCTAGTGCTATTCATTACCAGCAACATCCTTCTAATATTGAAAAAGCAAGTGACTTTTTCTCGCACATACATGATGCATGTGAACTCTAGCCCTGTATTATGAATTGTGGAAAGATCTTACATAAACTTCTATTACATGAACTAAAAAATGGACACAATCCAAAGGAAGAGAAATGGTGAAAAGAAAGGGGCGAGCGATGAGACGAAGACACAATCAGCAGTGGCCAGGCTCCAAGAGACCTTTCAAAAGCATCTTGTGAGGACAAAGCGCTCCCTGACTAGGCAGGGAGCAGAACCAGCAATCAGAAGGGAGGTAGCCTAAGAAGTTTTGCATGTCTGGGGTTTAAGCAGGGCTGTCCCTAGGGGGCTGCGAGGACCGGGGCAAATCATCCTCTGTGGCCTGCCCTCCGGCACTGGCACGAGACCCCCCAAAGTGCGGGGTCCTGTGTGGCCACCCTGCTCACCCTACTCTAGGGATGGCCCTGGGTTTAAGTTCCAGGAACAAGCAACAATGAAGGTTTATAAGGGTCTGTCGATACTGCAATTAACTCCCCCTGCCTGGCCCATGTCAGTCGACTTGGGCTTGTGGGTCTCAAGCTAAGGAGCTGTTTAATTGTGGCTTGGACCAGAGCTTGGACTTTGAGAGCCCCGGAGGAGGAAGGGTGAATGTCTACACTGCAATGCAACAGCCACATAGTGCATGCGTGGGTGGGTGCTGAATTGCCAAGTAGACCTACCCAAGGGTACAAACCCTCAGAGATGACTCATTGGATGCTCACTGGATGGCAGGTGACACAGGATTTATATTCCAAATAGGCCATTTCAGAATTTACTAAGAAGCTTGAATTAAGTCCTGACTGGTCCATGTTAGCTTTGGCAGCCCAGGCTCTGCTGCCCACTGGAAACAGGATTAATAGAATCAGAGATTTCAAGGTCAGAAGGGAACTTTAGATTGTCTAGTCTGACCTCCGGCATGTCACAGGCCACAGGATCTCACACAGGAATCACTGTATGGAACTGCAAAACATGTCTGGCTAAAGCAGATCTCCCAGAAAGGCAGCCAGACTTCAAGGCTCTGTCCACACACAGGGAGTTAAATCGATTTAACCTGAAGCGATTTAAGTTAAATCAATATAACAGTCATTAAATCAATTTAACTTAAATCGATTTAATAGGTACCCAGAAAAAAAAAAAACCAAACAAATCGAACTAGCATGTCCTGGGACAGGACTTGCTAGTTTGATTTAGGAGAGGGGCACCCTGGGAGGTGTGGCAACGTGGCCTCTGGCAGGGCCATGTTGCCACCCAATCCCCTTCCTGGCAGGGGAAAAAAAGCCCCCACTGGCTCCAGGCCCCTGGAGCCTGGTGGGTGAAAAGACAGCTCCCCAGGCTGGCTGCAGCCTTCTGGAGATGGGACCCCATGTGCCTGGCTGCCCCTGCACCAGCTGGGCAGCGGGGGAAAGGATCCCCGCACACCCAGGTGGTGGGCGAAGGGATCTCCATGCGCCCAGCTTTTCCCACAGCTGGATCCCTTCCCCCATGTGCCTGGCCAGCTGCGAGGGAGGGCAGGCAGGCACGCGGGGATCCCTTCTCCCTGTACCTGGGTGGCACAAGGAGCTGGGTGCCACCCCTTTGTCCCCCCCCCCCCGGCCAAGGTCCTGAACCTCTCCCTGGCTAGGGTTCGGGGGGGGCTTCCTTCCAGGGTACCCTGGGAGGAAGAAGGTCAAACCCCTTATATCAATATATTGTTATATCGATATAATAGGTCTGCACTGGGTTATATTGAAACGAGAATTTCAATATAACCCTCATTTCAACACAATACTAGGTTTTATTATATCAAAATAATTTTCCTTGTTTCAAAATATCAGAAGTTCTTATTTCAAAATAAGAAAATGTCATGTGGACCTAAACTTTTTAAAATAGAAATAACCAGCGTAATTTTGATTTAAAACCTGCATGTGGACATACCCCAAGAGTACCCCATGTGGACATACCCCAAGAATCCATCATTTCTGGTGGTCATTTATTCCAGGGGTTAATCACCCTCACTGCTAACCATTTCTGCCGTAGTTCTAACTCGCTTCCAGTCCCTGGTTCTTGTCCTGCCTGTCTCTGGTAGAGCACAGGGCCCTTTGGCGACTGAAGTTCTCTCTCCATAGAGATTCTGATGAACCAGAGTCAAGTCACTTCTCAATATGTTCTTTGATCAGATAAATTGATTGATATCCTTTCACCTTTGTTTATAAGGCATTTGCTCCATCCCTTGATGTCTGCTGGCCTTCCTTCCCAACCACAGTGCCTAGCCCAAGGAGACCCAGAATGACACCATGGCATGATGTGCCTCATGATAATTCATGTTTTGTTACAGACATGCACCCTATTAATACTATTTTCTTCAGTCACTAAGGAGAGATGGCAGTGATAGCAGGAGAGAACTAGACAACTGATCTTCACTCTCATTCTATTAAACTCATTCAGTTTGCCACAGGAGACCCTGCCTGCCTACTGCCAGGTGTCCTGAAGGTTCACAGCAACCAACCTCAAAATCCAAATGTGCCATGGTCAAAAGAAATGGTCAGCTCCTTGAGATGAAGGGAGAAAGACAGTTTGAATTGACTGGTAAGTGAAAGACTTTTACTGTTATGGAAAAGTGGCATGTGAGCCTACCAAACTGGTAAAACAAATGAGTCCTGTGGCACTTAAAAACTAACATTTATTTATTGCATGAGCTTTTGTGGGAGAAAATCCCACTTCATCAGATGCTTTGAAGATGGGGGAACTTACAGCATGGGAGCAAAATAAATGCAGGGAAGTGTAAGTCATGGGGTCAAGTCACACTGTAACAGCAAATCAAAGGAATTGTAAAGATTCAAACACTGGGGAACAGCATATAGAGGAACATTCCAGAGGAATAAAAATAGCTTGAAATCTGTATCTGCATATTGCAAGGAGGCTACTTGTGTGATGTTTCTGTGCGTGTGATTGGAAAGGTTTGGTTCCCACCTATTGCTAGGAGAAATGGCAGTCTATGGGGACTACTTGTGCTTAAAGAGAAGCATGTGCTTAAGTCTTTTGCTAAATCAGGGTTAAATAACTCTCTACATTCCTAAATAAACTTTAACTTAACTGCCTTTGGTTGAACTGTGCATTCAGTGCTATAATTGGACTGGCCTACCGTCTAGACTGGAGAACTGACAAATAGGAAAGATCTATAGTTCCATATTATTGCCAATCCCTTGGTTAATGTTGCCAGAATGGTAGCGTAGAATTAGGATACACTGGTCTGTGTTATGAGGCTGTGTGAAGAGAGTTGGAATAATTGATCTGATTTGCTGCTTCTCAAAAGTTATAATATAACATGTTATATTCATTCTTTAGGACTTTGGAAGTCCCAATACATAACACTTTATTTTGCTTTCTGTAATTTCTCATTCTTTTCAAATTTTATTTGGCCAATAAAATGTACACATTGACAATAATTCTTTAGTCAGTGCTTAAGCCAAGGGGAAGAGATACAAAGAGCCATAGGAAATGTACAGTAGCTGGATGATTACCTAACTAAGGTGGGTTTTGAGACAATATGTTCCCGCTCTGGAAACCCACAGCATCACTTGTTCTGCGTCTCTTTCGGGAAATGCCATGTTACCTCAGAGATTAATTTAGAACTATGTAATTTTGATAGTGGCCCTTTAAAATGTATCTACCAAAATACTGGGAAGGCAGAGGGATGGAAGTGGAAGGAGCTGTGGTAGGAAAACAGAATCAGATACAGAAATGAGACTGTCTTCTCAAATTCTTCTCTAGAATGGGTGATGTGGCCAGTCTGCAATGTGGGCTCTGGCCATGCTGGTGTGAAGTCAATGACAGCTTTGCCAGTAGATGCAAGGTTTGGGCCTTGATGTGTTCAGAGCTCCTGCCCCAAGTTATAGCTGACTCCAAGTATTTGAGATATTCCCACTCTGTTATGGGTAAGAGTTACAATTATTTTCTTTTCCTAGATCTTCCAACAATAAAGCAGAAAGCTGAAGTACACTGGAAAACCCAAGTTCCATTCACGTAGCCCTGAAGCTCTTTGATTCTTTTCTGATCCATTCTCTAGGGCTATGTCTGCATTAGCAAATTAGTTTGAATTAAGGAGCCTTAATTTGAACCCTGTCTATACTAAGCTTTACCTAATTCGAACTAAAAAATTTTTTAGTTCAAACTAAGCAAAGTTTAGTTCCACCTGGGTAGTTTGAACTAACTGGTTAGTTTGAACTAATTTGCATATTTATTTATTTGAACTAAATGAGTTCAAACTGGTAGTTAGTTCGAACTAAGCGTGTTTTTCTTAGTTCAAGCTAACTTTTAGTTCAAACTAACCATGCTTTTTTAGTTCAAACTGCATTTGGCTAGTTAGTTCAAAGCTAAAAAAAATGTGTGTAGTTCAAACTAATTTTCGAACTACTTAGTTTGGACTAACCAAATCCAAACTAAGATTTTAGGTGTAGATGTAGCCTAGATGAATAAAACAACAGGACTGTATTTTTGAGACAGGAAAAAGCAACATTTCTAACCCATCTCTTCTCAGAAGCTCCCACTGTTTGGGTTCATTGGTACCGTTTCCATCTTCTCCTCCCTTTGGCATTGTGATGAAGCAGGTCTGCTCTGCATCTTCCATGATAAAACGCTTCAAAGAGCACCTTCTGGGCATGAAGCCACACAGTAATAAGGCTAAGGTGTTAGGGTTTCTCTAAAGAAACTTAAATGTGACACTTTGGCTCTAGGTTTAGCTGGGAGTCACAAACTCTGGTTTGACAAATCACATCCCATAAAGCAGAAATGCCCTTTGCAAGAAAACCTTGTTTTAATTGAGAAATCAAAATAATAAGCCAAGTACAGCCTGCCTGGCTATGCCTTGGCCGTCCACCTGTATTTCAGCCCAGGCTCCTATTAAATTAGCCAACACAACTATAAGAACAGGAATAAGGCACCATAACCAACAGCTGTCTTCCTAGGGGGTCTTCATTCCTGATTGAAATCAATCAAAACATGGCACACAGAGTGGGAGGGAGGCAGTGGAAGACCTCTGAATGACACTCCTGGAACCGTCCCACACAGAGTCATCACCTCCGGGGTCCCATTGGTCCTTTCTTCCCTGCAAGCGAGGAAACCATTTAAAGCAGAGTTAGACAGAGCTGGGCCACTGAAACCCCTACTTCCTGCCAGCAGAAGCCTGGAGGGACAATCTGCACCTATCAACCAGCTTTTTCACAGAAGTGTAGCCCGCAGTTATGACCCTGCTCAGCAAACAGCTCCTCATCCCCATTCCAGTGCCCTGGCTCACTCAAACAAGACGGCTGCTATGTTGGCCAACTCCCCGCCATCAGGCCTTGGGACAGGATGTGATGGAGTGGGGGTGCCTTTCTGAGTCCAGAGTGTGAACCTCAATTTTCTCATCTGTTACCCATGTATTCCTGTCATATGTACTGTATTTTGGTGATGGGTCCTGGTGTGTGATCATTGTAGGGACCATTAGAGGGCGCCCCCCCCCCAACTCACTTATGCAGACCCCTGCTCTGCCCTTCAGGGTCAAACCAGATACAACAGTTTGTGATGTCTGGTCCAGGAAGGAGACAAAAGAATGAGTAAGGTGGGAGAGGGGTCTGTCTGGGGAGTGGGAGGAAGCGCAGTGCCCGATGAGGCGGGGAAGGAGAACAAGACCACAGAGGGGGGGCTCCAAATGTCCCCCGGGGTGGCTGCTGAAACGTCCAATTATGCTGATAGCAAAGTCTTTATATGCTGTCATCCTGAGATCTAACAAATCTTTCCGACTTCCACACTGGCTGTGAACCACTGCTGACTGCAAGGCGTGGTGCCTGGCCCTTTGGGGTGTGGAGGAACTCTGCGGGATCCATTCAAGATGGGGGTCCTGTTGGGGGGGGGAGGAGTGATTCCAGGCGGAGCAGGGGTCAGACCCTATTAGGCAAGATCTAGAAACCAGCACTGCAATCCTGACTAGCTGTGTTTGGGGGCCCCCAAGAAGTGGGCTGGCCCTCCGAGGCTAGATCCAGGAGCTAGCTGTATTGGTGTGTGGAGACCAGGTTGGCAGATTCCACCGCACCAGAATCCTGACAGGCTGTGTAGAGTGGGGACCATGAGCACGATTCCCGTGAGACTCTCACACAGGTCCTCAGATCTCGGCTTTTATGAATTCCTCAGAGCACTGTCGCTCTGCTCCACTTGACAGCACCGCTTCCCCTCTCCAGCTGGACTCTGGGCATGTTCGAAAAGAGCTAGGAAATCTGAGGCTTTATTTGAAGACTGATTCTATCCTGTCAGACCAGGGGTTAAAGTAAGCCAGAATGCCCCAGAACTAAATTTGGGGGGCCAGAGTTCTGAGGCCCTGAAAAATAGAAAAAAAATCAGGTGGAACGTATGTTCTGCCCTGTCCTGGCCTGGAAGCTGTGGCCAGGCTGGGGGAGTTTTCAAGTCTCCCGCTCTGAGCATGCTCAGATGTGTGCTCAGGGTGGGAGCAGCCTGGCCAGGGATCATGACAGGTCATCGAGTCCAGTCCTCTGCGTTCATGCCAGGACCAAGTATCATCTGGGGGGGGTGCAGGGAGCAGCATGTGAGGCTGGGATTGGGGGTAAGGGGACAGAGGGGGCAGCATGTGAGATCAGGATGAGGGTAGGGGGCAGAGGGGGCAGCATGTGAAACCAGGATTGGGGTGGAGGGGGCAGTGTGTGAGGCCAGGATCGGGGCAGGGGGGCAGTGGCGGCAGAGTGTAAGGCCAGGATCGAGGTCAGGGAGGTGCAAAGAGGTGGAGGGAGTGGTGTGTGAGGCCAGGATCAGGGTCAGTATTTTTGTGGAGCGATAACCAATGTATATGGTACTGAAAAGTGGTTGTAAATGCCTACCTAGGCTGGGGCCCACACCTGCAAGAAGGGGGCCCGTACAATGCAGGAAGGGGGCCCATCAAATTAACCATGGTCTGGGATCATTCTATCATATCTATTTGCTGGGCTCTGTGGGCTACATTTCGTTGCTGCCTGTGGCTACTCACTCAGCATTTCTGTAGTGCTTTTCATCTACAGCCCTCAACCAACTTTACCAAGGGAAATGCAGTGTCATTATTCCCATTTTACAGAAGGGAAAAGTGAGGCACCAGGAGAGGCCGTGCCTTACTAAACTGATAGGCAAAACTAGAAATAGATTGACTCCTAGTCTGTTGCTTCAGCAGCCAATCCTGTTCAGGTGACAGTCTCTGTCTCAGGATGGGATTCCTCCCTTTAATTATTATGGCTCAATGATATCCCTTCACTTAATGATAACTTTTCATTTGCCTTCACCAACATCCTCCCCACTGCTAATAGCATATGCAGCAGTGAGGGTGAGGCGAAGACAGGAGCAGCTGTGCGAATGAGCTGTGATCTCTCTAGCAGAGGCCCACCAAGTCTAAACCCATCTTTGTGACCTTTCCTGTGCCCTCTTCTCTGCCAGGGCAGGCCTCAGCATGACAATGAATACAGCAGCTAGGAATTTACATCTCTTGCATTGTTGATTGCAAGGGCGTGCTTTCCCTTAGGAATGGGTGAAGCTGTGGCATCTGCACAGTCCTGATGGGGAATGGATCTGCACAAATGTTTGGACTAAATTTCATGCTGAGATTTTGGTTTTATCCAGGGTCACCTGGGTTTCTGTGTTGTCACCCAGTAGCTACCCAGAACTCCGTGATGGCTAAAAGAGTACAATCCATGTCTTTCTGCTCCTGAGCTGGTCCCTGCCCCATAGCTAATGAGGGGAAAGTCTTGCTGTTCGGGAGGAGTGCCCAGATGGAGCTGCAAATATTTCCATTCAGGAGTGCTACAGTGATAATCATGAAAGGCCTGTGGCCAGAGTGCACGGTGGGAAATATAGTTTTGCTGGGGAGTTTAGCCCAGAGACGAGAACAGAGGCACAAGGCACCCAAAAAATGAGTCCTGTAAGAGACTGTGGCAGCAGCAGCTCCAAATCAAAATGTTCATCTTTCAAGCATAACTCTTCAGTTTTTGGATGAACCTTTTCCATGTTTGGGTTTAAATGGAAGGGCAAATTGGAGCCTGTAAAGGGGAGACTTTTTGCAAAGATGTAATTCAGTTAAAAATCCAACATAATTTTGGGTTGAAAAATCACCTGGGGCAGGCTTCCGCCAGCCCGACTCCCCAGGTCTCCTAGTCCCAGGAGGCGCTGATCAGATGATCTGAACACCAAAGTCTCCATCTGTGAGTCAGTCGAAAATGTGCAGCTGCCATTTGGGGTTTTTCATGCACGATTTGCAAAGCTATTAGCTTATGAAATAGTTCACATTCCAATCCATAAAGGTCACCTCAATCCCATTGCCCAGCTGCCCTCCGCCAAAGGCCGAAACACGTCCCCTGTTGTCAAGGGCAGCGGGCTTCTGACCACAGAAACCACATCCTAACATGTGGCTTCAAATCCCATTGGCCACTTTCAGGCCAATCTGCTGAACTCCATTGACTCTAATGGAGCTATGCCACTCCAGAACAAATGAGAATCTGGCCCCTTGTTTCCATGCATGGATGTTCTCTCAGCTAAACCCTCCTCTCTTGCCTGCCATCCACTGTGCTGAATTTCCCCTTGGAGGTCTGTGTTCAAAGCCAGGGAAGGATGAGGATGGCCGTGTATTGATATTGACCCAGTTCTCAGAACCTTAATACCCCTCCCCAGATGTCCCCAGAAAGCTTCAGTAAATGACCTGGAATGCGATGGGCAAATTAAGCAGAGATGGTGGAGGGACAGAATCCCACCTATGGCCAAGGCAAGAGGTAGCTCTGCAGCCCCTGTGCAGAAACGGGGACTATGACAATCCATAGACGGGTTTATCTTTAGAGAATCTATGGGCTATGGTCCCATTGGCTGTGTTCCTGCTGCTTCCCTGTACAATCCACATAGACAGGGTATCTAGGTCGCCACATGCCCACACGGCTGTGTCCAATACCCTGCATAGTGATTTCAATACATCAAGGGCCCTCCCTTGGCCCCTAGCCAGGTCAGCCTCCACGTGCCAAGTGAATTACAACTTCTGTGCACAAAGTACTGTTGGAAATCTATCAGCTAGCCTTGATGGGAGCACTCATTTGCCTTTCCACCCTGGAAAGGTTTGATCAGTTGCAGCGTTTTGTGCTCCTGGTAGTTTGCCTGCCTGGAAGTTTATTTATAACCAGAATATTGGCCCAGAAGGGATTTTGTTTTCTTTGTAGAAGCTGTAGTCTTTCTCTGGTCAGTTTCCAAAGCACAGAGCAGGAGACCAAGGAGGCGAATGATGGCAGACTCAAGATCTTGTCATTTGTCAGCACAGTTGCCAAGATTATTTCCCTGCAGTGCACTCTTGGCTTTTGTTAAAGATTTAAATGTTCTCAGACTATCAGCAAATCAGAGATCGGACTGAGTCAAGATACCATGTAGACTCAAAATGAGCCATTTATTTTCTACTTCTCTTTTATTTTAGGTGAGAAAGAAGGAGTTTCAGGGAAGGAACCATCTCAAAGGGACATGGGGGGAAAGAAAAGCTTAACCATGTCTAATTGTGTGTGTGTACATCAAAAAAACCAAGGAATCGTGTGGCACTTTAAGACTAAAGTGCCACATGACTCCTTGGTTTTTTTGCTGGACTAGACTAACACGGCTATCCCTTTGTAAATTGTGTGTACAGTGCTTGGCACAGTGAAGTCCTGGCCTGTCACTTGGCTCCTAGATGATTTGACAATATTAGTGATTTCAAACATTTACTGTACTATGGTAAACACGCTATTGAACACTTTTATCAGTGAGGTGGAAGAAAATGTAAAAACAGGGAAGAATCATGAGGTTGATTAAATGATTAGAAAAACATGCCTGTGTGACGTTCCTCTCCTGCAGTCTGGACTGATGTGCAGTCATGTCACCCCAATTTGCCACTCCAAGGCCCTGACTTACCTTGCTTTGCTGTGAAACCCTCCACTCCTGGAACAGCTCACACCCAGCCTCCTGCATGTAACTCTCCAAAGGAAGAGCAATCTTAGTAGCCACTCATGGGATGGTCCCACAGCGAACACCCCCAGTCCCAGCTGCAACCCCAGGAAACTACCATTGTGCATTCCTCACTGTGCCTTGCAAGCTCACTTACAAGCGTCCATCAATTTAACAAAGAAATTGGCGTGCACCAGCTTTGTTCTCGGTGAGGCCTTTGTACACACTTATTCAACATTGCGCTGCTTTAGGTAAAACAAACCCATGTTTATTTACTACAGTACACTTTTAAGTGAATATGAATCAAACTGATATAAAAGCAATTGTATAATCAGTAACGGAGA
The DNA here is from genome assembly GCA_007922195.1 of Podocnemis expansa. Taxonomy (NCBI): domain Eukaryota; kingdom Metazoa; phylum Chordata; order Testudines; family Podocnemididae; genus Podocnemis; species Podocnemis expansa. Next base: position 1,798,977 of record ML682047.1, read on the forward strand.
CAAGCTCAATCAAACAAAAGAAAACCTCACATTCTAAACTAAGATCACTGTTCCAGTCCATGTTCTGCTTACCCAGAGACCTGGCTACTGATGATTTTCTAGGCAGATTCTTCCCACCCTGTGGAGAAGTTACAAGTTCTTGGGGTTGGATAGAAGATGGAGTCCAGGGAAGAACTCCAGACAAAGAAGTCTCTTTTAGCAAGTTTTCCTTGACACCCACCTACCCCTTAGGGTCAGGTGATACTTCATGTCTGGCAATGGGTGTGTTCATTCTATTTTGAGCCAAACAAGCCATGTGAGACATTTTTGGGGGCATGACCTGGCTGAGTTTCACATCTGTCCACATGTATGATGTTGCAGGAGACATGCTACCATGACAGTAATGTAGAGTATGCCATGAGCATTCCAAAACCCCCTAACCTGACGTACTTTGCATAAGACCATACACAGTTACATAGTAAGGGTGGACATGAATGATACACAGATCACACCCCAAGGGTGTATGTGGGGTGCAGCACATCACAGCCTGGTAATTAAATCTATTTAGTTTAACAAAGAGAAGATGAGGTGACTTGATTGCAGTCTGTATGTACCTGCATGGGGAGTGAATATTTGATAAAGGTTTGTTCAGCCCTTTATATTTAAATAATTTAAATAAAAGGCCCTTTAAATAATTAAGGGAAGTGGACTGGCCTGAAGAGCTCAAGGATTTTCTTCAGTGTAGCACAGAAAGATCTAACAAAATCCAGTGGCTGGACACTGAAACTAGATCAAGCTGCACTAGAAACACAGGACACATTTTTAGCCATGAGGTTTATTAACCATTGGGACAATTTCCCAAGTTGTGGTGGATCCACCACCACAGGAGAGTTTTGAAGCAGGATAGGATGTTCTAAAGACTCTGCTCTTGTTCAAGCAGTAATTAATAGAGGGATGTTCAATAGTCTGGGTTAGGCAAGCAGGCAGACTAGATCGCCAAGGTCTCTTGTGACCTTACAATCTATGAATCCCTGGCACAGCTGAGATCCTTCTTGGGGTCTGTGGCAAGTTTCTTTAAGAAAAATGCTAAATACGTAGAATGAAAGATGAAAGGCCAATCTTATTACCACAGCTGAGGGTTAGAGTGAATGGACTGTGAATGTCAATATTCTTAGGCTCTTACTTAATTGGGGGTAGTCCTGCTTTGAGTATGGGGTAGGACTAAATGACATCCTGAGGTCCCTCTAACTCCAATGTTCTTTGATGCTATGACTCCCAGATGTCACAAATGGATCCCCCTATTTGTTCACTGACCCATTTATAAATCGTCCTGGATTCACCCCTCCTGTGGAAGTATTGGCTGAAGCATTCGGATGAATAATATTCTGGCTTGGGGCTGTTTGTGGACAGATCACTTTTATCAATTGCTGTTCATTATTTTTGCTGTGAAGTTGTGCATATGTCACGGGCTGCAGTTTCCATCCATTGATTTGGTGGCTGGATATTTATGAAAAGGGGATTAATGAATAACAAATCTGTGAGGTTGTTATGACTCTGAGGCATTACCGGAGATTCCAGGGCATTCTTAGTGACCACAACAGTCTCATCCCAGTCTGAATGGCCAGGAACACATCACCGCTCACACCATATTGAGGGATTGGTGCCATACTGATTATGGCCTCAAACCATATATGAGCTCAAACCATTTGAAGATGCACAGGGAGCTCCTGCAGGACTTGGAGTTTCGCCCTTGACTTCAGGAGGGCTGTCTGCCTAGTGTGGTTCTGAGCCAGGCGTAACTTGCAGTCCAGTGATTTGATCTGCAGAACCACAGCTATGTTTCAGTAACTTCTTCACTCTCAGGGGTTTGATTTTGTTTGGGGAGCTGTGCATTAGATCTGGCTGGGAACATCTCTCTTATATCAATTTTGTGTGGCTCCTTCCCCTCATCCTCTGATCATTGGCCGAAACACCCCACTGCACTGCCCGAGGCATGGAACTTGCATCCGAACTTTCAACCAAATCTGATTATTAGCTGGATTTTAGACAGGTTTAGAAACTTAGCTGAAACTCTGTTGCAAGCTCCTTTTCCTCCATATTTCCTCATGTGATAATGGGAGAAGTATCTAGGACAAGACTGTCAAAGCTAGGTGCCTAAATTTAGAGTCCTAACTCCATATTTGGTTGCTTAAATAAGTGACTTGGAAACAAAATCTGCTCTGTGCTCCGCTGGTGTAAGTCCTGAGTAGTTCCACTGAAATCAGTGAAGTTGGTCCAGATTTATATTGACATAAATGAAACCAGCTCTGGCTCATGATTTTCAAAAGTGCAGAGTCCCCAGCAGCTCCTACTGACTTCAGTATAGCTGCTGGGTGATACACGCTTTTGAAAACCAGGTTACTTCTTTAAAACCCACAAGGTAGATTTATATAGGTGCCCATTTTTCAAAATCTTGGCCCTAGATCATGAAACCATAAGCCCTAAGCAGCACGAGATCATAACAAAGAAATTGTTCCAAACGAACATGGTTGGTTGTTTTAGATACAATTATAAAACTAGAGGAAGATGTGAATACAACATATGTTTCGAAATATTTTTGGGTTTTAGTACAGCATTATACACTCTAGAGTGACTCATGATCTTTAAGGTAAGAAGGGCCCTATGTGATCATCTAGTCTGATCTCCTGCACATCGCAGGCCATAGAACCTCACCCACCCACTCCTGCTATAAGTCAAGAGCCTCCTACTGAGTTATTGAAATACTCAAATCTTGATTCAAAAACTTCATGGTACAGAAAATCTACCATTATTCTGTTTCAAACCAACAAGCAACCGCTGCTGTGCACTGCAGAGCAAGCATAAAAGACCATAGGGTCTCTGACAACCTGACCCCACATATGGTGATCACTTAGACCGGGGTCTCAAACATGCAGCCTGTGGGCTGCTTGCAGCTCCTAAAGCTATTTTCTGTGACCCTCAATGACACTATTGTTACTGATATTTACAATATTGTTGTATGAAAAGGTTTCAGTGGTGTGGCCCTTGGGCTAATGTACCAGCCCTCATGCGGCCCTCTACTAGTCCTCATGTAGCCCTCGTTGTGATTTGAGTTTGAGACCCCTGACTTAGACCCCCGGCATGTGGGTGAAACCCACTCATCAGACACCTGGGAAAGGATTCTCTGTAGCAACCCAGAGCTCTCTCCATCTAGTGTCCCATTTCCAGCCTTCGGAGATATTTGCTGTTCACTGTACACAACCTCATCCCCTCCATAAACCTATCAAACCCAGTTAGGTGTTTTGTCCTCACTACTGCTCTTGGAAGGCTGTTCCAGAACTTCTCTCCTCTGGTCGTTAGAAACCTTTGTCTAATTTCAAGAGTAAAGGTGTTGATGGTCAGTCTGTATCCATTTGCTCTTTTAACAGTGCTGGCTTTTAATTTAAGTCCTTAAACTCTTAATTTTGATATATCTTTTTGATGCAGGGCTGTTACTTTAAAAATAATGGTTCAGGGCACCATCCCCAAAAGCAGGGCGGAGTGGGGCAGGGGCATGGCGGGGAGGCTGGGCCAGAGGACAGGGTGTCTGGGCAGCCACTCTGTCCCCAGCAGCGAATTATTGATTTTCCACTGACAGCTCACATGATGCCTTTTAGATATGGGTTAGAGCAGTGAGTTGGGATATCTTCTCATATAGGGATGTTCATAGGGGCACCCTGCCCATGATTTCTATGCTAGCCAAGCTCCACTGTGGGTCTGGCCATGCCTCCAGCCTCCACCCTGGTGCAATCCTCTCACTATGGGTTAAGGCTTTGCACAGCCGGCTCCTCCCAGCTGCTGCAGCGACCAGCACATGGTCAGGTGTAAGCACATATTCCCTTTCCCTGCACGGCCCATGCCCCACAGCCAATCCTTTGTCCTTGCTTTGAGTGGCACCCCTGCCCTCCAGCTGGGCCTGCTGGCTTGCCTTAGTAAGCCATGTATGAGATTTCTTCCAGTCCTCTGGGACTGCTCCCCTTCCTGCCCACACTGTGGTCAAGCAGGTGTGTGGGGAGAGGTCAAGCCAGCCCTTACAGGGTGGCCACGTCATGCCAGTGCGATGTCTGCTGCTGTGGTCCAATGACACATACGTTGGGCCACAGACTGCTTCCTCTGACACCTTGCCCTCAGCCCTGGCAGGGACACAGATGGATCCTGTTCATTCCTGTTTGACAGCAAAGCTCTAGCTACTCTTTTCCTAATGTCCCCCCAACTCCTGCCCCAGTTATGGACACATTCTCCAATTTGTGCCTTGCTGGGATTGTGTCCTCCCAGCTGGCATGGCAGAGCAGCTGGGGGTAGGGGGAATTGCACACTTTCAGTGGGCAACTCCTCAGTCCGACAGCATTCCATGAGACCTGCCGCTGCCAGGGCTAATATTCGGTATGTCTACATTAAAGCAGCGAGAGTCCTGTGGCATCTTATAGACTAACAGATTTCTTCGAGCATAAGCTTTCATGGGCTACAGCCCACTTTGTCAGATGCATCTGCTGAAGTTGACTTAATAACTCTTACTTGAAAAGTTGACTCAGCAGTTAAGTCTACTTTACTAAGTCGACTTAAGCTAATGTAGCCCAGGAGCTGGCTTAAGTCGACTTCATTGGCCTCCTAGCTGTCTGAAACATGGGGCTGGGGCCTGGAGAGAAGTCACAACACAGTTGGGAGCATTCCCAGCTGTGTGCAGCACATCCAAATCCTCATGTCTTAGCCCCAGCCTCACAGCCCTGCATCCTAGGACTACAGCCCAGGTTGCCTTCCCCCAACCCGATCTGGAGCCTTTCCCCTTCTCAGCCAGACCCCGCATCTCCTTCTCCAGCCTGACTTGATCTGGTGTCTTTCCCTTTTTCGACTGGACCCCACACCTCTCTCCTTCTTGCAACCTGAACTGGCATTTTTCCCTTCTCAGCCCAACTCCGCATCTCTCTCCTTCTCCAGCCTGACCTGATCCGGTGTCTTTTCCCTTCTCAGACAGACCCCGCAACTCTTTTCTTCTGTTGCCTGATCTGGCATCTTTCCCCATTCTCAGCCTGGCCCTGCACCTCTCCCCTTCTCAGCCTGTTGCCACATCTCCCCTTCTCAGCCCAACCCTGCATGTTGCTTCCCTTCTCCAGCCTCACCCCGTGTGTCTCCCCTGGAGGAGTCTGGGCAATGCAGGGAGGGTGTGGAGTGCTATGCTGGCACATTGCTGGCCATGTCAGGCTCCCTGACCTCCCCGGCCTCCCTGTTACCATACACAGTTTGGAGGGTGGTGTGGTCACTCCCTTGCTGAAGTAAAGGAGTGGTCTGGAGAGAGGGGCACCTATGCTGTGGTGCACTGTGAGCCAGCTACCCCCCAAAGCACCACTCCTAGGGCAACCTAGCAGCTGCCAGTATGGACATAGACAGTCTCCTGGCATTTCGAGTGTGGATGCTTTAAGCCGACTTAATAAGGTCTACTTTGAGCCGGCTTAAAGTAGACCTTATTAAGCTGGCTTACCCGAGTCCTGTAGTGTAGATATAACCGTTTTGCCCTGGGCATGAAGCCCACATGTGCCTTCTCTTGTGCTCACAATGAGTTTCCCCTGTGACTCAATGAAAGGCTAGGCTTTGCATCTGCTGGGCACTTCACAAAGGGATATTTTTGTTGCAAGGCCTTACCAAGGTGATTTGATCTGTGCTGAAGGCCCACGTGAACCAAGTGTGTGGGTAAATCACAAATGGGAAATGACACAGCCTGCAAAGCTGGCAGGGAAAGGAGCCCAGTTTTGGGATTCAAAACCTCGCAAGCCCTTGGTCTCAGTAAGAAGGTGCTCACTGGAAGCAGAGCACAGAAATTCCCAAGCGGTTAGCCGTGTTAGTCTAGTTCAGCACAGAAGTGAGGTGCAAGAGGCCAGCTGCCCTGCAGTTCACACCTCGGGGCTAGTTCCACTTACCCTAAGGCAGGGCCTGCAAGAGGAGCAGGACAGGCTCCTTGTTCTGGGGATCGGAGAGTGAGCAGGGTCAGCCACCAATGTGTAGGGTATAGTGGGTTGCCTTAGTAATAGATGGTGGGTTGCCACAGTGACAGATGGTGGGTTGCCAAAGTAATAGATGTAGGTAAAACCAGTCTGGCTGGTTCTTAGTTCTTTCCTAATAAAGCCACACAGTTCTGGGCTCCTCACCATATGTGTGTGTTTCTAACATCTTTTTGGATATAAGGTCCCTACCTAACAAGCGGTGCTCTCATTACAGACAGAGCTTTGGCTGAGGTATAGACCCCAATGAGCTGAAAAAGGAACTGATGTATGTTCTTAGCATGGGCCTACCCTGGAAGCAGCACTGATATATGAGACACGGGGCTGAGCGGAAGAGGCTTGTAAATTGCAAGTTTCCAGCGCAGCTTTTCCAGGCTGCACTGGTATTAGTGGTTGCTCCGAAAACGCGACTCTGCATTTCCCTGCTTCTAAAATCCTCCTTGGCATCTGCAGCCCCTTCCCTGGCACCCCGCAGCCTGCTGCTCACTCATTCCTTCCACATTGCACTCTCATAGCCTCTGCCAACAGCTTATATAGCTCCAAACCCACCCCTAGAACTTGGAGGTTATCTGACCCAGCAGGGGCTGATCCTTTTCCTTTCTGCTTCTTCTCCTTCCCTTTAATTCTTGGCATCCCACCTGGGCAATGCTTTCCCACTCATGGTCCCTGGCTTTTTTCCTTGACTGAATCCTGGGGAGGATCTAAGGAAGCAGGAGGACTTTGTCCTGGTGCACTGATTAATTTCTGCCATGCGACAAGCTGGAACTGCAGAGATGCTGTGGCTTAGGATGGATGAGGGAACAAGAGGGGGACAGGTCTGAACTAGCAAGAAATGCTACATTTTGAGGTCCTGCTGCACCAGGCACGGCAGGCTGCCATTCACCCATCACCTCCGCATCCTTGCCTGGCCCCTTTGAACATCTTCTGCAGCCCTGGAAGTGGAGGGGAAGAAAGAAGGCTTCAATCCTGCTTTCCTAGCCACAAATGTCAATCGCAAAAGCAAAGCAGCTGACTAGGCAGAAGTTGGGATCTCTTATTGCTCTCCGTCACATGTCTCTTCACTTGGCCCAGAAACCTATAACCTGATGCTTCCTGTGCTGCCTGGCACATGGGAACTCCAGGTCTATTTCAGTCACCTGATGCATCCAGTGGGAAACTGGATTGTTCCATTGGTCGCCATGTCAGTCAGTGTTAGATGCAAGATGAAGGCAGCTCAGGGTGATCCATGGTGTTGGAAGACTGGAAAATTGGAAGTATAGCTAGCTGCAATAAGCAGATTTCAGAAATTTGTAAACTGAGTGTCCTGATGCTTTTCCAAAGCGCTGCGTGGTTTATTTATAGATGAAGCAGTTGGAGGTACTGGCAAAGTGGCCTTGTGCTCCTTCCCATTGGCTTTAATCCCACAGCACATGAGCTGGATGCTTCCCACAGGATTGCCAACCCCAAACATTCAAAAATTAGGAGTCTGGCTTGCCAAAAATGATGAGATGGTCTTTAAAATCATAAGATTATGTTAAAATAAGAGATATGCTATTTTTTTACTTTGCCTTCTGTTTTTGGAGCCTGAAGGGAACACTGGGGTCACATTCTGAAACTTTCTCCATAACCACAAGGGCTAGAAACCTACTTTTTCTTTAAGAGCAAAGGCAGAAATAAACTCATATCACTTGACTCCAGGAGCTGGGGCTTTAAGGAAGACATGAGAATTGGCAGTGCTGTTACCAATGAATGCACATAAGCTGGGTAGTCAATGCTTCTTTGTGAACATATGCACTTCTAGCTTCCTGTTGGGTGTGCAGGGAGAGGCAGGCAGGAGGGCCAAGTTTTGAGGAATTTGTTAAGGATGTGGAGTGACTCCAAGCTTTGTCTCTTTTCAGGCTTTGCTCTTCTGAGAACACTGATTAAGGGTGACAGTGGATGGCTCCAAATCAACCAGCCCCAGCCCAGTCAGACCATCTGGACCATTGCAGGAGGGAATTGTAAATGCCACTGGACCAAGCCCTGGGTTTCACACCCAGTTCCTCTGACCAAACTTGCCTCCTTGGCTAAGTGTTACTGGGCTGTACGGAAATGAGATCCTGGCTTCACAAGCACTTTCCACGCTCTTTTTTTCCACAGCTCCTCTCACAAGCCCTGGTGAGTCTCCATCTCTTCCTCTCTTGGTTCTCTCTACACATTAGGACTCTGCAGCCATCTTTGTAGATCAGTTCTCTTCCTTGTCAGTTTTCACTCAGGGCTGGTGATTCTTGGGAAGTTGTTGTTGTTCCTGATTTCATGAGCAGGCAGCACGAGGTTCTCCAGATGGAAATCTCATGAGATCAGGCCACTTCCCTCCTTGTCACCACAAGCTAGAATAACAGGTAGATTTGTGGTTGTCGTGGTATTTCAGACGGGTGATGGCTGGCACTGACTGGAAGGTTGGGCTGGCATTTGAGTGGGTTCTCTGCCCAGGCAGACTGGCCAAGGAGAATCTAGGCTACAATAGATGGCTGAGCCTGGAGGAGCCATGAATCCTGTGGGAGTGGAACCTGCAGGACAGGCCACGCTTAGGAGTCCCTCTTCACCAAGCATGTACTAGTTACTTGCTGAATCATGGGTTTAGCTAGAGGTGCCCCCTCAGTTTGCCAGCTCCTGATGACTCCAGGCTTCTGCTGCAGGTCCAGGAGAGAGAAATCCCACAGGAGCAGGAGAGTGCAAAAAGGTGGCTGGAGTACCAACATGTTGCTGAGGCAGCTGGCAGCTCTTTGTGTTGTGATGCTGTCTTATGGAATAGGTATGCAAAGAGCCAGCTGTCAGGAAACCACCAGCCAAAGCAGTGTGGCTTCTCTCTTCCCTCTGTAATTCGAGAGGAGATGCCAGGCTTCCGAGTCCTCAGCATCTCCTAATATCAGAAGAATGCAATGCAGTGGGGAAGTAGAGGAAGAAACCATCTAGTCAACCTGCTGCTGCACTTACAGGAGGCAGAAAATAAGGTGGGGGGGGGGAAGGAAGAGGGATAGTTGCAAACTATGAGGCACAAATTCCTTACTGACATCTGGCAAGGGTGCTACAAGAATATCCTGATTCAGGATAAACGGTTTGGTGAGGGTCTTCAAAGAAAGCTGGTGTCCCACCAGTTGTTAATCTTGTTGTGACATGTGTGGACATATATTATGTAAGGCATTGTATATGTCCACTGAAAATATGTTCACAGATTCTTTATCACAGCAGGGGTGGGGAAAGAGGTTTCCTGTCACACACAAAGGGTATTTCTACACTTACAATTTAGTTTGAATTAAGGAAGCTTAATTTGAACTAAATTAGTGCATGTCTATACTAGCTTTCAATAGTTCAAACTAAGAAGTCCCCTAGTTCCAACTAAGGAAAGCCTAGTTCAAAGTTATAAAAACCTCTCTTAAGTTCGAAGTGATGGTTAATTTGAACTCATTAATTTGAATTAGCCCAGTGTAGCTGTGTGAATTCGAACTATTAGTTCGAATTAACCACAGCTTTATTTTCCCTATGCAATAGCCGCCCCCTACCGCATCCAAACTAGCAAGTCCTGTGCATGGATATGCTAGTTTGAATTAGGGTTTCTAGTGTGACCATGTGAATTTGAATTAACTTAATGCAAACTAATCATTATTAGTTTGCATTAATTAGTTCAAATTCAGTTAATTCGAACTAACCTTCTAAGTGTATACATAGCCAAGGTGTTTGTTCACCCGTCTCTCTGTTGGATGTAAATTAAGCCCTGTAGCTAACACCATGGATATGTACATATGAATTTACCAGAGGGGTGTGATGTCAATAGGGCAGCAGCAGACAGGAAGACAAGTGCATCCTGTCTCTGAGTATAGACAGTGACCAATGATATAAGGAGAAGGCAAAGACAACATGCTCCCATTCTGCACCTAGGAAGTAAACAGCAGAGTGTTTACAGTCATGAAAAGAGGTTTTCATTTGACTTTCATTGTTGGAGGAAAGACAAACTTCTTCAGACAGGAAGACTGTTAAGTTTAGAGTCTAGAAAGTGTGTTATGATTTTGTTGTATATGTAGCCTGTTGCTTCCATAATCTTTTCTCACTTACTCTTGAATCTTTCATGCCAAGTTATCATTGTTTTCACTATAAATATATCTCAGTGCTATGATCTTAAGCCAGGTGCTGAGCCCAGGTTGATTTATACAAGCTGGTATGCACTCTGTGCTGTGGGGGACAGCAGATCTGGTATAGCTCTTCGGTGGGTAAGAGGCCAGATCTTACTGGGGGAATGCTTTGAAGAGGTTCAGGGACTATTGCTGATCTGCCAGGCAAAGAAAAGGCTGGCAGAGTCCAGAGGAGAGCTTGGGTAATTCATAGGCTATGTTTACATATGCCAAACTTAGTTCAGAGTTGCTAGCCTGGCCTAAGAAGTTCAAGCTTAGTTTTTAGTTCAAACTAACCAGCTTAGGTTGAACTTATTAAGTACAAACTAAGCCTTAGCCTGGGTCTTGCCCACACCTAGTTCAAACTGAAGTTTGAACTAAGCACATAAATCCGGACTAAGTGCCGGTACTTGCAAGTTTGAACTAAGCTTTCCTTAGTCTGAACTAAGAAATTTCTTAGTTTGGACTAGGGAAAGCCTAGTTTGCCATGGCTAAATTAGTTCGGACTAAGCCTCCTTGGTCTGGACTAATTTGCCAGTGTAGACATAGCTATAGACACATGCTATCAGGGAGCTAACACCCAGCAAAGCACAAACTGGTGATGCTGGAGACAGGGGTAACAAGGTGACTCTCAGTCCTGGGTACCTCAAGAACCATCACACAAACATGCCAACAGCCTGGAAGGCCCTGTCACGTCTCTCCCATGACTATCTATGTGAGGCAGGTAGGTCAGAGCAGCGGTTCTCAAACTTTTCCACAGTGTGGGCCATTCTCATGTGGACACCAGCCTACTTGTTCCTGGTCATCACTCCTGCAGCTTTCCTTCCCACTGGTGATCATAGATCTTTGTGGCAGCTCACAGTACTTTGAACTGGACCTGGCCAGGGGCACGAGTAGCAGAGTCGTCAGCCAAAAGCACACAGAACGTCTAGCTGAGAAAGTTAGGAACGGGCTCTGCCTCCAGGCATGTGTACAGCAGCAACCCAACTGTGATGGGCTGCTCCCCTGTAGTGTGATCTGTGTAACTTCTGTTCATCTTTGCACTGTAATTGTACAGTTTAATGCAAAACATGCCAGACTAGGTCTTTTCTGAATGCTCATGACATACTCTGAATTATTGTTATGGTAGCATATTGCCTGCAGCACCATACATTCATACCTATGTGAAATTTGTTCCCATGTATCTCACATAGCTCAGTTGGGGGCAGACAAACAGCTGTCTTTCCTCACCTACACAGTGAAGAAGTGCATAAAAAGGTGATGCAAATTGAGCTCCCTGGCTCAAGAGGGAAACAGAATCACCTCATTCCAGGAAAGGAGGGGTTGTGTTGAGTTGGTGGGGGTGTTGAAGAGAGAAAAGGAGACACATTGAACTTTTGGAGGCTTTTTTCTCCTTGGATCTCCATCTTGCCAGCAGCTTTCAAGATCTGTACCTACCTACATGATTTTAGCAAGGCTTTTGATACAGTTTCCCACAGCATTCTCACTGGCAAATTAAGGAAGTATGAGTTGGATAGGTGGACTATAGGGTGGATAGAAAACTGGCTAGATCAACGGTTTCAGCGTGTAGGAATCAATGGTTCCATGTCTAGCTGGCAACTGGTCACGAGTGGTGTGCCCCAAGGGTCGGTCCTGGGGCCGGTTCTGTTCAACATTTTCATCAATGACCTGGATGATGGAATAGACTGCATTCTCAGTAAGTTTGCAGATGACACCAAGCTGGGGGGACCAGTAGACATGTTGGAGGGCAAGGACAGGATTCAGGGAGACCTAGATAAATTGGAACAGTGGGCCAATAGAAATCTTATGAGATTCAATAAGGATAAGTGTAAAATCCTGCATTTGGGACAAAAAAACCCTATGCACCGCTACAGGCTGGGAAACATTCAGCTAAGTAGCAGCAGTATAGAAAAGGACCTGGGGGTCATGGTGGATGGGAAGCTAGATATGAGTCAGCAGTGTGCTCTTGCTGCCAAAAAGGCCAATGGCATACTGGGCTGCATCAAAAGAAGTATTACCAACAGATCAAGGGATGTGATCATTCCCCTCTATTCTGCACTGGTGAGGCCACATCTAGAATACTGTGTTCAGTTTTGGGCTCCCCACTACAAAAAGGACAGGGACATGCTAGAGAGAGTTCAGAGGAGGGCAACCAAAATGATTAAAGGGCTAGAGCAGAAGCCCTGTGAGGAAAGACTGGAAGCATTAGGCTTATTTAGTCTGCAGAAGAGAAGATTGAGGGGGGATTTGATAGCAACCTTCAACTACTTGAAGGGATGCTCTAAGGAAGATGGAGCTCAACTGTTCTCGGTAGTAACGGAGGACAGAACTAGGAGCAATGGTCTCAAGTTACAGTTAGGGAGGTCGAGGCTGGATATTAGAAAAAACTTTTTTACCAGCATAGTGGTGAAGTCTTGGAATGAGCTGCCGAGGGAGGTGGTGGAGTCTCCATCTTTGGAGGTGTTTAAGGCCCGGCTGGACAAAACCCTGACTGGGATGGTTTAAGTGGGAGTGGTCCTGCCTCTGGCAGGGGGTTGGACTAGATGACCTATGAGGTCCCTTCCAACCCTATGGTTCTATGATTCTATGATTCTATGGCCAGAAAGACTAGGCTGCAAAACCATCATTAGCCAGGCATGTGGGTAAGACTGAATTGGACTACACAGGTAAACTATAGGTTAGAATGCGTGTTGTTTTAATCTGGTAGTAATAAACTCCTTGACTAACTGATTAATTGATTGTGTATTAGTTGCTACATACTCACTTAAAATCATGTTTTAATGAATAAACTAGTGTTTGTTTTATCTCAAGCTGGGTGGATTTTAGATAGAGAGTGAATGTGTTGACCCTTAACTTAGAGTAAAGGATAACTGTGTATCAGTGTCTTTATTAAAGTGATGGATGAGAGAATATGAGCCTGCACTGAACTGGGAAAGGTCTCAGTTCCCACAAGATGGAAATTCCCAGTGTGGCTTCTGGGTTGTGGGTGTGCTTGCTGGGGGACTGTTCCTTGAATGGCTAGTGAGTGCATATCTACTGCCTAGAACTGATTACATGCTGGAGTCTGGTATGGGCAGACCCAGGAGTAGGTGCTCGCCTAGCAAAGCAGGGTAAGTTGGGGTCCAGGAGTGAGTGATCTGGGTGGCTCACCAGACCAGATTGCGGGAGGGGAACATCACACCAAATCCAGTTCTGGGTGGCAGCAACTGAAAACTGCTAGTGTTTCAGTCTCTTTGGTGTTTGTGAGGTGTTAACCGACCAGACTCAGACCAGTCCCATTTGGGCAAGAAATCAGGTGGCTGGCAGGTTCCCTATGGTAGTCTGAGCTGGGAACCAAGGAGGTGCCAGAACTATATATGGCTCCCTGTCCCTTCCTAGCATCTCTCACTGCCTCATTCATTGCCTTCAAATGCTCTCCCACTCCAACATATTTAAATGGCATTTGTGCCCTGGAAGTCTGTGGTGGTAACTCTTATACGGCGGATTGTTTGTGAGCTCCTGTCCCAGCCCCTGAGAAGCTCTGCCCAGTCAGAGCTGAGACCCAGGACAAAGCTGCACAGGCCAGGTCATGTGGCTGCTCTCTGACCTAGGACAGGGCTGCTAACCCATGAATTTACACTTTGCCCTGCCAATGCACATGGTGGGAACTATTCTCTGTTGCTTTGTCTCCTGGAATCACCTTGTTGGTGTCCTGCCTCTTTTTCCAGCTAAACAGGGAAATGCAGAAGCAGAGACAAGGGATAAAACAGACTTTCCCAGCTAAGAGTGACATGAAATGAGTCACATGGATGGCAAGAGCCAGCAGTGATATGTGAGGGAGGGACATGTGGGATCACATGCCCCTCTCAATTACTGTTCAGTTGGTCTGAGCATGTTCACCTGGACTAAGCGTGCTCCATAACATCTACTGAAGCTGTTGCCCTTTCTCTGCCCCCCCCCCAGCTATTGGCAGGGATGGGTCATCTTTGGTAAGAACTGCTGAAGAGCAACAGCTGTGCGGAGGGGGGGTGGAGAAGCCAGAGCTGGGGTAGCAGGAGGTGTGGGAGAGAAGCTGGTATGTTTTAGCAACAAGGATAGGTCTGAAAGCCATTGCCCATCTTTTCTTCATTCCTTGATCTGTGTCTTCCTGCAGTCATGACACCTGCTTCACAGCACACCCCTCTGGCTGTGTCTCAGTCCCTGCTCCTTCCCCTTCCAGGGTTAGGGGGCTTCAGCAGCCTTAGGCACTTATTGCAGTGGCCACAGCAGTCCCAATCAGGCCCTTACTTCAGGGCCCAGATGCTCCCTGTTTGGAGGAAGCCCTGGCATCTCTGCCATGCTCCAGGGCCCAGAAGCAGATCCTTTTCTGCAGTCAGCCACTGCCTTATCCCAGGGAACTGGCCTGCTTCACCCTGCACTCCAGCCAGCCTTCTTCCTTTGAGCTCCTAAGGGGGACTGACCCCTCCTAGTGGCTGGCAGCCCTTCTTATAGGGGCCTGCCTGGGCCTGATTTGCTGGTTCCCCCCTTTTGCCCCACTGATTGGCTACTACAGTCACAGCCTCTCCAGGGCACCATTAACCCCTGCTTTGCTGGGGTGGGCTACCTGCCCCACCGAAGTTGACTATAATCTCCAGACCCACTTAAAACAGAATCCAGGTGTAAGCAAACAAAGCTACCCCCTTCCTCTCCCACAAAACTGTCCCAGCCTTCGAGTAGCATGAGCCCCTAGAGAGGACGGATATGTACAAATAAACAGCCCCTCAGTTTAGCCAGTCCTGACATGGTCCAGTCAGCAGAGGACAGTTGTGCAGACTGTCTGTTGCATTAACCAGCTGCTCCTGTCCTGCCTCCCAGCTTTGGCAATTTGCGTTCACCCCTTTACATCCATAACACCATCCTCAGCCTTTGCTATCTGGGTTTCAAAGAGCTCTTGGCTGCAATAGGCCTTTGTTTTGCCCTTATTTAACTGTGCAAGCGCTGGTGGCCCTGGACATCAGTCTGATGTTACCCAGTGCAATGGAGTGAACAGGGCATAATCAAGCCAGGCAGCGCAGAGCCCATGTTGGTGTGTTTATTTCTGCCCTGGACATCATATTCCTGGTGTAGGACCTGTTTCTTTCCTTACAGAGATGATTATTTGTGGATGGGACCTCAGAGCTTTCCTTGTAATGTTGTTTCAGGTTTCTGTTGGATTTGTGCAGCCCTTCCATGCAGGACTTGCTCCAGGTGCGGGTTTCTATGTCAGAAATAGTGTCAGCTTAGTTATAAGTCCCAGTTTTCCTCTTTGTCTTCTAAGAACTGCGAAAGTGGGGGTTCTTGGCTAATGATCAGTACATCACTGGGAGAACTGCAGGACCCATGTCCAATGGTGATCTACACTTTCCCAGGTTGTAGAGAGGGAGTCAATGCCAGGATGAATTTGAAGATGAGATGAGACTTTCCTGGCTCAACTGCTTTGTTTCTATTTAAAGTTCAGTTATAGCAAGTGAATATGTTATGGACCTTTTCCCCAGATTTTGAAACTTGCAAGGACTTTGAGTCTTCCTGAGGAGCCTTAATTAAAATCCTATCTCTAGATTGCCAAATGGAATCTACCAACTACATTGTGAAGTACATTGTGCCAATTTAGCAGTGTTACAGGTGCCTGAAGAAGGAAGTCCTCTATTTAGCCTCAGTACAGAAACAGGACAGTGTGTGTCACCTGTGGGCCTATCTGGAGAGCCAGCATCCTGAAGAAGAGACTGAATGAGGAGCAGAGTCCAGAGTATGTCACCACCAGCAGCTGGAACCTTTGCTATGGGGAGTAGTTTCTCTCCAGCGGTGGGAGCAATGGAGACCAGACCACAGACATGAGGGAGAAGGAACCATGAGCCAAGAGGAAGGAGTGTGGCCCAGCCCCCAAGAGTCACTCCACCTCTGAAACCTCACCTGAGACCAGAGTCTTGAGGAGAGCAGCATGGAGGAAGAATTAAGAGGACGCCACCTGTCCCAGCAGAGACACAAGGGCAAGGGAGAGGCCGAAAACAAGAATGAGGCAGTGGGGCAGCAGCAATGTAGCTGTGGGGTGGAGACACAGGTCTAGGGTGAGGATGCTGTAGAGTTGTGTGAGAGGGACCCCATCAGAAAGTCATGCTATAGCCTGTAACTAGCTCACTTTAGCATCTCTGCCCCCCCCCCCCGGCACTTGTTGCCTCTCTCCAGGGCAAGTGCCCTCTGGAAAACCTGGCATCTGGGAGAGCTAGGGAACAGCCGGCTGCCTGGGTTATTCAGATGGCAGCTCAGTAGGTCCTCCATGAAGCTCATCTCCAGTGGCAGAGCTTTGCAGTGGAGGAAAGGGCCTGGGTGAAGCTATGGGTGGGTGTCACAACAGGATCAAATGCCCACCCTTTAGCTCATGTCTCGGATGCTCTGCAACATCTCTGGCTGGGGCTGAATCTGAAGTCAGATCACATTGGACTGTAGTCACCCATGGCCACTGCGGAAGGCCTGCTTTGAGCTACACATCACAGACTTCTTCCACCTCCATGGCTGCCATGGGTCCAGCCTTGCCAGGCCCTTTTGAACAGTACATCACAGTGAGGCAGAGGGACACAGAGCACACAACCTGCTTTTGACCTGGAGCCCTGGACTGGGGATGGCCGTGCTGGGGGATGAGAATAGGAAACACAGCCAGAGCTGACATCCATCAGCCTCAGTATGCTACGGAGCTGCATTGCTGCTCAGGGCAAAGGGAAGGACCACAGCTAATGCGAACTGGGAGCCCAGGTGCAGCAGCTCAAACCTCTCACGGACAGCCTGCAGGAGCACTAGGACTAGCAATGAATGGGTAGGAAGCCACCTCCATCTCCTCATGGGGCTGACACCAGGGAATAGCAGCTGGGCAAGCTACTGCTAATTTGAAAGGAGGCAACAAGAAAAAGATTGAGGAGTGCCCGTGACACCAGGTCACGCCCAGGAGTGGCATGGTGATGCCAGGCATGTCTGGGAGTGCCACAGTGATGCTGAGCCATGCCCAGGAGCCCCACAGTGAGACTAGGTAAAACCTGACCAGGGAGAAGGCCCCAAGGTGGAATCAGTGCCCCTTGGTGGGGAGGTCTGGGCACTTGGGTCAGGCATGTCTGAAGCCAGTATCTGCTCCAGGACATGTCTGCACCATGACTCTGTGGTGGGAACACACAGCTGGGAGAGCAATAATGGACAGGCCCTCTCGAGGGTTAAATCAGTATCTTGACCACTGCTGCTCCCACTGGTGAGTCTGCCACACCAAATTTCAGCCTTCCCAAAGCCTTGGGGCCAGCTCCCCTGCCAGCGAATTCCTGGCAGTGCTTTACCAAGGTCTTCTTACTGGGGAGGCCCCCCACAGTGCTGGGCTCAGTCCTCTCCACAGAAGGGACCCTGTCTTTCTGTCTGTCTGGCCATGCAAAACTCAATGGAGCGTATTGCAGCATTCTGCACGTTGGGCATGTCTCCTCTCACAGTTGGTCAGCAAAGCTGATGTGCCAGTGACAGCTCACAACAAGGCAGCTTGTCCAGTCACTTACCCTCAGCCTCTGTGGGGAGCTCCCGCAATGCTTTGCCTTCCCACCTCCTGGGCTTCCTAACAATTCCTTCCTTCCCCAGCAGTTTCTGCTCTCCCCAGGGTTCCCTACTGCGGCAGGAGCCACAGCTTGATGCTTAGGAAGAGCAGCAAAGTAGCTTCAGAAAAGAGGAGGTGCTGGCCCAACAGCTGCTACATGTAAAGCCCCCGGCCTGCAATGGGAGCTATCCACTTGAAACCCCACTATGACCAATGGGAGCAAGGCACCAAAGCAGACCCGGTGCTTGGCATAATCAGATTAAACAAATGCTTAGGGTGCCAGGCTGATCAAAGTCCCCCCCTCCCACTTGCCTGTTTTAGGTTTGCTTGTGGTGGGGGAATATTCCTGCTCAGGGCCACCAATGTCCTAGCACTCACTCTGCACCTTGGCACTTTTGAAAACCCCACTGGGTGCCCATCTGCATTTTTAGGTGCCTAAATCTCTTTAAAAGCCTGACCCGTAGGAGCCTCCATCCTCTTGATTTTTAATTAGACTTAGATTATTAGGTCACTTTCATGTTTTAAAATATGTTGGCTCTGCTCTAACCAGGACCATGAGCCAGATCTTGCAATGAGTTCTGCACAGGAGGAAGATCCATTCAGGCTTTGCTGTGTCACCCTGTGAATTGGGGGGAGCTAGTGACTAATCATTTTGGTGATCACTATTGGTGACCAATCGGCACTTTCACTGTTCCACCGACTGAACATGTAACTTTCCAAGTCATTTATGGCTGGGTATAACGTGACACTGCCATGTGTCACCAGACGTCTGCTACTTGAGGATTCTAACATGTCGAGTCACAGGTTTTTATTAGACTTACATGATCTGGGGCTAGTGGATGTGGATGAGTGGCATTCTGTTGGCCTCACTGTCACTCTATCCACTTGCACTATTTAGGGTCTAATGCTTTGTCTTCTTTTCAGTATTATTGTGCTTTGTAATAAAGTAATTATCACGGCTGTGATGACTGTCTCTCTCCTGGAAGTAATTACTTTCCTGAAACTGTGCAGAGCAGACAGGCTTTTAATTTATTTTAAATGATGTAGCAAGTAGGGAAATCTATAACTCAATACAGCAAAAAGGGTACTTTAAATCTGGCAGCTCATTTCCTATTACAGCTACCAGGAAATACCATTTCGGGTCAGCAGGACATTTAATATTAGCTGTCAGCGTGACTGCAAAACTCAGGATGTGATCAGTCGATGAAACGTGACCTTCCTTGAATATCTCTGCGCAAGTTTCCTCTGGACAGGATTCTCTGACAGACAGTGCACTAGGAGCAAGCTTGCTGTTGTGTCAGACACAATTATTGGCCAGTACAAGGGCTACTGATCCTGCTCCAACAGCTCCAGTTCTGGCTAGCAATGTGAATTTCTCTTGGCCCAGCCTGTGCCAACCAAAAGCATTCCCCTGCCCCCATACAGAATAAACCAGTGCCACCTGCTAGATCCTTCCTGGCTGTTCGCCTTGGTTCCTCTGCTCAGTGTCTCAGTTTGCAACATGAACAACGAGAGTCCTGTGGCACCTTATAGACCAAGGCTATGTCTACACATACATCATTATTTTGAAATAAGTTAATTCGAATTAAAAAATGTTAATTCAAATTAAGGAAAAGCATGCTTTCGAAACGGCTGTTATTTCAAAATGGTTATTTCGAAATAAGGCCGTTTGGACATGTTGTTTCGAAACAGTTGTTTTGAAACGACGGTGTTGTTTTGAAACAACATGTCCAAACGGCATTATTTTGAATTAACCATTTCGAAATAACAGCTCTTTCAACAGGAATGGGGTTTAAGTTGTTACGAAATGACGGTTCTTATTTTGAAATGACAGAACCTGTCATTTCGAAATAAGAAAATGTTGTGTGGACATTCAGTTTTTTATTTCGAAACAACCAGTGTTGTTTCACAATAAAAGACTCGTGTGGACATACTCCAACAGACTTCTTCAGGCATAAACTTTTGTGGGCTCCACCCCACTTCATCAGACGCAAAGTGGGTTGGAGCCCACGAAAGCTTATGCCTGAAGAAATCTGTTAGTCCATAAGGTGCCACAGGACTCTTGTTTTTGCTGTACACAGACTAACACAGCTACCCCTCTGGGAGTTTGCAACACGGTTGCTAGAGCTGCCTACTTGCTCCCTGGCTCACACTTAGATCCATCTCCTGGTAGATTCAAAAGGCACCAAAGCTCTCAAGCAGCGTAGGCCAGCTCCTCAGTCAGGGTAGATCTGCACAGTTTGCTTCAGCAACGGAAGCGACTGACATCCACACCAGCTGATGAACTGCACTGTGAGTGAGATCGAAATGAAACTCTCAGGTCACCCCTATGGTGCAGAGCGCGCTAGCACAGCCCCTGTGAGCAAGGGAAACACAAAGACGATTGCAAGAGAAGGAGGTCAGTTTGTTGTTTTAATGTCAGCAGACCCCTAGGAGGACAGCAGGGAGGGGAGACACGCTCGTGATGTGTGCTGTGTCCCTGATGCTGCAGAACGTCTGGAAGCCCCAGCTGCCTGTCTGATCACTTCTGAAAGTTAAAATGCTCTTCTTATGAGCACCTGCAGATGAACAGCAAAGTGGTGTGCCTGAGTCCTTGCTATTAGACCTTGCTCCTGACTTTGACCATCTCTGACCTTGGACTCCCTCCCTGCCTTGCAGCTGTCACTCTTCTGGCCGCTCGTCCCCGCTCCAGCTGCTTTGAGCTGTCTGGTCCCGTGAAGGGCTGTCCCAGAGGAATGAGGCTGTGTGCTTGGCACATGCAAGTAGTCCAGGAGGCCCTCAGTTCTGGATGCAGCATAAAGCTTGAATTCCAGCTGTGCCCTCTGGTTTCCCACTTGATTCTTGGGGTTGGTTTTAATTTATCAAGAGTTCCCTCTGCTGCAAGGGTTTCTGGTGAGCAGTCCAATATTTCTGAGGAAAGTGGACATTTTTGATGGACATTTTCAGCTTGTTGAAAATCCAGTTTTCTGTCAAAGAATAGTGATGGAAAATTTTCAAGCAGCCCTAGCAACTGGCTCTACCTCCCAGGAGTGCACAAGAGTAAATCCACTAAAGAGGAAGCGCCCAGAGAGTGCAGTGATGGGGGCCAGCTAAGGACCTAAGGTCAGAATGGACCAATCTGATCATCTAGTCTGAGCTCCTTCTGCACAATGCAGACCACAAAACTTCACCCACCCAAACCTGTAATAAATCTCTAACCTATGACTGGGTTATTGAAGTTCTCAAATCATAATTTAAAAACTTCAAGGCACAGAGAATCCACCAGCAAGAGAGCTATGTCCTGTGCTGCAGAGGAAGGCAAAAATCCTCAGGGTCTCTGCCAAACTTAAGAGTTACCAGATACCGAAGCATGGAAAGGAGGACAGGGAAGTATGAAAAGGAGGATATTGGAGGACACTGAGAAAATGTAGTATTAATATAACTGTCATTACCATATTATGTCATGGAAAATGGGTAATTAATGAATGCAGCATTAAAACTGCACAATATCATGTGTTTTTAAGATTATTTTAAAATAAAGAAAATTACCAAATGTTTGCTTTTACCGAAAACCAGATTTTTCATTAAATGAAAATTTTTCATGACCCTCTCATTAATGTTCATGAGACTAAAAAAAAGTTAAAAAACTAAATTTGCAAATATAAACTTGAGAAGTACCTAAAAAAAGTAAAAAAAAAAAAAAAAAAAACCCAAGAAAAAAACCCCAGTTAACTCACTTCTCATTTTTCATTTTCCACAGCAGCCCATTTTACAGTTAAAAAAACAGTCCTCAATTGTTTCTGTCCAGTTCAAACATGTCCCTTTATTTGTTTTAATTAATTGGTCCCTGTTAGTAATTTTATTTATGGCAGACTTTATTTTCCTTCCTTTTATTAGTGTCCCTATATTTCCCCCACCCCATTTAGCCCTTTTGTAGGGAGCAAGGGCCAGAAATGCAAGTACCTCACAGGGGGCTTGAACCCAGAGCCCCAAGAGACATCATCATTATCAACTGAGCTAACCAAGCTGGTTTGTTTAAAAAAAAAAAAATCAACGCCCAGAGTCAAGAGATACCAGAGCTCTTCGTGAGAAGGACTGGTTTGTGCTGAGCTGTGATGGGGCAGTGTGTGCATGTGACTGCCTCCGATCCCCAGCCACTCTGAGAAGATGCCCCCCTCCTTAACTTGGCTGTTACAGGGTGTTTTTTAACATTCTTTTACTGATCAGTAAAAAGCCAGACAAAATCATCTATTTTTAAAACGCCTGGAGGACGACTTTTTTGGCAGGGGGTTGGACTAGATGACCTCATGAGGTCCCTTCCAACCCTACAGTTCTATGATTCTATGATTCTACTACATGAAGGCAAAAAGGAGGACATGTCCTCCTTTTGCTGGATATCTGGTAACGCTAGCCAAACTGCCTTAGTGGAAAATTCCTTCTTAACCCCAATATGGTGATCAATTAAACCCTGAGCATGTGGACAAGACTCACTAGCCAGATACCTGGAAATAATTCTTTGTGGTAACTAAGAAGCCAGCAAATCTAACATCCCAGTGCTTGTATAACAGTATTAAGTTCTCCCTATCTCTACTGGAAACACCTCACTTGATGCATACTAGGACAACATTAGCTTTTTTCATAGGCTCATCACATCGGTGACTCTGTCATCCTGAGATCAGCCAGTACACCCAGTTCCTTCTCATCTTCTGTCACTTCCAACAAATGAGTCCCAGTTTATAGCAATAATTCTTGTTATTAGGCCCTAAATGCATGACCTTGCTCTTTCCACTATTAAATGGCTAGATAGATATGATCAAGGCTTCATTCTTATCTCTGTTCATCCTAGCCTCCTGATGTTTCAGGGTTAACGGACACTTGTTAATATGTAGAATGCCTCCGTCTACTCTCACTTATGGTAGGAGGTGTCACCTGACCTGCCTTGAGAAATTTGGACTGCACTTCATCTGGAATTGCACCTTATACCTATTCACCATGGGTGGCCTTGCCAGGAGTACAAGACTCTGGGCGTACGTCGTTCTGTGGGTCACAAGCCACACCACAGCAAGGTAGTGGTTTGAGGACAGGGATCCGACAGTAGATGGTCCTCCCGGCGACTGTTGACCAGAATGGACAGTTACACCCGGCTTCCTCTGGAAATTCTTCCCTGGTGGACCAGGCACTGAAGCAGATATGTTTATCTCCCTGGCTTTGAAGGTGCCTGATAAAAGCTACGTTGACAGCTAAGGTATGAGGCCAGATGTGGCAGGACCTGATGGCCTTCCATTGCACCCCAATATGTCTTCAGAGATCTTGACATTGTTGCGCCACAGGATTCAGACAGGCCTGGATGAGAGTGAGGGAGACTGTGCAACTTTCTGTAACTTTAATTCAATTCACACACCAATTCTGACATCACTTAATTATCCGCCCTGCATGTCCTGTGGCGATGGGTGAGCAGCAAAGTAACAGGTGAGGACGCTCTGGAAACTGTAGCTGCAAACATGCACACAAGCAACTCAAGGCATAGGGCGACTTCACAGTGGAATTCAGCAGCCCTTGGGTGACTCAGCAGTCCGATTCAGGATCACACTGCTTATCTCCGTAACATGAGGAAGGGGCTAGAAAAGCTGCCCTAAACATTGTCTGCTTCAACCCCGGTCAGCATATTGCAGCTAATGAGGTTCCTGCAACAGTGGTCGAAAGTCACACACAAAAACAAATAATAAAAAAAAGACAAACGTGAGACTACTCACCCTCGGTGCTTGAAATGTGCACACTTTAATGAACTGCATAACAGCAGACAAACCAGAGAGATCAGCTCTAGTTGGTAGAGAAATGACCATGGTCACATCCAGATAGTGACCCTGTGTGGAACTCACGTAGCTGAAGGACAGCTTACTGAACAAGGAGCCTCTCTTCTTCTGGAGTGGCCATAGTAAAGAAGAATGATGTGAAGATGTTGTTGGGTTTGCCATCAAAACCTAGCTAGCCAATAAGCGTATGAATTTTCAAAGGATGAGTCTCCCACTGCTTGGGAAAAGATGCGCAACTCTCATCAGCACCTGTACATCCACCCTGACCAACCCAGGTGCAATCAAGGACAAATTTTACAACGAGCTGGGGTCACGTATCCCAGAAGTGCAGAAGGCTGACAAGCTCATCAGCCTTGGTGACTTGAATACTAGAGCTGATGCAGATTATCAGGCACGGCCAGGGGTGATCAGAAAAAAATGGACTTGAGAAATGCAACAGCAACAAGCTCCTTTGGCTCAGGAAATGCAGTGCAACAAGACATCTTGGATGTACCTATGTTCAAGCTCTGCCACCTCTTTGTGCATCAATAGGAGAAGAGACAGACTTTGTTAGTGTGACAAAAGCCATGAGAAGTACAGAATGCTGGACTTAACACAGACTCACAGTCTACAAGCTGAATATCTGGACACAACCTTGTAGATGACCACAAGGTAAAAATACACCCCAAAAACATAATATCTCTAAATTGGAGAATGTGAAACAGGCTTTTGTTGAAGAACTATGCAATCGACTTGTAACAATTGATAAGAAATCCAATGACATCAAGGAAAATTGGGCATCCTTTTGAGATTACATATGCAATACTCTTGGTTCCATCACATCTTTGATGAAACAATACTGATATAGGGAAACTATTGAATGAAAAACATTGGCTCAATAATGCCTGTTTAGGAGACAGCACTTCAACATCTAAGGTAGCTTTCAACCTTATTAAAAAAACTGTCCAACATAAACTTAAAGAGATGCAAAACTCATGGCTGAGCAACAAAGCAGATGAAATTCAGTCCTATGCAGGCAGGAATGATATGAATAACTTCTGTGATGTAGGACAATTTATGGGCCATAGTCACTGGGAACTTTTCCAGTACTGAGTGCTAATTGTACCACATTGCTCACTGATACAGAAAAGATACTGAAAAGCGGGGCAGAGCACTTTAACAACATTCTCAATCAACAATTATCTATTTGCGAGGAGGTAATCGATTGGCTGCCCCAGACTGATATTAACATATCTCATGCTGATCAGCCAATGCTGACTGAGACTGTGAAAGCAATTGACCTGCTGTCCAATGACAAAGCTCCTGGAGCAGATGCTATATCAGCTGAAGTTTATAAGACTGGAGGCTTGCACATGATTTTGTAATTGACCAAATTTTTCCAGTCAATGTGGGCTCAAGGAATTATATCCCAGCAGAACCATCCATCATTAACTTATTCAAGTCGAAAGGAAACAGACAGGCCTGTGACAGCTATCGGGATATCTTCTTGTTATCAAATTCTCACCAAGGGTTTCTGCCTGAGCATCAGTGTGGCTTCAAGAAAGGTTGTGGGATCATAGACGTGGTGTTAGCAGCTTGTCAACTTCTGGAGAAATGCCTGGATCACAACTCCA
The DNA here is from genome assembly GCA_007922195.1 of Podocnemis expansa. Lineage (NCBI taxonomy): Eukaryota > Metazoa > Chordata > Testudines > Podocnemididae > Podocnemis > Podocnemis expansa. The sequence continues at coordinate 1,824,072 of ML682047.1, forward strand.
GCCTATATCTGACTTCCATTTAGCTGACAAAAGCATTTGATACAGTCAGCCTGGAGGCCTTTGGATGATCATCACAAAATTTGTTGCCCAGAGAAATTCATTTCAATGGTTTGGCAATTCCATGCTTGCTCACATTATGGATGATGGTGAGTCATCTGAACTGTTCCCAGCCGCCAATGGAGTTAAGCAGGCTGTTTGTTAGCTCCACCCTCCTTAGTATGATTTTTTCTGCCATGCTTATAGATGTCTTTCATGATTGTGACATTGGGATTGGCATCAGATACTGGATTGATGGCAAATTTCTCAATCTGAGGAGACTACAGACAAAGATAAAGATTCAGGAACTGACTGTTCAGGATCTTCTGCTAGCTGATGTCTATTCCCTCAATGTCACATCTGAGCCTGACATGAGGTGGAGTATGGACCATGGACTACTTCAACTTGTGACAGTTTTGGTCTCACAATAAACATCAAGATGACAAAAGTGATGTATCAGTCTGCACCAAGGAAGCCTTATGTAGACGCTACTATCACAGTGAATGACAAAACCCTCATGGCAGTTGCCAAGGTCACCTATCTCGGCAGTGCACTGTCGTGTACATTCACATAGATCATGAAAGCAAAACCAGACTTGTCAAAGCAAGTGTGGCCTTTGGCAGAAGTTGTGCAAATGTGTGGGGGTGAAGAGGCATCAGTCAAAACTGAAGGTCTACAAAGCCATTGTGTTGTCAGCTTTGACGTAAGCACATGAAACTTGGATGATGTACAGACACATTGTTATGAAGTTGAATCATTTTCCCATGGGCTGTATGAGGAAATGGAGGAAGATAAGATGGCAAGACAAGATTCCTGATACCATGGTTCCTCACTGTGCAGGTATGGCAAGAGATGTCCTTTGTGGATGAAATCGCAGATGAGATGGACAGGTCATGTCACCAGAATGTCAGATAAGCAACTGCCAAAGGTCTTTTATGGTGAGCTAAAGGACAGAAAGTACGCCTGGGGAGGCCAGAAGAAATGTTTCAATGATTCCATCAAGTTATCCCTGATCAACATTGATCCAGAGTTTTGAGAAGATCTCGCTCAGGATCTTTCTATCTGGTGATGTCTCATCCATACTGGAGCCACAGTCTGTCAGCAGAGGAGGACTACTGAGGCAGAGCAGTGTAAATCTTGTAACAGCAGCATGACCTCTATTAATCAAGTAACCAATACTGGCGTGACTTGTTCAGTGTGCCACAGACCATTCAAACATCAGATTGGCTTTATCAGCCACCCACGTGTTCCCAGAAGCAGCGATGTCATTGTCAACTTTGAACTTGGAAGGATGGATAACAGAATGTATCTGGCTTCCCAGCTGTTGGATCACTATGGAAGTAGTTGGAAGAAACAGGAGCTACTTGAAAACCATCTCAACATAATCCACTGTTTCATCTAGTCTGCCACCTGCTGGTGAAAGATATGTTTGGGAATGTTTGTTAGTATCAGGATCAAATTAAAATCCTGTGCAGGGAAATGTTTCTTCCTTATATTACTACTTATACTTTGAGCCTAATTCCCATCAGTCGTGCCCTTTTTTACACTATTAGCTGAGTTACCCTGGATTTACACAAATGTAAGTCAGCTTAGAGTTGGGTCTATTATCTTTTTACTTTCTGGGCCACATCCCTAGTGCTCTGCCTGGCTGCTTTTGTTACCACCAGCAGCAAAGGCACAGAAGCTTCCTGCTTTACTGACTGGCCTGTATTGAGTCAATGAGATGAGTCCAATCTTTAGTAACAACGTAACCTGATTTTTGTCACCTTTGTCCTCTCTTCTTTTATCATCCTCTGATGGTCCTTCTGCTCTCACGTACTTTGCCTTGTTTTCCATTTGTCTACATACCAAAGCTGTATTGTTTTACCTATAGGGGCTTAGTTAAAATAGTACCATCCTCTCCTCTGGTGTGACCTAGTTGTCCTGGCACAGAGGGCTTATGCCTTTACACCAACAGAACTCTGGCACTCTAGAGGTGTGCTGATTTAAGTATTTCAGTGGGAAATCACAAATCAGTATAAAAATAAGAGTGTTAACCAGACTTCAGCATGGAGGCATTTTGAGAAGGTCCCCACCTGTTACATTAGTAGGTGAAGTGCCTGCCTCTATGGCTTGCTCTTATACAGGCGTTTCAGTAAGCGTGCAAATGAGACGCTCAAAGTGCTTGGGGAAAAAAATGTGGTGAAAGGAGTTTACCATGTACTTTGACTCAAGTTTCAAAGAAGCAGCCGTGTTAGTCTAGTAAAGCAAAAAAAGCAAGGAGTCTTGTGGCACTTAAAGACTAACAGATTTATTTATCACATGAGCTTTCATGGGAGAATATCCCACTTCATCAGATATCTGTTAGTCTTTAAGTGCCACAATTCTCCTTGCTTTTTTTGCTTTACTAGACTAACACAGCTGCTTCTCTGAAACTTGAATCAAAGTACATGGTAAACTCCATTCACCACATTGCCCCACATGAGCACCCATCACTGAAATGCTGCCACTTCTGTGGTGAACGGTGGTGGCTACAAAAGCCCCTTAGGGGCAGAAGTGGACCAGACTGTCTCCAGCTGGAAATCGAGTGTGCAGTAAAGAGTGTCATTATCCAGTGGGACTGTGTCGAAGCCAATAAAGGTGCAGAAGAGAGCATAACTCACTGCAAAGCAGAATTCAGCCCATGTGGTAGGGAGAGTGAGATGGAAAATAACCTGGTTGTACTCCTGCCAGCCCTCGGGATGGCAGCAGGAGGAGATTTTTTGTCCAGCTCTTAAAATTGCATATTTTCTTGTCACTTCTGCAGGAGCCTGGCAGAAAACCTGGCATCTTGATTACAACCTTCCCCTCTGATCAACAGCCTGTTCCACCCCAGCAATTTGCTGATAGTTTCCCTTTGTTTTCCCTGCTGTTTTCCCCCTGGCAGCCCAGTGGGAGGATGAGGCCAATCTGCCTCTCTCTGCTGGGAATCTTATAAAGACATCACAATTGCTTTACTGTTCCCGTCTCAGTGGAATCCTCCTCATTAGCCCTTCTGAGAAGTCAGACCGCCTGGAAAACAGCTTCAGCAAATTGACCTGAGGAAGAAATGGCCAGGCACTTCAGTCTTGACGAGAGCAGCCAGCTCCCAGACAACCCCAGCACCGCTCAGGAGCTCCCTCCCGGAAATCCCCTTCTTGCACCATCATGACAGGCAGATCTTTTCCCCTCCCCCAGATTGCCTGGGATTCTCACGACTGGAGCGTGTGAGCTTGAGCAGGAAGGGATGGAGGGGGCTTCCAAATTCACATCGGGGGAAGAGTCTGGTGTGAGCACCTTGGCTTGCCAGTCGCCACAGGGCAGCACATGAGTCAGTAGGGCCCCTTCTGTTTGACAGTGCAGTTCACAGCCATCCCTGCCCATAGTGTGGAGCTGTCACCTTGAGAGGATGCCAGTGCCAGCAGGCCATGACCCACACATTGCTGAGCTGAGAATGCAGTCTCTATATGCCATGTTCCTCTGTATTAAAGAGTAGAGTGCTGCCTCATGCTTCCATTCTTGTGCAGTAGCCAGGCTCCCTGGACAGACTACATCTCCCATGGTGCCCCTCCAGGAGAAGACAGTCCCTGCCATGGTGCATCATGGGAGAGAGAGTCCAGTGGGCAAGCCCAGCCCACTGAGAAGAATGAGGCAATAAAACTACAACTCCCATGACGCTGAGGGCAGCATTGCCAAATCAAATCAAATCAAATCATAGGGCTGGAAGGGACCTCATGAGATCATCGACTCCAGCCAGATTGAAAGATTCCAGGTTTTACACCTTCACTTTTCTTTTTTCTTTCTTTTTTTTTTTTACAGAAAAATCCAAATCTACCCTCACCTGTCTGATTAATTGAAAACCAAATAGTCCACCAAAACCAGTTTCCAATGGAAAATGTCTACCATCCTTCTCTATACTGGAGTGTAGCCAGATACATAAAGGCTGGCCTGTGGTACAACACACAGAGGGAAAGCCATTGGTGTCACAACACAGTCCCCTTGGATCTCCGACAATCCCTTTTGCTGACACTTTTTCAAGGATCTAACACAGTTGTTGAAGCCACTGGAATTCAGTGCAGTTCACCAGCATGAAAACAGGTTCTCAGCCTTTTGGGCTGACCCAGGGCTCATGGGCAAGCAACCTACATCAACAGGGGAAGAGATGGCTGCTCTGGGGTCTGCAGCAGTCACCAGTGCACCCTGGGTATGTGCAGGGAGATGCCAAGAAACACAGGCCTGTAACCTGCTTCACAGCACAGCCACTTGCTTCTCAAGTGCCATGTTCTCTAGTCTATGGACAGTGTTGAACCATCCTTACCACAAGCTCTGAGGCCACTGCAGGTGTCATTAAACTTGGATGTGACTGCCGTCTGTCACAGCTAGCCTGTTTTCAGTCTCCTCTTGGTGAGGATTGTGTGTGCTGTGGAGCAGTTAGTTTTGCTGTCTTTGGCTTGGTTTGTTAAATGAACACCCACTCTGTGTTTCTGATAGTGAAAGCCTGTTGGAGAAGTGTGCCTGGAACTCGGTGCAGAAGTGGTGAGGTTTGGGATGGTCCCTAGCACCAGAGGAAGTTCATCCTGTAGCCCAAGATAGCTGACTTCATGCAATTGTTCACTCCTAGTCACAGAGCCCCCCTTCCTTCCTTCTGCAGTTCAACACTGGAGGATGGGGTGAAAGGATGGAATAATCTGGAAGATGGGGCAGAGGCACCCTCAGCAAGTCTGCCGATGACACTAAGCGAGAGGGTGTGGTAGATACACTGGAGGACAGGGATAGGATACAGAATGACCTAGACAAATTGGAGGATTGGGCCAGGAGAAATCTGATGCCATTCAACAAAGACAAATGCAGAGTTCTGCGCTTAGGACAGAAGACTCCCATGCACTGCTACAGACTGGGGACCAGCTGGCTAGGCAGTAGTTCTGCAGAAAAGGACCTTGGAGTTACAGAGGACGAGAAACTGCATATGAGTCAACGGTGATCCTTATTGCCAAGAAGCCTAATGGCATATTGGGCTACATTAGTAGGAGCACTGCCAGGAGATCAAGGGAAGAGATTAGTTCCCTCTATTCAGCACTAGCGAAATTACATCTGAAGTATCGTTTCCAGTTTTGGGCCCCCCCTACAAGAAAGATGTGGACAAACTGGAGAGAGTCCAGTGGAGGAAAACACAAATGATTAGGGGGCTGAAGAACATGCCTTAAGAGGAGAGGCTGAGTGAACAAGGCTTGTTTAGTGTGTCTAGGGAGGGTGGATCTAGGCTGTTCTCAGTGGTGGCAGAGGACAGGACAAGGAGCAATGGTCTTAAGTTGCAGTGGGGAAGGTCTAGGTTGGATATTAGGAAAACCTTTTTCCCTAGGAGGAGGGTAAAGCATGGGAATGGGTGACCTAGGAAGATGGTAGAATCTCTATCCTTAGACGTTTTCAAGGCCTGGCCTGGAAAAGCCCTCACTGGGGTATTTTAGTTGAAGCTGGTCCTGCTTTGAGCAGGGAGAGTGGTCTAGATGACCTCATGACAGCTTTCCAACCAAATCTTCTATGATTCTACTGAGGCGTTTGGGCCAGGCACTTGAAATTCATGGAAATTTGAGCGAATCCCGGCACTTAATTAATTTCAGCCCAAATGATAAAGTCACTTGAGAATCCAATGTGTAAAATTCCTTATAGTTGCTATTCTCCTGGTTAATTAATAGCCAGTCATCCAATCAGGGAGTGGAGATAATGCCATGTGACACAGGCCACCAGCCACAACATGAATCCTAAACAGCTAAGCGAACTCTCTGTGAACTCCTACCAGAGCCTTTGACAGACACCTGAATCCAGGGCAAAGAACCTGGTTGGGTCGGAAGTACGGCAGGAACCAGATCAGCAGCTGAATCTAGGCTGATATCACTGATAAGAAGACACTTGAGCCAGCTCCATTACTGTTCTCAGTGCTTTTAAGTCCTTCCCTCATGTGGAAATGGCTCTTTCCAGGAGATGAACCGAGCATTTCATGTTGTTTGCCTTCATACTCAACAGACCCATGCCCAAGAGCCCTAGCCCTCCCTGAGGCAGGTCCTACTAGCAGCAACCCACCTCTCACGCTGCCAGACTGCCCACTCACACTCTGTTGACCCAGAGATGTGACTTCAATGTCCAGTCCCTTGAACACAGGCTGCCTTCCTTAGCAGCCAGCTCTGCTCACTTGACACCCAAGGCAGGGTCTGGTTGTGCATTAAGCGTGATGCCAGAACCCTGCTCTCCAGGCTACCCTGGAGCATGACTTTGGTTAATGCAATCTGGAAAAAGTCCTTGTCTTCACGGGAGCCCACGCTATCACTGCGTTGCTGCAACCCTGTTTAGGAGTCCTCCTGGCTCGCCTTGTATTCCCGCACCGCCTGCAAAGTGGGAGCTTACTGCCCTGCTGTACAGCGGCAGCTTGCTTCCACAGGCGGGCCTTTCCCTGGCCTTCTGCCATGTGAATTCATTCAGGTTAAATAACCTTGGGTTATGGAGCTGTGGCCCAGGGTGCCCACAGTCACCGTGTTAGGATGTGTGTCTTTTCAATGTTCGAAGGCTGGAGTGGGGCTTTTTCCTTGGCCTGCTGGCCACCTGCCCCGTTTCTGGGGCACTAGCTTCTCCTTAGGTTTCAGAGGTCCTAGGAAACCTTTGGATTCCAGGCTCACTTCCCTCACACTCCTTCCCATATTATTGACGCACAAGCTGGGCTGGGCTGGCTCTGGCTCTGTGCTCCATTATCTTGGCTGGATGTTTTAATACCAGAAGAAATTAGATCAGGCTTTGGACCCAAATTGACTCTGTTATTAGTAACTGTCTGTTCTCCCTTCAGCCAGCCAAGCCAGTGCTGGCCGTCCCAGGTGGGGTGGTAGTAGCAGAATTATTGGAGCCCAGAACATTGGTTGTAAAATTCTTTACAAAGGGGTTGGACATGGGTTATTTTATTTTATTTTCCTCAATGAAAAGGGCCTGTGATGGGAGGAAGCCAGCTATGGGCCATGGTAGCAGTTTGCTAAGTGCTCCATTCAGGATTTATGTTTCCCATCTCAGGAGGCAGGAGCAATCGCTGGCCAGGAGCGGGGAGCAGGAAGCCTATACTGGGCCCATGGTTTCTGACGCTGTTGGAGCTGCTGTCAGAAGGTTTCCTTTGCATTGGCCATTGTACAGACGGCTGTGTCTTGAGCATCTTTGCACTTGGCCCATTGTGGGCTGTGCTCAGAAAGGTTGCCACTAAATTGTGGAAAGAAACACAGCTGCAGTCAGCTAAAGGGAGAACACTGAGGTGTCTCTTTGGCTTAGTTCACTGGAACATCTCCTTCACGTAGCACAAATAGGCAAACGGGATAGACTCCTAAAGGTTCCCCTGGCTTAAAGGGATTCTGCTTTGCTCTTTTAGCTTAACTCTCGGTCTCCTGTGAAGGAGTCAGCCTTGATGTCTGGGGATATGTCTATACCACAATAATGTTCCCGTGGCCAGTCCGGGTCAGCTGACTCAGGTTTGTGGGGCTTTGGGTATGGGGCTTTAAACTTGCAATGTAGATGTTAGGACTCGGGCAGGAGTAATTAGGAAATGTAATTTTGAATTCTAAGTGCCTGAACTTAAATATAAGCAGTTTAAAAGTGCTTTTTTTGTTGTTGTTTTTTTTTTGTTTGTTTTTTTGTTTTTGTTTTTGTTGTTGTTGTTGCTGGGAAGCCTGAACCATTTGCAATGAATTTCACTGTTTTACAGATGCTGCTTGTACATCTAATTTGCAAAAGCATTTGCACTGCCCAACAGGAGGGCTGCAGAATTATGGTTAAGCCTCATGATGCCACAGTGGGTATTTGCAAAAATTGGCCAAGGATATAAAACATGAATGGTGAAAAACATAGTTGGGGTTGCTCCCCATTGGCATGAAAATATTAAATTTGACCTTGTAGCCCATGGTAGTGATTTTGGGGTTCCAAGTAATAGTGGTCCTCTTTACCAGCTAACAGCGTGTGCATCTGGTAGAAAATTTTGCCTCAGTGGCTACTACCATCCTCATTCTGTTCTGGAAGAAAAAAATACATATATTAAATTTGTCACCCCTCTCTTAAATGGGAGTTAGGGGAGACGACTGCCTGTCAGTTGCTGGTCTGGTGTGCTGAGTATGGGATGTGAACAAGAAGATCATTTGCCCAGTCTCATGTGAGAACCCTGAGTTTTCGTTGGATCACAGCTCAGATGCATCCAGAATAAATGTGACAGAAATTTAAGTAAAGGCTCCATGACCTTTTAAGAAGGGGAACTTTATATTTGGGAAAACTTTAATCATATTTGTTGCCAACAACAGTCAAAATCAGTGGGTCTTTTTGCAAGCCTGTGCAGCTACAGCATAACAAAGCAAGGGGAGGATGGGAGCCTCTTGCTCAACCTTTGCCTGACTGCAACCCTCCCTGATGCTCTAGTAAATGTGCTGCCATCTATATTTAAGACAAACACCAATAAACTAATTTATGCTGTCCTGGTCATCCACAGCCACAAGTACATTATTTGTAATGATCCACTCAATCATAATTGTTTCACTATCAAGCTGTTCATGTCTTGAAGTACTGTACTGTATGTGCTGTTGGATAAAAATAAGTTGTGACCCATTCAATACATTCAAAGTGAAGTGTCAAAAGGGGGATAATGTAGGGGCACAGACAGAGAAGGAATCAAATTTACCCTTAAAGTATGCGTTAGTTAATGTTATTAGTTAATGTTGTGCAGCTGTCTTTATCATAACTAAAATAGCTCTAATTTTGCTCAATAGACATTCTACCCACTGTCCAACAAGACTTCACATTGTCAGTTTGGAGCTCCGTCTTAATTACTGTACTCTATTTTGTGTTCCCGATAAAATGGGTTAGGTGTATGCTGGGTAAGTTCACTGAAATGTGTGAACAAGGTGTGTGAACAAAGGGTGTGTGTGTGATCAGGCCAGTCTCAACTGCCAGCCTGTCCGGATGAAGCACAAGTACCATCTAACTGGCTGAACACTGCAGACATCTCTGATTAAAGCAAACAGAAGGAGCCATCCCAGAAAGAAAAGAACAAAATACAATCAAGTGTTCAAGTGACTGGTGACCAGTGATCTCACAAAACCCCTGAGTTAACATGACACAGAAAACCCCATAGACTTACCTGAGGGCCAGCAAGTATAGAAGATGGATAAGAACATGAAAACTTTGGGTCTCATTCTGCAGCTGTCATCTTGGAGCATCAGATTCACAACTGACAGACGCCTGGTTCCCTCCTCATGCCCAGCCTAGCTGGCCACTGAGCTGGCTCAAGCAACACATGAAAGGACTGGTAATTATATCACACCAGCTGCAGAACTTTGTGGCTACGAATGTGTCTAACTACTTTTTGCTACTCTTATATTTACAATAAATGTGGCTTATTGCCTTGTCCCCCTGGTAATAAGATCCTGCTAGTCTTTTCTTTTTATGTACAACACCCTGAATGTAGAGACCTGCAGAGTCTTGGGAGCCCTGGGAGTTCGGCAGCTGACACAGACCAGCTGTGGGTGTTTTACCGCAGTATAGACATACCCTTGGTCATGGGACAAGTCTCTAAAGAGCTCATCTAGTTCTTACTGGAGGGACAGTCTGCAATGTCCAATTTTTGTGAGAGGCAAAACAGGCACTTCTGGCTTGTGTACTGTTCGGCTTGACAGAGATACTATTGATTGGAGAGCCCTGTAGCCATGTGTGCTGCCAGCAACCTTCAATGCCATGCAGCAAGCACAGAATATTTAGTAGACTTGCTAAATCCTGTTAGTTTGTGCCAAACAAGTGCTTACAAATTACTTCACCAGAGGAGCTTTCATCGACTATAAAAATCTCCTCATTTTTCCATTGGCTCTTTAGCTCATGCTTTATAACATAAGATTGAAAAGTGCAACCCCTGGGCATATTTTCTCACCCCTTAACCAGTATGATGCTGCAGATGAAATGGCTTGATGTGATCCTGAGATGCATAAAAATGGGAATCTCCAGTGGGAGGGGAGAGGTTATTATATGCCCCGTATCTGACCCTGGTGTTACCACTGCTGGAATCTTGTGTCCACAATTCCAGAAGGATGTTGATAAACAGGAGTGGGTTCAGAGAAGAGCCACAAGAATGATTAAAGACCTAGAAAACTTGCCTTTAGTTAGAGATTCAAGGAGCTTATTCTATTTACCGTAAAAAACAGGTGGTTAAGAGGTGACTTGATCACAACTGATCTCTACCTACATGTGAAGTGAATATTTAATAATGGACTGTTCAATCTAGCAGGGAAAGGCCTAACGTGTTCCAATGTCTGGAATTTTTAGCTAGACAAATTCAGACTGAAAATAAGGTTTGCATTTTTAACCGTGAGAATTAACTATTGGAACAACTTAGGAGGAGGGGTGGATTCTCCAGCGCTCACTATTTTTAAATCGAGAGTGGATGTTTTTCTAAAAGATCTGTTGCAACTAGAATTATGTTGGGGAAGTTTTCTGGCCTATGTTTAGACAGGAGATCAGACTAGATGATGATAATGACCCCTTCTGACCATGGAATCTATGAATCTTTGCATTGCATCATCCAGAGACTGAATTCCCCTCTGACATCCCAGAGACCCCTGAGGGTCAGGGGATAGGGCGGTGTGGGGGGGGCTTACACAGAGGCTGTATTGGGTAGAACATTTTTTTCTCCAAGGCTATGAAGCTAAGAGGTTTGTCCAGCACAAATTAATTTCCTCTGCCCACATGAGCCTCTCCCCTTGGAATTCCTGATTAGTTCTGAAACGTTTTAGCTCAAGTTTTTGGTGCTGAAGTTGGATTCCTGGCAGTCTGACTGCCCCATTCAAAAGCACCTCTAGCAAAGAGGGCATAGAGCTCCAGGAAAGCACAGGAGCTGTCATCAGCATGTTTATATAACACAAGGGTTACGAATGGCTGTGGGCTGCATGCCAAGATGCTGAGGAGACACAGACAGCACTAGGACCATGCTTATTATGGAGCAAAATCTTTCTTTACACATGTGGTGCATCATCATCAGCCATCTGCATAAATAGCATACAGCTGTGCAAGGAAAACAACTGGGATGCATGGGATACAGAGCTCTGTGCCTCTATGTCTCCAGTTCATGAGAGGCAGAGCCAAGAGAGATGGATTGCCTGAAAGCTTTTACCATCTTTGGCAGGCAACAGGACCTGAAGTTCGTGGATCTAGTCCAATTGCTAGTGGACTGGTGTCCATTTCACTAGCTTTCCCTGCCCTGGGAACGTCTACAAGGGAGACTTCAAATCTTGGAATTATTGTATGTCTTAGCAAATGAGAAAAGCTGCTTTTTCAAATGCTTTATTTGCACATGGATTTACTACTCATTTTTAAATCTTCACCAGCCCTGACCCCTGATCTATGCCATTGTGCAATTTCAGTGGCAATTGAAGGGAGATATGCAAATTACTTTGTGTATTGCCCTCCAGTTGCCTTCTGCTCACTTACCACAGCATCTTCGGTGCACTGAGTTGGGGGAAAATGCCTTCCCTCTGACTTAGCCCTACTCCTTTTGCGGGGATGGTCTTACTGGATCAACTTCTTGATCGGCTGAGTGGGAATTTGCCACTGTCAGTGAAGACCTTCCTTGGGTCTGAACTGGGGATGTAAAAAAGGGGGAGCTGTGTCTACATTTCCACAGATGTATTCTGATATCCTGGGGATGGGCGGACTTATGTAAATCTAGAATTCAGGCTGCTCCGGCTTTAATTCCCATCCTTAGCTATTTCTTACTATAACTTTTAAAGACGTGGCACTGTTAGCTTGTTCCTCGTAAGAAGAATTATTTTAGATAGCAATAACCTGAACTTCTGGTCTCTAGCTCTCAAAGTACTTCACCAAGTTAGGAGCATATTCTCTCTACTTTATAGATGAGATAAATGAGGCAGAGAGGGGGGGTAATGATTTGCCCGAGTTCACAAAGTAAGTTGGGGCAGAGAACAAAATTCGAATCCATAGCCTTATCCATTGGATCAGCAGGCCTCTGAGATGAGTGGATGAACTTTTTATCCTGCTGTTTTCTCTGCCTCTGGGCTAACTTGAAATCCCCTGGCTTGTTCCAATTTTTTCCCCTAGTGATCAAGCAATTTCTCTGTCATGGCTTTGTTACATTTAAAGAACAGCAAAAGTCTTGCTGTTCCTCCTGAACATCCAACACATACATTACCGATTCAACTTGATGTACAGGCTGAACTCCAGGGTCACTCCAAGTCCCAGTACTTCTGGGATTGAGAACAACTGCTGTTTAGCAGCACACAGGAAGAAAGCAAAACCACTTGGGACAGGAAGTGAAGAATCACACCATATCCAATTAAAAGTGTGAAGAGAATTTAGGTGGCAAAATTTATCTGGAACTTTTTTTCAGCAATATTGGCATAATCATTTGAGGTGAGGTGGGCCCAACCTACATATTCTGAACCTGATTTTGACCTGCCTCCGCCCCCTTAAAATTGGATAATTTGACAAAATCTACAGTGGAGTAAAATCTGTGGGGACTGATGGATATGGACTCTGAGAAACAAAACAATTCTACTGGAATCAGAGGAAATTATAATAGGAGATGAAAATAAAAAGTTAAGGGTCAAGAGAGGAGTGACAGAATATTGTATAATGTTATTAACTTTATTCAAAATCTATGATGAGTGTTTGATTAAATTAAATTGAGGAAACAGACGAAAGCATAGCGATGAACTGAAGATGGATGGACAACATTTGTTAGGCAGATGACCCTGCTGGCTGATTCAGAAGAAGGAATAATGAAGTCAATGGAGATTATCAATGAATATGGCAAAGAATATGGCCTAGGGTTGAATATGGACAAGAAAAAAAAAAACCTATGGTGGCATGGAAGAATCTTGGGAAGACATGAAAAAGTCCAATAACAAAGCCATACACAAAGGCTTTGTCCACACACAAGTGCTTGTTTCAAAACAAGCCGTTTCGAAATAATGCATTATTTCAAAATAACAAAAAGTTATTTCGCATAAGAAAAAAGCGGGAAACGAAATAGCATGTCCACACTGTGGGCTTGCTATTTTGCTTCAGGGGCAGGGCACCAAAGGAGGTGTGGCAACATGGCTGCTTCCCTGGGCCATGCCACTGGCCATGTTGCCAGCCAATCCCATAAAAGCTGGCCCCAACCTCACTTCCCTGTCCACTCAGGCTAGCAGCACACAGCAAGTGATGGACTTTGCCCAGTTGCTCAGACAGCGCCTTGTAACACCCAGCCTCTCCGACTGCCTGCAGAGTGTCCTGCGCATGTGGGACACTGTGCTTGCGGACCCAGAGGGTGACCAGCCTCTGCCCGAGGCTTTCATCCACCTCGTGCGAAGGGCAGCGCGACTGCCCCTGCCCCCCCCCCCCCCCGTGCCTCACTAGGTCTGGGCCCAGGAGACCAGCCCAGACTGGTGGGAGCGGGTCATACTGCGCACCTGGGGGGATGACAACTGGAGGAGGAACGTCTGCATAACCAGGGCCAGCTTCACCCCCCTGGTCACGGAACTCGCGCCTCTGCTGCCCAACAGGGACACCCCCATGAGGCCTGCCATCCCCATGGACAAAAGAGTGGCCATCGCCCTCTGGAAGATGGCCACTTCGGAGTCCCACAGGGCAGTGGCGCCCCTCTTCGGCATTGGGAGGTCCACCACCAGCACCATCCTTGTTGAGATCATCAGGGCCATCAACCGGGTCCTGCTGCGACGCCTGGTGAGACCAGGGGAGCTGCAGGACACCATCCCAGGCATGGCCACCCTTGGCTTCCCCAACCGTGCGGGGATCCTCAACGCCACGCACATCCCCGTGCGAGCCCTGGAGCACAGGGCTGCCGAGTACTGCAACTGCAAGGGGTACCATTCCATCATCATCCAGGCCCTTATGGACCACCGGGGCCAGTTCCAGAACTGTTATGTCAGACAGCCAGGAAGGGCCCATGACGCCAGGGTCCTCCAGAACTCTGCCCTCTACCGGGACATGGAGGTGGGCACCTTCTTCACCCCTCACATCAATCTTGGGGGAGTACAGCTGCCCGTCCTCATCGTGGCGGACGCAGCCTACCCCCTGCGGCCATGGCTCATGAGGCTGTATGCAGGGCCCCTCGACCCCTTTAGGCAGATATTCAATCGCTGCCTGGCCCGCTGTTGCCAGGTGGTGGAGCGGGCATTTGGCCACCTCAAGGCCCTCTGGAGGTGCCTCCTCACCCACCTCCACCTCGCAGAGAGGACGCTGCCAAAAGTCATTGGTGCGTGTGTGGCACTCCACAACTATTGTGAACAGCGCGGTGAGCACATTCCACCTGCCTGGGAAACTGAGGCCCAAGTCCTCGGCAGGGACTATGCGGAGCCCAGACCTGTGCCCACATGGGAGCAGCCATCCCAGCGAGCCCTGTCTTTGTGTGACGCCCTACGCACCGCCTTCGCAGAGGAGGAGCTCTGAGGGCCAGGCCTGCCCTGCCCCACACCACCCGCTCCCCCATTCATCCACAGCCAGCCCCCACCCATTCACCTGCACTGTCAACTACCCCCAGTAAAACCACGCAAAACCACAAATACATTTCAAGCTATTTATTTACAATTAGGGGTTGGGGCAGGGAAGGGCTGGGGGAGGATATGGGATGGGGCAATGTGGGGACAGTCCGGGGGAGGGGGCAGCAACTTGGAAGGGGAAGGGGGTGGAAGAGTCTGGGGGGAAGGGGGGGTTCAGGCATGGCCTGTGGGAGGATCCGGGGGCGGTGGCATACCCTGCCTGTGCCCACGGCCGCCCTCTGCCCATCATCGCCTCTGGGGAGGGCCAGGTGGCGAACCCTAGGTGCGGCGTGACAGGGCCAGCCTCTCTGCCAGCTCCCGGATGGCAGCAGCGTGGTCCGCAATGGCAGTTGGCAGACGTTCTGCGAGGTGCTCCAGCACCGTGGGCATCCTCTCCTCCACTGCTGTGGCCACCTGGCCCTCTGCTGCAGCGACCTGCTCTATGGTGTGGAGGGTGGCCTCCTGCCGCTGCACCTGCTCTCTCCTCCAGGCCTGGGTGGAAGCCTGCATCTGCTCCCCGAGCTCTTCAAGGCTCTCGAGGAGCTCAACGCATGTCCGGGGGACCCTCCTCCACCCCGCTGGGGTGCCCTGGGGCTGAGGCGTCAGGCTGGTGGTGGTGCCTGGCGAGTGGCTCCGCGACCTGCTGGAGGGAAGCGGAACACACAGTTGGCCCCTGCCGCCTGCTGGTCCTGTCTGTGTGCAGCCTGTCTGCAGCACACACCTCTGCCCTGACTGTCAGCAGGTCCCAGCATCCCGCGGGACATTGCCCTGGGGTCGGGCTTCTGGCCCCCAAAGCCTCGGAAGGAGGCCAGGACAGTACCTGACAGAGGGCATTGGAAGACCCTGGGCAAAAATGTTGTCTGGCTGTGGTATTTGTCGGGGTTTAGGGGGCCCTGGAACACTTGCCTGTACAAATCAGTATTCTATGGCATTCCAGGATCCTTCAACCCCTACAGTAAAAAGCCTGACAAAATCCTGTATTTTCAACTGCGTGCCAGTCAGAGAATGTGAGGATAAAAAGAACAGGGCAGTAAAAAGGGGACCATGTTCGCCTTTTGCCCGACATCTGGGAACCGTACACTGGAGGCACACATGCTAGTGGTGCCCACGAGGGTGAGCTGGACTCAGCCACACCTTGCTCCAGGGGGTCTCCCAAGGCCACTTGCCAGTGGTGTGGCCTGCATGCCCTCCACCCCGCCCAAGATGCTGCTGCATCTTTACCAGCCAGCCCCTGTTCATGACCCCCAGGCACACAGGGGCCTGTGACCCGTGGCCAAGGGGGGACCTTTGCACCTGCCAACCCTGTGCCCTACCTGCCCCGGTGCCCAGCCCTGGCCCTCTCACTGCCCATGACCTGCTGGACAGGCCCAGCCCTGTGTGCCTCAGTGGGAAGCGAATACTTACCCACAGGGTCGCCAGAGGTCCGGCGCGATGTCTTGGGCTCTGTCTCAGACTCAGGGGCCGAGATGGTGGTGGGCCCCTGGTCCTCCGGGCTGCTCAGCACCTCCGGGCCGGTGAAGAGGTCCGGGCTGCTCGGGGTGGCCTCCACCGCTGGTGGTGCTGCAGCTGGAGGCCCCCCGATGGACACATCGGAGCCTGCTGCCTCCGGGCCTGACAAGAGGCTCCGATGGCCTCCTGTGTCCAGACCCTCAGCGGGGAGACCTCTGGGCTCTGGACCCAGGAAGGCATGGAGCTCCTCAAAGTAGAGGCAGGTGGCTGAGCTCCCTGCCCCCTGGAGGTCCCGGGCCTCCCGGGTCCGCGCATGTTCCTGTCGCAGCGTTTTTATTTTGCTGCGGACCTGCTCAGTGCTGCGGGGGTGGCCTGCCTTGGACATTGCCCTGGCAATGTCCGAGTATATGTCCCGGTTCCGGTGCAAAGCCTGGAACCAGGACATGATATCTGGCCTCTGCCAGATCCCAAGGAGGCACTGCACCTCCTTGGGGGTCCAGACAGGGGCCTGGCGTCGCCCCCCTATGGACACTCCTGTCTGGGTTGCCATGGCTGATGCAGGCTCAGGCCACGTTGCCTGACAGGCACACCCTGCCAGGAACTTCCTGTTCCCTAGGGTGCTGTGCACCCTGGGAGGAAGGTCAGACAGTTATGTTGAAACAAGCGTTGTTTCGAAATAACATGTCCGGACAATGGTTGTTTTGAAATGACTCGTTCCAAAACAACCATTGTTTCGAAATGGCATGTCCCGACAGGGTTGTTTTGAAACGACTCGTTTCAAAACAACTGTTGTTTCGAAACAGAAGGGGTTTAAGCCGTTTTGAAACAACAGCTCTCGTTTCAAAACGACGGAACCCGTTGTTTCAAAACAGGAATACATTGTCTGGACATGCCACTTCTTATTTTGAAACAACCTCTGTTGTTTTGAAACAAGAAGTGTGTGTGGACATACCCAAAGTGCATAATTATTGCTCCATAGGCAGCATCACTCCAGAAGATGGAAGATTGAAGTTAGCAAGAGCAAAAGAGCTATTTCTGGAAGCATAAACATCTGATGAGAAGGGGACATAAATCCAAAGATTAAATTCTGTCTCTTAAAACTTACATTTCTTCTGTGCTAAATTACAGCTGGGAAACAATTGATAATAAAGAAACTACAGTCATTCAAGGTATGGTGGTACAGAATTCTGAAAATATCACAACTAGACTGTGAAACCAGTGAAAAAGTCATGGGGATGGCTGGAATGCAGGAAATTCTAGTCAGAGACCGTATGCAAAGAAAGATTTGATTTGTAGGTAGCAATTTAAGAGGTTCAGCAGGTGATCTATGTTTACAGGCACCTGAGAGGACAGTGAATGGCACATGATCATGAGGCAGAAAATGATGTTGGATGGATGAGGTGATAACCTGTGTGGGTTCATCCACGCAGAGGTCTGTATGGAAGGCGGCCAGTGCATGGTTGCCAACTTCCACTGATGGAGGTTAGAAGAAGAATATGGGGTGTTCCTGTGAGACAGGGGTTTGGTTTAGCACAGCTTAGTTTTTGTGGCTGAGGATATAGGAGAGAACACTCAGCTGTATAAGCACGAGTAGCTGGGAGGGGCTGTATGCAAATCAATGCCACCAGTTGGCTGCAGTGGTTAAAATATAATTTGGCAGGCCCCAGAACCCACCTAATCAGCAGGCCCCCTTCTCATGACGCCCAGGCCCACTTCCCATATCGTCCAGGCCCCTGCCCAGGTAGGCATTTGCAACCACTTCTCAGTACCTCATGTACTGGTTATTGCTCCACTGTACACACACACACCCAGTGTGTCAACACACTGACCCTGCTTCACACACCCAGTATGTTCACACACACACACACACGAGTGTGGTCTAGTGTGATGTGTAGATTGTTATACATTTGCATTACCATCACACCTAAGAGCCCTAATAATGGACCAGAACTCTTTGTGTGCTAGGTTCTGAACAAATACAGAACAAAGAAATACAATTTAAGGTCTTTGGTGGAAGGACTAAGTACAAAACCTGAGGCAGATGGGTAGAAGTCACTGCGCAGCCAACGTTTTGTAAAAATGGTGAACAAAGAGATACAGTCTGTGTCACCTCCACCACCTCCTGTTACATTTTCAAACAAGCATCTTTGTGCTTTCTCCAAACCTGCTTCATGTTTGTGAGGCGGTCCCTAGAAAGACTCACAAAGATACCTTTTTATCTACATTCCAGTCCCCTCTAACAAGTGTCCTTTGCCATGATGCCTACATGAAGCTTGACAACTGCTGAGATTGTAGTTGGGGAGAAAGAGTCGGGTATGGAGCACAGAAGGAGATCTGTGAGTCATCCACCTAGAGGTGGTGGTGGAATTTATGTTTGCAGCTGAGATGACCCAGAGCTAGGTGTGAAGGAGGGGAACCAGCCCTGAGGAACCCCCACCAGAGGTTGGAGAGTACATGAGGAGGGTCCTTTAAAGGACTTGCTAAACAGATCAGGAGGAGAATCAGGAGCAGATGTAAGTGAAAGAATTTGGCACATTCCATTTAAGAAGCAAACAAACCAACAGTATCTTCAACCCAGGAGAGCGGAAGAATATTCCAAACTCTCCCCCTCATCCAGGAGCTGTATTTCAGAGTGGCAAGGTGGCTCTTTGAACTCTCTGCCCCCCCAACTGACCTTTTAATTTATTTTTCAGTGAAGTATAAATCCAAACTCTGGTTCCAGGACTGCTCACATGAACCAGTACTTCACTTATGTTAGCAATAACCCCTGGCATGGGTGCTATAGCCAGTGACTCATCCACATTTTGGGGGACAGAAACAATTCTACCACAGCACAGCATGCACAGAGAGCCTGCTACTGCAGCCCTTGCAGTGCTTGCTGTGATATCACCACTCTGCATCAGAAAGCTGCAGTGAACAGGGACCCATGATGCCCCCCCCGGGACCCCACTGTGGGGGTTGGATCCCTGTCCTGCTGTTGCTGGAGGGGGGGCCCTGGGGCCAGAAGTTGCTCCTTCCCAGGCTGGGTCTGCCCAGTCTGCCAGAGGAAAGGAGGGGGCCTGGCCAGTGCACAGTGCAGCAGCCCCCATGGACAGCAGCACCAGGCTGGAGCGGAGGCCATGCCAGCCAGCTGCACCCCTGGGTGGAACAAGGAGGAGCTGGCCTGCCCCACCCATGGAGATGGACCAGCTGGCCCAGGAGTGGGGAAGGAGACCAGAGCCCAGCCTTTTGCTCCAGGTTCCTGCTCCACTGCCCTGCTGGTGTTGAACATTGCAGGGGGTGCCAGATTACTGCAGCGGTTTTAGGGTCTGGAGCTTAGGGCCTCACTTTTGGCCAGGGCCCAGGGCTTCATTCCCTCTAGCCCCTGCAATTATCCAGCCCTGGGGGTGACACTCAGCACCTGCATGTGCAGGCAGTGACCTACAGCATTGTTATTCTTCCTTTTCACTTTGATTTTGCCTTGTTCTGATTGCCTCAACTACCCCTTTGTCAGTCGCACAGCTGCAAGTCCTAAGCGTTCTTTGTTCCCCCCATTGGTTTGGCTGCTAGAGTTCTTTTACGCTGTCTCCCATTGCTTTACTCTTTGCGCAACTCTGCTTGTTTCACATCCAGACAGACAAAACACACAGACATTTGCTGTGTTCATTAGCCTTCAGAATCAACATGGCTTTTTGCAGCTGGCTAGGGTGAGCAGAGAGCAAACGTGAACCATCAGGACAGAGGGTGGGGCCTAAGAGCTTGTATAAGACAAAGCCCCAAATTCAGGACTGAGCCTATAAAATTGGGATAGCTGGTCACTCTGCTGCTGGCAGAGGACAAACTGCGACCATGATGCCATTCATTACAAAGAAGGAAAAAACTCAGTATATGTCTTATCAAATGAGAAAGAAAACCTGTTCTGATAGGCTAGGGGCTGTGGGGATTTGTCTAGTGACTGGGAGGCCCTCACTGACTTAGCAGAGCTCTGCAGTGCTGGACGCATCAGTTCAAGATGTAACGCCCAAGCGTAATGGTCAGAAGGCAAATTGTCTGACTGCATGCCTGGTGCTCAAGAGGCATGTATATTCCCCCACAGCAAGTCACTCCTGGTCTTCGGAGCCCAAAGGCAGCAGCATGTCAGCCGAGTTGTTGAACTGCAGGAACAAAGAGCCACAACTGTTGCCCAATAAGCATCAAAGGCCACTGCAGGACAGGGACCCCCCTGAACGGGTGGCACACGCTCTCCACATGAGAAATCTGCTGTCCTCAGGGGAGTAGAGTTATAATTTCCCTTGCAGGGATGCTGTTCTTGTGGAGGGGGCTGATCTTTTTTCTTGATTCAGAGCTTCCTCTAGGGCAGTAGTTTTCAAAATTTTACCTTGGGACCCAGTTGAAAAAAACTCATTTATGCCCACGACCCAACAATTACATCTTTCAGCAATATATTCCAGTCTTTTGGTGATGGCATTAGGGGGCACCGCGACCCAGTGCCTGAGGATCTGTGACCAAGTACTGGGTCCCAACCCCGAATTTGAAAACCACTGCTTTAGGTCAAGGGAGGATGACAGAAAAAAACAAACAAGAAACTCCTTGGCAATTCTCCAATGACGCATGCTCTGCTACACTAAACTGCGTCTCAGAGCCACTCTCCAGGAAAGAGCTTGGTGTCTTTGTGGATGCAAATGGGCTATAATGGAAGGCTCCAAAGCTAAGGGACTGTATAACGGCAGCTGTTGCGAGTTTAGAGCCTAGTGAAGTGGCAAGAGTCTCTTTCTTGGAAATTCACTGTCCTTGTGAAAGCAACTTGGTTGCAAGTGCAATTTAAAGCATTAAACACCCCGTATGCAGGCAAACAAGAGTTGCTATCTCACCTGACTGGTAGAGCCAAAACAATTTGAATTTCACTTCTGACAGACAATGGCACTTAAACCAAACACCAACCTCTAAGATTCTAGTGCTAGGAAAAAAAACAAGGAGTTGTGTGGCACTTAAAAACTAACAGGGTTTGTTTGTTTTTGGTTTTTTTTTTTGCATGAGCTTTTGTGGGAGAAAATCCCACTTCGTCAGATGCTAGTTGCTAGGCCTCTTCCCTTTGGGAGGGCTGATTAAATGCTTGGACATCTTCCAAGGCAGAAGTGCTCAATAAATATTCTACAGGGGGGGAAGGGACCAGATGATGTCATATGATGATGACACACTTTCCATTCCCTCAATAATGTAGGAAGATGTTAAACAGCAACTGCTAAAATTAGAAACCTTTAAACAAGCAGATCCAGATAATTTACGTCCAAAAGTTTTAAACCAGCTGTCCTAGTTGCTCCCTGGACCTTAATGTTGATTTTCAATAAGCCTGGAAGAGTGGAGAAGTTCCAGCGGGCTGGAAGAAAGGTGAGGTTGTGCCACTATTTACAAATGATTAAGTGGGACAACCTGGATAATTTTATGCCTGTCAGCCTGACATCAATCCTAGGCAAAATAACAGAATGACTGATACAGGACTCAATAAAGAATTAGAAAAGGAGAGTAATGTAATATACTTAATGATAATCAACATAGATTTATGGAAAATAGATCGTGTCAAACTAACGTGACAACTCTTTTCAATGAGACTCCAAGTTTGGCTGATAAAGAGAATGATGATGATATAATTTACTTAGATTACTGTAAGTCATTTAACTAGGCTCGCCATGACATTCTGATTAAGCAATTAGGAAGATACAAAATTAAAATGGCACACATTAAATGGATCAAAGGCTAGCTGACCAGTCTCACAATGTAATTGCAAACAGGAATCAATTTTGAGTGTGCATGGATCTAGCAAGGACTGGGTCTTGGACCTATACTAATTTAACATTTTTATCATTGACCTGAAAGAATGACACAAGATCATTACTGATCAGTTTTCAGGTAACAGAAGAGTGCTGGTGACCAAATGACCCCCCCGCCCCAAGATATTGGAGAGTGTTAAGAGAAGAGTCACAAGCCTGATTAAAGGATTAGATAAACATGTCTTTTAGGACTGAATGCTCAAAATAAAGTTAGGTAGAATTTAAGACCTAACTTCTTTGGGCATTCAGCCCATTAAAAGTTGATCACAGTCTATAAATACCTACATGGGAACAAAAATTTGGTAAGAGACTCTATAGCCTATCAGAAAAAGGTATAACAAGATTTAGGTTTGCAGACTGAAACCTGGGGATGAGGGATATGGAAGATCAGGGGTGACCAAACTTATGGAACTCAAGAGCCGCATGAATTGATTATTAAACCTTCAAGAGCCGCACTGAGGCATATAACCACATATTTTTGCCTACTCAAAAATTACTAAGCTTAAACTTCATTGCACACTTTAATTATATCGTAAAAACAGGGCAAATATTGATCCTACTAACGTCAGATTCTAATAATTACTTAAGGTTACCATGAAAGCTAGGCCTATACTGTAAAAACTTAGCTGTTGCTAGATGTAGAGCACTGCAGGCTTGTGGCAAGTTCTTTTTTAAATCTGGCCAGTAACTTGTCAATGCAGTAGGTAAAAGCTCTCTCAGATGCTGATCTCTAAGTATTGCACAATGTTTTGAATTTCATTGTGGAATACAATGCTTCACAGTAGAACAGTGGTTCCTAACCAGTGTGCCATGGCACACTAGTGTGCCGCAGCAACACTCAAAGTGTGCCGTGAAAATCTGGGAGAGCTAGAGTTAAAGCTCCCTCCCTCCTCAGTCCAGCCATGTGGGCTATGCAGGGCTGGCAAAAAGCAGGGTCCTCATCCTCAATTTGATGGACAGAGGTGAAAATATAGAAAAATATAGAAATTGTTCCCCTCTAGCAGAGCTAGTAGGGCTGGAAGCCTAACTAATTTTCAGTCTTGGCTCATCAAGATAAAATATCATTAGGATCTGTGCTTCGTCTGAATTGCAGATTTCACCATTATCTGCCCATCACCTTCACACTGACATGCTAAAAAAGCAGGAGGAAGCAATAGACAGCACAATAGCAGGGACTTTTCCCTTGGGCTGACCTTTTAATTCCTCAGTGTGGCCATTCATTCTGCCTTTTATTAATTTTGTGAAATATTGCCTTTTCCTTTTCTTTTTTTGCCTGCTCTTTTGCATTTTCCTTTGAATTTGTGACAATTTTTAGTTTGGCTTTGGTTAGATCATTTTACCAGGTAGGGCCATATAGCCTGCTACATATAAATACAGTGCTGCCCTTAGACAATCATTACAGTTGTGTGTAATGTCTGTGCTATATCTTTTTTTTTTTGTAAGTAATTTTTAGCTTCTTCTCTACTTAATATTTAATATTCTTGAGGGGGCAAGAGTCTTATAAATTTGAGTACTTCAGAGAATTTCACTGAAGTCTGGTGTTTTTCATTTATAGCTACACACTAGGAACCTTTTTTTTATACCTATTTTTAGTTATTATAATTATTTGTATTAAATGTCTAGTGCAGATAAACCCAACCGTATATGAAAAATTTGTAAGATTTGACTGCCAAACTTTTAAATGTGGCATTTGTTATTTTTGAGACATCATTAATGCTACCACTTTTTATTTATTAATTAACGCTCATACTTTTAAAAAAATTTTAAATGTTCATTTTAACTTTGTAGTTCAGCATTGGCTCATTTATGTTAAGTGAACACTGATCAACTTACAAGCTTCATGATGGGAAGATCTTTAAAAATATCATACCCAAGAATAATTTACGAGTTCCAGAGGGATAGTCATGTTAGTTCAGTTCAGCAAAACAAAAAAGGAGTCCTGGGGGGTCATGTGGTGTGGTTAGGGCTGCAGGGGGGGACTGGGGCCATGGGGAGGGTAGTGGTAGGGGTCAACAGTGAGCCCTTTAGGGGGCCCCACAAAGTAGTTTGCGGCAGGGAAGCAGCTCCCAGCCTGTCAGCCAACCTGCAAACAGCCAGGGTAAGGGCTCTGAGGGGGGCGGCTGGGGGTTGTGGGAAGCAGGGAGTATGTGTCTAGCAGAGGTGGGTGGGAGTGAATGTGTAGCAGAGGGTGTGTAGCTGAGGTTGTGGGGTGGCTGTTTGGTTGGGGGTTTGTGTAGCTGGGGGGGGGGTTGTAGCTGGGGGCTGGAGGGATAGTTCTGGCCCCTGCAGTGATGAGAGGGTCCATCACAGGCAGCAGGGGCTGGAGGAGGGGAGGACAGGACCCAGTGGGGTGGGAGGGAGCAGCAGTGGGGTGAGGATTTGCCCTGGGTTGCAGGGCGCCACTGTGGAGAAAGAGGGAAGTGGGTGCTGCGCCATGCACCCCTGTCCTACCCCCCCACTCCCCAGGTTCCCCCTGCCCACCCGCAAAGCCACTCTTGTTCTCCCTTCCCCTCTCCTCTCTTGACACCCTTGTGCTGCTCCCCACATGGCTGCCCTTGTCCTCTTTGGCCACCCCTGCCCAGGAATGGTGCTACCATTTCTGGCGCCCCCCTGCAAGCAGAGCAGGTGCTGGTGCCCCCCTGCAATGCTTACCAGGCTTACTGGGTTGTGGTGGCCCTGCCTCTGCCCTGCTCTGCTCTGCACACTCACTCCTGCCTCTGCAAATAACTCCTGACCTCCCCTGTCTTGCTGTCCCTGCTCTGCTACCCCTACTACCCCACATAGCAGCATTTCCAAACCAATGTGCCATGGTTCATAAATATTCATGCTATTTTGAGCTAATTTGAATATTCATGAGTTTTTAATGGTGGTGTGCCTCGAAAAATTTGAAGGTATCAAGGTGTTCAACAGCAGAGAAAAGGCTGGGAACCACTGCAGTAGTAAGTTGTGCCAAAAATAGAAAGTAATCTACATTCAGTTTTAAACTTTTGTCCTTTGTATTTTCATTTCTTAGTATTTAACATAATATTTAGGACTTGTAAAACATGATTTTATTTTAACAATGAGTAAGCTGTATTAAAGCCTATGAGAAAATCTAAACATGCAGTGGCTTCTCCAACCATGCTGCGCTTCCCTCCCCCACCCCCATTGCTGCTTCCCTGCCATCTCTTACCACACTGCTCCTTCTCTGCTCTCCCTGACAATGCTGCATTTCTGCCCCCCCAACTCTGACCCTGACCATGCAGCCCCTTCCCTGCCTGCTGAACAATGCTGCCCTTCCCTGCAGGGCTCTGACCATGCTGCCACTGCGCTTCCCTGCCAGTTGGATCCTGCTGCCCTTCCTTGCAGGGCTCTGCTCTGATGGTGCCACCTTTCTCTGCCCGTCTGACTGTGCTGCCACATGCCTGCAATTCCCGACCACGCAGCCTTCTCTGCCGGCTCTCACCATCCCCTGCGTCCCTGCCAACTCTTACCATGCCCCTGCCTCTCTGCTGTCCCCAAGCATTGCTCATTTCTCACCCCTGTCTCCCAACATGCCACCCTTTCCTGCTATGCTCTTTGGGGAGCTGCAATTTTTCTTTGAAGAGCTGCATGTGGCTTGTGAGCCGCAGTTTGGCTATGCCTGTGGAAGATTATAACAGGGTCATAGGAGCAAAAAGACAGAATACTGACGAGAAAGAAATCTGCTCAACACTGTAATGTCTATTCGCAGATTCGACGAGTCTGTAGCATGAACAGGAAGTCAAGCTAAATGATGACTTAACAGACATCACAAATTTGTTGGGATATATGTCATGACTGGGGTAGTGGTTTGGAGGAGTATGATTTGTTCAGGAGGTACAGACAGGGAAAAAGGGAGGAAGGTTGCCAAGAATATAAAACTTTGTTATGTGGTCCAGCAATAGGTGAGGTTGACTGGTTGAAAGTCTCGAGTATGGGAACCAGGGGTGACTATATATGTCACCAAATTATTAAGATGAGATAGATGAGCCATTTAGAGAGTAATTAGATATATTGAAAACACAATATCTAGCACTAATAGGGGAGTTTAACTACCCAGATATTTGTTGAAAAAGCAAGAAAGCAAAACAAGTCTCCAATAAATTCTTGGAATATGTTGAGGACAACTTCTAATTCCAGGATGTGGAAATAGTAACCAGAAGGACAACCATTATAGGTTTGATTCTGTTTGACAGGGAGGAATTGGTTTTGAATCTGATGGCAGAAGGGAACTTGGGTGAAAGTGATCATGAAATGATGACTTCATCGTTCTTAGGAAAGGAAAGAGGAATGAGAACAATATAACAAGAAAGCAGACTTTACCAAATATAGAGAACTGGTAGGTAAGGTCCCATAGAAGATGAGTCCGA
The DNA here is from genome assembly GCA_007922195.1 of Podocnemis expansa. NCBI lineage: Eukaryota > Metazoa > Chordata > Testudines > Podocnemididae > Podocnemis > Podocnemis expansa. The sequence continues at coordinate 1,850,286 of ML682047.1, forward strand.
GAGGAAAAGGAGCTTAGGTGAACTGATAGTTTCTCAAAGAGAATATGTTCAAGGCACAAAAGCAAGCTATCCCTAGGTGAAAGAAAAGTAGGAAGAACAGCAAGAGCTTTATATGGTTCAGTTAGGAGCTCCTTCACAATGTGAAAAACAAAAAGGAATCCCACAGAAACTGGAAACATGAATGGTGCCAGGGTAGTGCATGTTGTGGACACAGCTACTTCAATTATATGAAATTTGTGCACTTGATAGAAGAATTTCATTCAGCAGGTAGGACAGTTACCATAAATGGAATCCAACTCTGACCCTTGCTCATTGGTGCTACCGTCCAGTGCCTTACATTCCTCTACCTTTATGGTTACTGGGCTAGTTTTCATTGGGTATGTCTACACTATAAATGCAAAGTTGACTTTATTAAGTTGACTTAATAAAGTCAACTTTAAGTAGCCCTTATTAAGTAAACTTAGTGAGTACACACTACATTAAGTCGACTTTATAAAGTTGACTTTAAATGGGTGTCCTGGCTTAACTCGGCTTAATAAAGTTGAATTAATGGTCCCACTGAACTAAGTCAACTTTATTAAGTCGAATTAGTTAGTCCACATTGCCTTAAGTGAACTTCATAAACTCGACTTTATAAGTGGACCTTATAAAGTTGACTTTACTGGACCCTAAAGTTGACTTTATTGCCCTGCAGTGTAGCCAGGGCTCTGTTTAAGTCGACTTAAGGGCCCTTAAGTCGACTTAAACACATAGTGTAGACGTACCCATTGACAGGAAATGAGATGATTAGATGACGTCTCCACTGACACAGTTCCGTTTACAGGCCGTGGTCACTACCATGGCCGTCACTTTAATGAGAAATGATTAGCATCAAGTTCTCTTGATGTGGAAAGTGATGTAGAAACCATTGTAGCGTAGATGTTAAGCATACAGGGATTATGATGGTGTTTTTGGAGCCAAACTCTGGTCGGGCACTTGGGGGAGTTTTCCTTCCCAAGAAACCACTGCCATCTTAGTTTCAGTAACTTGACCACTGGTGTTAGAACTGTTGTTACGGAAAACTGGTTTAAGTATCAAAATTGTCAGTATTTCCCTCGCCTGAGAGGTGATCAGTTATTCAGCTTTGAACACAAACTCATAGGCACATGCCCACTGGAGTATAAACCCCATATTGTAATCATGCAACCATTCCAGTTAATATGGATACTATGCTTAAAAAAAAAAAAAAAAAAAACCCCAAAGGAAATAGTTCTTGTGAATTCTCCATGTTTTAGCTTGGGTTTGTGATCTTGCTTAATGTAAACAAATGTCCATGTGTGTTGTGGGGGTACATTTTATAATGAAGGTAGAAAAAAGTGGACACCCTCTAGGAAGAAACAAATCAGATATTTGTTTAGAATACACCTACTATTCTTCCCTCATTTTCTATTAATAGGGACATTTGTTTGAAAGCCGGATCTTTGTTGTTTAAGCAAACATGCACTTCAGATGAAGTAGAAAATCAAGGCGTACAAACTTGAGAAGTAAATATTGATCAGTGGAAAGTTAAAGCCAATGTTTACCTTGAGTGCCTTTAAAGACAAACATTTACGGCAATTCAAAGTCGGAGACCAGATCTTGAATTCCTTTTGCAGAAAATGCCTCCACTCTTGATTTCAATGGTATTGGGCCCATTAGTTCCAAAGAGGGCATCCAAAATGGAAATATCTAAAATCTTTGCTCCATGGCCATGAATTTTTCAAGTTCAATGTGATTTTGCTTTTACATTAATATTCTAAAGAAAAGATAAGATTAAAACTGCCAGAAAGAAAACTATTTGTCCCCACAAATCTGATCTGCATAGTAAATCTGTCTGGCTAGAGCATGAGCTGATTCAGAAGAATAAGTAAAGATGCACCAAAGGGCTTTATAAAGGGGGCTAAGTATCATTATCTACATTTAATAAATGTGGAAACTAAAGGACAGAATAAGGAAATCACTTGGTTAAAGTCAGTGGTTAAAGTATAATTTGGTGGGCCCCAGAACCCTCCTACATTTCTAGGCCCCCTTCAGGCAGGTCCAGGCCCCCTTTGTGCACGTCTGGGATCCCATCATGCCCCCCCAAAACACCTGCCCTTCCACCCCAGCTACTGCCCCCACCCCACCTATTTCCCCCAAGTGCCTGTCCCCCACCCCAGCTACTGCCCCAGAACACCTACCCCCCCATCAGACCCCTCTTTCCCCATGTCATCCTCAGGTCCATCCCCACTCCCTAAGAAAGATCCTTGCCCCCATGTCCCCACTCCAGCCCTCCTAACCCCCCCACCTCCCAGCTCACCCCATCTTCACTCCACCCCCATCAGCCCCCCCAACCCCTACACACCTTCCCAGCCTACCATCCCAACCTCTTCTTCCCATCTATCCCCCCTATGCTGAGCTGCCCAAGGGGAGGCTGGCCCCCGCACAGCACCAACTCACTACTCTGGCCCTCATGCAGCAGCACACAGACTACTGAGTGCAGGGCGGGGAAGACTTACTCCTTCAGCCGTGGCCCCCCCACCACGCTGAGCCAGAGCTGCCTGAGGGGAGGCCATGCCATGCTCAGTCACAGCCGTGTGCAGACCAAAGACTTGCCCCTTCCCCCCCTGCCACTACTCGAGGCTGTGCTTTGAGGCTTCTGCCTCAAACAGCAGCCTGCACACATGCAGAGAAGCTGGCTGACACGCCTCCCCGCACTCCCTGCCCTGCTGGAATGCGCCAAAATGCAGAATTCCAGCACATTTTTCTATTTTGGGGGGCCCTGGAACGCTGGGACCTTAAAAATACTGGGCCCAGGGATGCCGTTCCAGCACTTTCCAGCCTTCTTTAACCCCTGGGTAAAGTTACTCAGAAGAAGAATCAACATGAGTAGCCAGCTCTCATGTGGTCTTAGTTTGAGGTAGTCTGTGGGAACGGGCTAGTGAGCTGTTTCTGCTCTTCTGTCTTGTTGGTTGATGGGGCTGTCTTCTTTCAAAACCTTTTGTTTTAAATTTATTTTTGTACGCAGCTTGTGTGGGCTTGTGATAAGTGCTGTAGTATACTGTACCTGCACGTCCCAAGTATGTCTGAAAATCAAGTCTAAAGTATGTGGAGTTAGGCAGCCAAAACTAGAGGCCTCTTCTGCCAGTTGGGCCAGAGTGCCTTGTCTCAAGACTGCTGTCCACTAAATTTTTCTTCTATGTACCAATCTGTTAGTAACACTGTAATGATCGCACATGTCTGAGCTGGTGATAAAGATCCTGATCCTCTGCAGGGAGCTGTGGCTATATCTACACTTCCCAAACTTAGCTCAAATTTGTTAATTCAAACTAATAAGTTTTAATGTTGTTCGAACTACATTCAAAATTATTAGTTCGAATTAACAACGGGGACCAAGTCGAATCACAGTTAATTCGACTTAACTCACTTTGTTAATTCGAACTAACTGTCCTTAGTTCGAACTAACAAAGTGGACTTAAATGTCCACACTGTGCCAAATTTGAACTAAGGCTAGAACTAAGGGCTTAGTTCAAGCTAAAGGACAGGTCTTACTAGTTCGAGCTAAGCTTTCATTAGTTTGAATTAAGGAATTCCTTAATTTGAACTAACGAAAGCCTAGTGTAGACAAATACTAAGTTAGTTTGAATTATGCCTCCTTAATTCAAACTAGCTTGGAAGTGTACACATAGCCTGTGAGCATGGATCTTGAACATTGCACAGAGACTACTAGAGGGAATCCATGCAGCAAAAAGAACCCGGGAGGGACATAGAGCCTTAAGTCCTTTTTCTCCTTCCACCATTTCCCAGCACAGTGTAACCTTCTGCAAGCTGGGTAATTTGCAATGAGTGGCGTCTCTGCCCAGGAGACACCCCAAAACCAATACGGCAGAGGAGATAGCAGAAGAGCTAGAAATTCCAAGGCAGAAATTTTTGGGTTGTCCTGAACTGGAATGAAAAGCAGGTATCTCAGAATTTCCCAAAACAAAACATTCTGAAAGGTTTCATTTCAATCTTATGGAAAAGATTTGTTTTGATATTGTTGAAATGTTTCATTTCAATATGAAAATGTCAAGGATTATATATTAAGTTAATCAAAGTTGAAACGGGAGTTGAACTGAACTGTTCTGACCTTGTCTAAATGTTCTGATAAGTTCCCAAAGAATTTTTTGACTCAAACAGCGTATTTCCAGAAAGCTTTCAGTTTTGTTGAATCAGCATTTTTCAGAGGTAACATGTCCCATCATAAAATTTTCAGCCCAGTCCAGGGGGTTGGACTCGATGATCTCATGAGGTCCCTTCCAGCCCTATGATTTGATTTGATTTGATACCAGGCTGGCACTGAAAGACTGGCTACCGGGTTGTAAGGGAGATGACCACCAGTATATGTTGATATTATGCCCAGTTCTTTATGCTCATGAACTCTAAAAATTCCACAGGATTTAACCCCATGAAAGCAGAATAATGTGAGGAATAGGATGCCCCTGCTACATCTGTGATGAAAACCAGCTTGCTATTAGACTTCATCCTAATGTGATTTATTCTTCCAAAAGGTGACGATAGTTTTTAAACACATCTTGGCTGCTACCTACCCATTCTTTGCAAAATAGTCAGTCTGAGTTCTGCTTAACCTTTCCTCCCACTTTTAACCTCATTGCTTTTTTTTAAAGCTCCCATTATTTTGCACAAAGTCTCATAAACTTAATGAGTCCTATCCTGTTGCCAGTTATGATGGCTATGCTTTGATTTTCGTGTAGCAGATGTTCTTTTTTTAAGGGCCATTCAGAGTGGAAAGGTATGGGGATCAAGTTACATCAATGGGACTCTAAAGAATGGCTATATACTATGCCCAAATGTGAAATTTACACCCACACTTGCAGACAGCCAATACAGACAAGTAAATCTATTCAAAACACTGTAGAATTATTTATTATTGTTATGAGCTGGGTGAAGCCTTGTTATTGGGTTGAAGGTCAACGGAAGTTGATTGGAGGGTAAGTTCATACCGATTAACGTAGCTCTAAACATAAGATTCACCTAAGATGAAAGGTTTGTGTGAAGCTGCCCAGGAGCTTTTGGGCTGAGTATTGTTTTGGGTAGATGTGTGTTGGAGTGCTAGAGTAGCGATTCTCAACCTTTTGCAGGTGGTGACACACTTGACCGTATATTGTAACCCTACAGGACACACCAGTCCACCTCCCCTGGGCTGAATCCAGGCATCTCCGTGACCCTCTGTGACACACTTACTGCTGCATGGTGACACAGTGGTTGAGAACCACTGTGAAAGAGAACACAGTGACAGTCAAGAACAGACAAAGAGGCAGAGAAAGAAGATGCAGAAAAGTCAGGCAGGAGCCTATAAGCACCAGGTGACCCTAGGAAAAGCTAGAGAGAAAACTTTGGGGTCTGGTGTTGGCAAGAAAGGCTTAGGGCCATAAGTTAAGAAACAGCTCCATTGATTCTGGATTCCTTCTGCATTCAGAGACCCAGGGCTTTGTACATTTCTTGTAAATAAACAAACCTGCTTCAGAGAAAATCCCAGATTATCACCAATGTCTGTTTCCATCTGGAATATCTCTAAACCCCAAACTGGGACTAACCACTTGAGTCAAAAGGGGCAACGCTATCGTTACAGACACCCTGTATGCAACACGTGTCCTGTAGTATCTGGAGGCACTTAACCTGGCTAAGAATTCAGATAAAAACATTTTTCCCTGGTAGAGGGAGCTAACAGTGCTCCATGACACCTCCAGCACCACATGCTGACAAGACAGACAGACACTAGGAAAACCTGGGCAGTAGACTAAGTGCCATCCAATCCAGGTCTAAATGCAGCACTAAATGAATGTGTTCAGGACCAGGCTAAGAATCCACTTGTGTATGGTGAGTCCTTGTCTAGCTTGGGATAGATCCTTAGACACTCAATGTGCATGCTGAGAACCTTACCCTTGAGACCCTGCAAAGGGGCTATGGACCAGCACATTTAATTGCCCCGAGAGGTGACTGGCAGCCAGTTCAGGGCACTGGTGTGATACATGTTGCTGAAATCACTTTGTTCAGGAGGTATGTGGCTGCATTTTGCACTTTCTGAAGCCTTTTAGTGACCTTTATTAGCTTCAGGAAGAGCTCCTGACCATAATTTCACAAGGGCTTGGATGCAACATGTTCTGCATCAGTATGGAAGGGACACAATCTTCAGGATAACTAAAGATGAAATAAAGTATTTGTGGCCATTGATGCCAAGTAGGAGTCCAGGAAAAATCTAAATCTAGTGAGATAGCCCAAGATTGAAAATCCCATTGTTGGGAGCGGAGGGAGGGAGATGCTCTGAATGGAAGGCAGTCTGAGCTCAAATGTTGTCACTACCAGTAAGCACCATCTTTGTCTTATCGAGGTGGAGCTTAGCACAGTAGGCTTTTATCCGTGTCCCAGTCCAGCCATACTTTGGGAAAGCAAGGACATTTCACCATCCAAGCCACTTTTGGCTGGCTTGGGGTCACAGATCACTAGTTCTCGAAGGCAGGGATAATGAAATGTTATCCTCATTGTACGACTGAGCCTCGCTTGTAAAGCAACGGTAGAGCTGCCCAATCCATTGATGATGAGAGTGAATAGGGACCAGTGTTTCTGCCTGGCTGTGTGAGTGCTGCCATTTGACTTTCCCACTCCAGTGTTTATAGACCAAGCTGATTAGACTTGACTGAGAATCCTTGTTTCTGGTTGGTGGTTGCTCGAGCCAGCCTCACCACTGAGCACATCTAGGCCTGGATCCCCAACTTTGGATGAACACAGCATTGCAGTGAACGATAATGCAAGAACTGCATGGGCAGTGAGGGTCCCCACTACCTCCAAACTCACTAAGAACTGGACTAAGCGGTGGAGTCTCAGGGTAGGATGTGCAGAGAGAGCAGTAACCTGTGGCTCTTCACTAATGAAAGGACAGCCAGCTGGGGGGGTGGGGAGGAAGCATTCATTTGTTGGGTTTGCCCACAGCAAGATGGGAACCTGAGGCAAAGGACACTGCCAACAAGCACACTCGGAGATTTGATTTGCCAATGGTCACATGCTTTTGAACCTAGTCATGGTGTTTGCCCAAATGAATACTTGGTTCCCTTTCCCCTTTAGTAAAGGATTTTGGTGCGAGAGGGAAGGTGCCCAGCGTGGTGATAAATTGTGGCAGGTGATGGGGGGGCGCAGTGTGAGCTGGGTCCGTTTGTATTCTGCCTTTGGTTCAAAGCCTTGAGCTCCACTGCTCTTGCTGGTACCCTAGGTCAGATGGGAATGTGTTTGTGTATGCAGAGTCCCAGATGGGGGCTGGCAGGGCACAGCGGGAGTGAAGGCAAAAGGAGAAAGCCAGCAGGGACACTAAGCTGGAAACCTGTGACCTGGTTACCCAGCAGCAGCAAGCATGCCCTCCTTCTCTTCTACAGCTGCCCCCAGGAAAAGGCCAGCCCCATTGTCAGGTCAGTTTACTTCAGAAAAGTTTGGCTGAGGTCTCTTCTAAGGACTCACAGGACAATTCTGAAAGTGACTATTGGGGAAGCCTGGCACAGGGGAAATGACGGGGGACTGGAGCATTGGGAGAAGTCAGGAGACATCTCCCCAGGAAAAGCAGCCACAGAGACTGATACATGGGACCACTTGTCTATAAATCCCTCAGGAATTCTGGGAGCGGTGCTGAACAAACACACCTTGATTTCTAGGCTCTCTGAGGTCTCTTCTCACACTGCTCCTGGCAACTCTTCTGAGAACCAGATGAAAGTGGGAGTAAAGCCATTGACCATCCTGAGCACTGTACCTGCCCCACAGCCAGACTCAAGACTCTGACGTGCTGGGAGACAATGAGGAGCCATTTATGCACTTCCCAAGGGCAGTAATGGACACAAGGGTCAGTCTGAGCTGGCAGACACTGCAGGGCGTGCTGGCACAGCTCTTCTCTTAATGCCATCTTGCCTTTGTGTTTCATCATAAGAACTTGAAACACACCCTGGCAGACATTTGCAGCCTCAGAGAGGTACACAGCCTGCAGCTGCGTGGGAGGTGAGGCCCACACGTGCATGAGCTCAAGAGAGACATACAGAGAATGTGAAGAATTCAGCAGCTCACCAGGAAAAAATGTGAGCCACAAGGAAAGAAACATTCCTAGCCCCCCCCCCCCCACCAACACACTCCCAGCCACGTCCTCATCCTAACGCAGGGGCTGAGAAGCTTCCTCTCCAAATAGTCAAGTAGCCCTTTGATCTCACCTGGGATGGGTTACTGAAAGGCACAGGTATCAAGTTGCTTTTCCTCATTCCTCTGAACACACTAACAGTGATCAGTGCTGAGCAGGCAGGCGCTGGATTAATAGGAGTTTAAGGAAAGATTGCTCCTGGGATTTCTGTTGTAAGGGTTTTGCCTCTCATTTGTGAGTCTATTTAATAAGAAGGATTAATGGGTTTGAGTCAAACCAGATGTTTTCTGAACACACTTTCTCCCCATGCAGCACAGACAGTGCACATAGGTTCTGACCAAAACTATACCCCACTATGCCAGTCTACCCCCGCCAATAGTCTTTCACAGTGTGCCACAACCATGGTTTCTCTGATATGGGGCAGGATATAAGCAGGGTAGTCAAGAAGTCAGAGGAGGAGTGTCTGGTGGATGGAGCAGCCATCCCAGCTGGGGCACAATGCAGGTGTCAGCACCAGAGTCGACTGCCAGTTTCCAGAGTCAGGAACAGTGGGTTACCAATGTAATGGTGGGTTACTGATGTAACCATCCTTCTTTGAGATGGGCTGCTCACATACATTCAGTTACAGGTGTATGTGCTGCAGCACATGGTTATCCGGAAAGTCTTTTAGCCCTAGCCTGTTAGCTCAGGGTCAGCGGCCAACGCCCACTCCGTGCGTTGACCGCAGCTATATATATGACCCTGATGCTGACCCCACCTCAGTCCCTTCTTTTCACCAACTCCAAGTAGTGGAGACGGAGGGAGGGATCTGAATGTATGTGAGCAGCCCATCTCGAAGAAGGGCGGTTACATCAGAAAGCCACCGCTCTTCTTCGAGTGCTGCTCACATCATGCAGTCACAGGTGACTTCTAGCATACCCAGGATGGCGGCCAGAGTTGCAGCTTACCCACATTGAGTACAGCTCTGCCCAACACGGCATCCTCTCTCGCCTGTTGGACAATAGCGTATGGCGTCATGGAAATATTCACTGATGACCACGGAGCTGCTCTGCAGATCTGACTCAGGACCTGAGAAAGTAAGGCCGTTGAAGAGGCCTGGGCTCTCGTTGAGTGTGCCCTGACTCTCTCTGGGAGGGGTGTACCCCACCTTCTGTAGCAGTCTTTAATACAGTTCACTATCCATTTGGAGATGCACTGTGTAATCACTGGTTGTCCTTTTTTTTTGCTCCATGGTTGCGACGAAGAGTTGAGAAGTCTTGTGAAATGAATGTGTGTGCTCAATGTATGTCAAGAATGCCCTTCTGACATCCAGAGTGCCATTTCCTCTGTTTCTCTGTGATCTGAGGGTCTGGGAAAAACACTGGGAGACAAATGTCCCAGTTCAGGTGGAATGGAGAGGCCATCTTCAGGAGGAAAGATGGGCGTGGGCATAGTAGCACCTTATCAGCAAAGAACCTCATGTACGGAGACTCCGTTGAAAGAGCCCTCAATCCGAGGCCTGACTTGCTGAGGTTATGGCTACCAAAAAGTCACCCTCCACGAGAGGACTAACAATGCACATGAGTCTAAGCATTCATAGGGTGGCTCCATTAAGCAATGGAGCACCAAATTTAAGTCCCATTGTGGAGTAGGATCTCTGGAATGTGGGTAGATCCTCTCAATACTTTTCAGGAATATGGTGGAGGTGGGGTGGGGGAAGACTGATACCCCATCCACTTTATCATGAAGGGCCAAGATAGCTGCTAGATGAACCCTGAGAGAGGGCATCGACAAGCCCTTATCTTTGAGGTCCAAAAGGTAGTCAAGCATCGAATGAATGGGAGCTGATGCCGATATGATCTCTTTCCCCTTGGACCACAGGGTGAAGTGTCTCCACTTAGCAGTATAGGTGGATCTAGTGGAGGATCTCCTACTGCCTATCAGTACCCTTTTGACCCTTTGTGAGCAGAGTTTCTCAGATTTGTTCAACCATGCAGCCTCCAGGCCATTAGGTGTGGTATTCTTGGGTTTGGGTGCTGTAAGTGGCCCGAGTCCTGAGTTAGCAGGTCTGCCCTGAAGAGAGATGGAATGGAGTGTTTAGCGACAGATCCCCTAGGATTGAATACCCTGGGCCAGTCCAGAGCTATCAATGGCTATGTCTACACTTGAAAAGTTGTCAACTCTGCTAAGGTGACTTAACACTGTTGATCTAAAGTCAACTTGTTAAGTTGACTTAACAAGTCAACTTAACTTTTCAAGTGTGGATGTGGGGAGCCCAAGGGACCCATGGCTCCCTTCTCACTGGGACCTGTGGCATCCCAGCAGAAGGGACCTGCCAGCAACCCTGCAGGTAGGGAGCCACAGGTCCCAGTGAAAAGAAGGCAGAAGATCCATTCTTCCTAGGATCCATGGGGGTCCTGGTGAGGAGGAGGATTCGGATGAGGAACCTGACCCCATCCTATCATAACTTCACCAGGTTGGAAGGAGGGGGTGGCCCCTCTTTTAATACTCTTTTTGCTAATGGTAACTTTTATCCTTTAACCCACCTAAACAGAGTTTGAACAAGGAAGAGAGTAGCATATTAAAAGACAGTATTTCATGTTTCTCTTCAGTAGAATTACAGATATTGACAGATTTGTGATCAAATAAACCCAAATACCATTATCCATTATGCCTTGCACCCATAGTGAGACTATGCTAATGTGCTCTTTGTGCTCATGTAAATACAAAACCCATGCAGATTAGTTGCTTCCCCTCTAGAAGCTGTTAGGCACAGCTTCTAAACCTGCCTTACAGAAGTGTTTTCTCCCCACCAGGAATCTGAGAAACCTCCTGTGGCGGGGCCTTATCGCTATTTGAAACTAAGTGTCTTTTAGATCGATGGTTGTGAACCAGTCCCCTTGGTCTAGGGCTGGGATGATATGTAACAGGGAAACCATGTAGAGTTTTATTTTCCTTAAGTGTTTGTTTAGAGCCCTGAGGTCTAAGATTGGCCTCATGTTGCTGTTTGGTTTGAGGACCAGGAAGTACTGGGAATAGAATCCTTTTCCCTACTGTGTCCTTGGGACCCTTTCTATTGTCCCCAGGGACAGCAGCTTTTTACATTCCCTTTGTACTAACAGGTTGAGCTCTGGGTTCCCAAGAGTGGAGCAAGGGGGCGGTTTTCTGTCTTAGGGAATGGATTTGAATTGCATGAAGTACGCTCTAGTTACTGTGTCAAGTATCCAATGGTCTGTCGTCATGCTGGCCAGTGGTGTAGGAAGAGAGCCAGACAATTGTTGAAGACCAGGGGTTGGGTGGGGTGTGTGCAGCCCTCTAAATGACCATCAAAAATGCTGCTTCTGGCTGGCAGTGTGGGAAGGGCCAGTTCCCCTGTCAGGTGGTCTATGAGGGCCAGGACTTTGAGCCTTTGCCCAGCCTGGTTTTCTTCCTGTCAGGGCCTCCCTACTAATGCTGAGAATATTGATAGGACCTCAGGCATGCCCTGTGTACTTGATGTTGTTGCTGCAGCTGTTGGGTCTGCTTCTGTGTTTGCTGGGGTCTGAAAGAACACCTAGTTTCCTGAAGCGTGTACATGTCCAGGGAATTTAAGGTGGCCCTAGAGTCCTTCATCCCATGTAATTTGGAGTCTGTGGATTCAGCAAAGAGTGCAGGACCTTCAAAGGGGAAGTCCTGAATCCTTAACTGCATTTGCTGTGAAAGGCCAGACCCTTGCAGCCAGGCTGATCGCTGCATTGCCACCGCAGAAACTATATTGTGGGAGGTGGCATCTGATGCATCCCATGAGGTCATCAAGACATCACAGAAGACCAGCATGCCCTCCTTTACCATTGTGTCATAGTCCTGAAGGTGTCCTCTGGGGACTACATCATGGAAAAGCTCCATAGATTTCCAGAGGTTGAATATGTATCTCCCCCTGAGGGCATGATGGTTTGCTATGCGCAATTGGAGGGCTGAGGTGGAATAAACCTTCCTGCCAGAAAGGTCTAGTTTCTTAGCATCTTTGTTTTTGGGAGTGGAGCCTGGTTGGCTTTGTCTCTCCCTCTGATTAACAGCATCCACTACCAGGGAACCTGGTGTGGGATGGTAGAAAAGGAAGGCGAATTTGTCAGAGGGGACATGGGACCTCTGATCAGCTGCCTTGGACAGGAGGGAATGAGGATGGAGTTTGCCATTGTGACCTCGTAGTACTGTACACCCCTTCATGCAGGGGAACCAAAACCTTAGCTGGTGGGGCTGCGTCTCCCATGTCAAAGAGGGGATTACCCTCCTCTCTGATGACGCCAAGATCCAAGCTAAAATTCACTGACATTCGCCTCAACAAATCTTGTGGGGCACAGGGGTCATCGCTGTCTGGCAGAGGCTGTTGGTAGGTCACCTTTTCTGGGGAAGATGAAGAGGGAATCTGGGGTGTGCTACCTCAAGCACTGGGGTCAGGTTCCTCATCCGAATCCTCCAAAAAGTGGGGGTCCTGGTCAATGGCAGCACCGAGGGCTGTGGGGAGGCTGCATCATCATCGCTCAGCCAGTCCATCAATCTGCTGGTCCACTCTTGGAGGGAACATGTTGCCAAGTCATGGTGCACCCGGGAGCGGCCTCTCTCCTTTCTGGAGCCGTCGGTGCTGCACCGATTACTCCGGGGCTGGCTGCATGACCTGAGCAGTGTCAGAGTGGGAGCGGTGATGGGGTCAGTCCTGAGAGTGTCTATGCCGAAAAACCAGGGGACGAGTCCTCCCAGCACAGGGAAGTCAGGAAGCGCTTGCGATGATGTTTTCCCACAGGCTTCACAACCACTGGATTTGGTGCTGAAGTTGATGGGGACCTGCGGTGCTGGGGCTCATCGTGGGAAGAAGTGGCAGAAGCTGAGACAGATCTCACCCATCTGGATCCTTGCGAGCATGGTACTGAAGGCTCGCATGAGGAATCAGGGGAGGAGCAGTCCCCATTCACAGTCCCAAGCTCAGGTTGAGGCTTGGTGCCGTTCTCTGGTGCTAAGGAAGAGCCCCTTGGTGAAGGCGGTGCTGGTGCTGGTCTGCTTGCAGGGGCCATTCATTCCTTGGCTGAGAGGGCTGGTTTGCCTTTTGACCAGGTCGGTCTCTGCAGCATGGGAGTCGGCAGCTGGAGTAATGCCTTTGCAGCAGCAAAGGCCTCCGGAGTCGATGGCACCAGGAGGCACTCTGTTCCCTTTGCATGGAGCAGGGTTGCCAGAGGCGAGGTAGTGCAGCGCTGAGATGGGGCCAGATCAAATGCTGATCATGGCTTTTTGTTAGCTGGAGAGCGGTGCTGGGCAGGTTCTGGTGCCGACTTGGCACACGCTGCTGGCGAGTCTTTAGCCTCATTGGCCGTACCCAGTACTGGCTGCACAGCCTGTTCATGGGCCATATTGCATAGCCTTCACTCCCTGTCCTCGCGTGTCCTCCATTTGAAGGACTTGTACTTGGAGCATTTTTCCGCCATGTGTGACTCACCTAGGTATAGGAGGCGCTTCTCGTGAAGATCATCAATTGGAAAAGCCTTGCAGCAAGTCGCACAGGGCTTGAATCCCAGCATGAGGGAAAACGAAGGATATTCAATTTTATCACAGACAAAAGACAGGCACTTGCTAAGCAGCAAGGGCAGACTGTTCCAGAACCATCGCTGAGGGCGGAAAGAAGGAACTGACGGGCAGCCAGGGTCAGGGTCATATATATAGCCGCATTCGCAGCATGGAGGAAGCGTTGGCCTCTGACCCCAAGCTGACAGGCTTGGGCTAAAAGACTTTCCATATAACTGTGTGCTGCGGCATGTACATCTGTAACTGAATGATGTGAACAGCGCTCAAAGAAGAACTGAAGCTGAGGTTGAGAGCTGAGACCAGATACCAAATGGCAGAGCCATGGGTCAAGGCAGAGTCAGAGCCAGCACTGCTCACTGAAAGTGAGATCTAAGTACGGGCAGGAACTAGAGGTGAGGCAAGAACAAGCACAGAACAGCATAGTGGGAACAGGAGTGAAAGCAGGATACGATTTGGGTGCAGGGTCAAGGCCCAATGCAGCCAGAACAGGAAGTCACCTTGTTACTCGAATTTCCTGTGCATCCATCTGGTTTGAGTAGCATGGTTAGGCCAATGAGAGGAGCCATGCTTGCCTCCAGTCATGACTCCTGTGGGTGGTACCTTGGCTGAAACTTTTGTCTGGCTACTTTCTTGCTGCCCCCCACCCCCGGGCTTTGGTGGACACAGGGTGAAGACCGGACTGTGATATCTGATCAGACCCTCCCAGGTGTAGGGACAAGCACATCACTATGCCCATCCACTGAGTCTCCAATACACCTCCACTCTGACCGGCAGCACGTCCTACTGTTTCACTCACAAGATGCCTTTCCCAATACACCTCCAAGACTGCCAAGCAGCTTTCCACTCCTGGGGCTCATCGCAGTCCTCCCCTCTGCACTGCTTCTCCTTAGCTCAATTACTGTTTAATTCTGACAAACCATGTGTGGTGGGGAGGAGGGGTTTTTGTTATGTGCACTAGTATTCCCTCAGGGCAGGGATGAGAAGGTCTGAAAGCTCATGTCTTTTGGAATCAGATTCAGGATTTAAACATAAATCTCAACAGGTGAAAGACCAGTGCTGCGCCCACAATTAGTCTCCTGTCTTTGCTGCACCGCAGTCAATTGTCATTTTGCCTCCACACCACTGCTGCAGGACACTGCCTCCTCTCTGGGCCACACAGCGTTCCTGTTTTGCTCATTTATTTTTCTCTGCTGCTGCTTTTAGTGATGCCTTGGGAAGTGCATCCCTTTTATATTTCCCTGCTTTGTCGCCTGAGGTCACAGGTGCATTTGCGATACGTGGTGAGGCAAAGTTTGTCAACTAGTTTGGGAAACAATTCATTTTTGTTCACTCCAGCTGCAGTTATTACACTGGTTTCCTGCCTGTATGGAAACTATGCTCCCACCCCCCCTATGTACACACACCATGAACTTCAACAGCCAAACCAAATATCTATCCCACCATGGCAAACAAACAGCATTCGCATCCCTTAGGAGCCTGAGGTATTATCTCTTCTGGACAAAGTTACAATTTAGTCACAGATTCAGTGTACTGAAGAAGAAAAATCTTCATAACATACACCAAGGAAAACCAACAGCTTCCACTGAAAAGAGATTGCAATGATATCAGAGATTTCCTGTTAGGGTTACCAGGAAAGCAGCTGTTTATGCCCCATTGTTTTGTCTGGATAATGATGTTGAGACAGAGTTACTTTACTGGCTGCAGAAAGAGGGAAAGTTCCTTGGCACAGTTCTGTGCTTATTTGGGGGTGACACCTGGCTTCTGTGACCCCTGTAAAGATGCCTCCATGGAGAGATCTCAGATAATGTGGCTAAGGATGTACCAGCATCTCAAAGGATGGAAGCAAATCCTACCCACAGGGCAGTCCTGGTAAATAACACCAGACCTCAGGGCAGAATGGAGCATTGGATAGGACACATCACTGGGGAGATCTGATCTGCTAGTGGCTTTCTTTTTTGGGATCACAAAAATGGGAGCAGTCCTGGTGACGGAACAGGATTTTAAAGTTCCAAACGGGTAGCCGTGTCAGTCTAATTTAGCAAAACAAACAAGGAGTCTTGTGGGACTTTTAAAGACTACCAAATATATTTATCATGTGAGCTTTATAAGCTCATATGATAAATAAATTAGTTAGTCTTTAAAAGTGCCACAAGACTTTAGGATTTTAAAGGTATTAGGTGCTTGAAAATCCCACTAGGCACCTATCAGCCACACTGATGGTTTGGGGTTTGGAAATTTGTCATACAATAAGTAGCTTAAGGAGCTCAGACTAATTCATTTATTCTAAAGATGGTTAGGAATGACTTGATCACAGACTATAAGCATCTCCACAGGAAGATTTCTAAAGGCAGAGAGCTCTTTATTCTAGCAGACAAGCGCATAATAAGATTCCCATCTAGAAAAAGCAGAAACCAGACAAGTTCAAGCTGGAAATAAGGTGTGCACTTCCCCCTGTGATGGGAATTAGCCGTGCAAACAACTTACTCCAATGACCTGCATAGAACTGGGAGGGAGAAGCACAGGTTGCAGAAGGGAAGAGTTTGGAGGAGGCACCAGATGTCCACTTGTGTAAATGTGGCTCTTGCACTCCCTCAGCAAATGGGTCTCTTAATAAAGAATCAGTTTAGTTTTAGAAACATGGAGTCCTCTCTTGTTTATTACCCGGTGCACGAACCATGGTGGCTGCAGTCATACTTGTGACTAGAAAGAGTGTGATGAACAGGAAAACAAAGCAGCACCTAATTAATATAGTGTATTTATTTAGGATTTCTTTCTGTTACCACAACACCCAGGAGTCTTGGTCATGGAATAGGACCCCATGATGCTAGATGTTTTACAGATACAGAACAGTAAGATGGTGCCTACCCAAAGAGCTAAAAATCTACGTATGAGACAAGAAACAACAGATGGTTACAGACGGACGGACAGATGGTAGAATACAGGGAAACAATGAATCAACAATTGATTTCCAGACAAAAAACTGCACAAGCGTGGAAGCAAGAATTAAGTCTGCAGCACTAACCTGGGGGAGGAAGGTGTAAAAAGGAAGGCAGAGTTTTACTAATCTCTCATTCAGTTGAAAGGATAAGAAATGAGGGAGACTCTGTTGCCAGAAGTAATACCTGACACACTCGCAAAGCTGATAGATGTGTCCAGTATTGTGACCCTAGACAGAATCGAACTGTAGAGAGATGCTTTTTTTTTTTTAGCCGAAACTAAGTAGAAAAGGGAATAGATGCTTATATCACAGAGCTGAGGACTCTCACATCCACATAGAACTTCCAAGACATCAATGATTCTCTGACATGATCATTTGTGGGATGTGGGATTCGAGTTCATGGAAGAGATTGCTGAGTGAAACAAATCTAACCCTAGAGAGATGCCTCCAAATAGCAAGGGTAGCTGAACTGTCCTTGGAAAAGAATGACACAATTGTGCTGAACAAGTACAAAGGTTCAAGGTAGAGAAACCTAGGAACATGACAGAGGCAGACTGATTGATAATTCATGCATCATTGTCCAGTGGATACACAGGGAAAAGCAACATGTTAAGGCAGAAAGAAAAATATCCAGCCAATGGGCAACACAGTTACCCCAGGAAGAAAATAGTGGTACATGCGATGATTTGAGAAGAGAGACTTTGTATGGTGGAGTATATTTGCCATGTGACTTCACCAGAGCCAGGGACCCTCCATATAGGTGCATTGAGAGTCATTCAGCTGTCACAGTTGCAGATCTGACCTGTCTGATTCCAAATGGACTGTAGAATAATCACACCGATAAGCAGTGATGATTTAGTGGAAGCGGTCCTGCTTTTCACAGGGATTTGTACTAGATGACCTCATGAGGTCCCTTCCAGCCCTAATATTCTATGAATAACAACATTCTGAGGCCTCTGAGCAAATGTAGGGTGTTGATGAGAAACCCACAAAGCAAATAATAAGTAACCCCAGATGATTTAAGAGTTGCCATAATGAGATGGATGAATGCTCCATACCTGAGGATAAAGACAAGCCTGAGGTGTGCCAGGGAGTGTATCTACTGGCTAGGTTTGAATCTCCAATGGAGAGCACACATGGACCAGAGCAAGGTGTGTAAAGAGTATAGTGATCAACAACAGGAGGAGACTTTATCACCTCATGAAATGTTGACCCACAGTCTGCAAAAAACTAGTTACAGACCTGTTCACTTTTATTTATGAGGGATGGTGTATATGAAAGACACTCAGACAAGAGGCGCAATGCTATTAAAAACTGTATTGAAATTTTAAGTTTTCATTTTACATTTCAGGGAGATTTCCTGGTCCTCTTTTCAGAGTAGGGGGATCTGTAGGGAAGTGTATGATCTAGGTCCAGCGGTGGTCAGTTCTGCATATAACTAGCATCAAGTAAGGTGGAATGAGTTTATTTCTCTGTTTTAGGGAGCAGCCTGTTTTCTTTCTGTCTGTTCTGGGTTCTTGTGTATTATCATTCTGAGTACTAAGACACAAAGTATTGTTAAATTGCAACATTCTAGCAGGAATATTTATGTTTTTATCAAACTTCTCTGTTTTTATGCTGTGAAACACAACAGACGCCTATAAAAACTAGATAATAGTTAGGTCAGTGGATGCTGAGATCACTACCTATCACATTGATCAACATTACCTCATTGTTTTTGTGTACTCCCCCATCCGTCTGCTGATGTAGCCATCTGTCAGATGCAGCCATCTGTCTTCTCTTGTCTTATGCTGTTTGGGACAGGGACCATCTTTTTGCTCAGTTTTCACTGAATGCCTTGCACAATAGGGTCAATGACTAGGGTGCCTAGGCCCCTGGTGTACTACCACTAATTAATAATAACAAGGGAAATAAAATCTGGAAGTGCTACTGTGATCAGATACCAAAACAGGACCCTTGAGTGTGCTGGATATCCTGGCGTTTACTAATGGCAAAGGTCTTGTCTACTGCTTGGCTTTGTCTGGTTTGCTGAAGGACTTGGCGGTAGGGGGCTACACACTAACCACCAGGTTACAGAATCATTCTCACATTTAGTTGTTTGCTCCGCCGTGGAACAGCTTCAAGAGGAGAGACTGCTGGGGGACTGCATGAGACTAACCTGTTGCCCAGTGGTGCAGACACTGCCATAAGACGTGGGGCTGGCCACTTTTCATGATTGGGGGAAGGAGGACGTGGACCAGGGTTCTCCCACATTCTACATGAGTATTCAAACCATGGGGCTAAAATCACAATGGAGGACTTCTTCCCTCTCACCTTACATCTGGTTTTTTTTGGAAGCTTGTCTATAGGTGCTTGATGTGGGAGCTGAGCACTGAACACAATTACTGAATTGGGTCCTGTAAGCAGGTTAGGTGGAGCAACATCCATCTTCTCTCCATTAGTCAATGCCCAGGGGCTTAGGTGTCTTGGTGCTTGATGTGGGACTGCTGTGGGCATCTTCAGAGAGAGAAACATGGGTACTGAGGGAGAGTCTACTGCAGGAATGTAGGTGCTGAGTGAGTTTGAGTTTGGCAGCAGCTGAGCCGGGCTTTTGTGAATCCTAGTGGAGGATGATTCTGGGATTTTGGCAAGTAAAGTGACGGTTAGGCACCTAAATCCTTCTGTGAACCCAGCTGTTATGGTGTAGCAGAGTATTTGTGTTAAGAATTGTTGGATCAGCATAAAAACTGAGAATATTGCTTAAAATACCTAGGATAGTAATAGAAAAATAACCATATGTCTTTCCATTGTGAGGCAATGGAAATGAGCAAGCAATCTCCTTACATAATACAAAAATATTCTTGCCTTTCCTCTCCCTAGGAATGTTTTTGTCTGAGAATTGAGGATATAAATATGCCCAGAAAAACTACTTTAGTCAGTGAAAACAGCCAGTTGTTGAGCATGTTCCCTTGAGGGCCTCTGCGCAGTCTTCCCATCTTTTTGTTTTAAAAAAAGATACAATATTGTTCTCTTAAAAACTATTTCTGGAATTCCTGCAAACTAGCATTCCAAGCGCCTAAGGGCCTCACCAGTGGGCTGTACAACGGATCACAGAAACTGGCCTAGGAATAGACACATTAGATCATCCAGCCCAGCTCTCTGCCAAAGCAGCATTACTCCCTCTAGTATATTCTTGTCTAGTTTAGTGTTAAATGGCTCAAGCAATGGGGCACAGAGTCACACATATCTGTCCCTGCCCCCAAAATGGTTCAAGAGCAATTTTTCTTTCCTCTTGAGAAGGCTCCCTAGTGATTGAACCACACAGTGAATTTGCAGCTACGCTTGTGAGAAGCTGGGGCCTGGTCACACCTCCTTCTGACCTTCCCAGCGAGGGGCCATTTTCCACTGAGGAAAAGTACTGAAACAAAAATCTTCACCAGCCTGAGCATTTATATTGTGGTGGCATAGTCAAGGATTGGAGCTGCAGTGTATCAGATCCTCTTTGCTTGTCAGCAGGATGTTTTTGCTGCTCTTTACACCTTTTTTTTTTTCCCCCAAATTTCTCTCCATTTTTCAGAATGGATTCGGTTCACAGGAAAGTTTGTCTGGATAGCCACAAGCCTCATGAGGGAATATTTCTGTTTAGCTGCTTCTAAATGGTCTTCGAACACTTCCGAACCCTGAATCATGGGATTCAACAATGTAAGCCATAGCTGTGCTGTACTGGTTGGACACTTCTGGAGGCTTAAATTTTGCTGCAGTCCGAGTTTCACTCTTTCAGTTTGTAACCAACAAATTGGAGGAAAAACTGGTCTGTGACATAGCCTGTCTCCGGCCTATCTGCTGCCTGATTTTCACAAGTGCTGAACAATGGCCTCTCCAGCTGACTTTGTGGAGTTAGTGAGTGGTCATCGTGCCTTGAAAATTAGGCCCTGCAAATAACTGGGAACAGAAGATGAAACAGGTTATCCAAGTGGTCAGCAGCCACTCTCCGTGCAAATTTGTTCCTGAGTTAAGTCTCAGGCAGAAAACTGCTCATAGTAAAATAAAGGGAACATGCTGAAGTCAGTAGCTACCTAAATCCTGAGGGGCCCTGGGGTCATGAAGCTAAGTGTGTTACACGTCTGAAATGTATTCTGAGGTCCGCATAGACATAGTGTGTTCTCACTTCCAGTCTCTAGCTCCACCAACTAGTACGTGCCAACGCATCGATTTCAAAGACCAGTGCCCTGACTATTACATAATGGCACCAACAGCCAGTGGGACAGAAAGTCACACAAAGAAACAGTGAAGTTTCTTCACCCACAGAAGAGATGTGAAGAGTGAAATCATTTGTTCTCTATGAAGGAATTAATTCTATTTCTTTCATTTCAGAACCCTAAATGAAGCCGTTACTTGCAGCAATCTGTCCCGTAGGAAGAGGAAACTCCAATTCCAGGAAAGGACAAGTATCAGCTCAAGGTATCTTCCTTGAGAATCAAGAGTTTGATGCCAATTTCACCCTAGGGAGAAACATTGATACCTCTGCTGCGGAGGCCAAAGGCTATGTGTCCTCAGGTCACTTAATCAACCAACTCCTTTGCTGCAGGGCTGATGTCATTGTGAGGTGGTTGCCTCCCCATCACCTCTACTGCTTTCGTGCCCCAGGCTTCTCTGAAGTCACTGGCTCATTCACCTTCCATTTTGGAGAGCTGCTGTTCTGCTGCAGGCTGGGTCTTCTTACGGATGCTTCCTTTGGATATGAAAGAAATTGCTCTTCATTTCTGTGCGGCTAGCCAATGCCCTCTGTGACAGACCATAGCTACTCCCAGTTCTGCTGAGTGCCTGGTCCTACACCAAATTTCCTCAGATCCCCTGCAGCCAGCCTGGATTGGCCATGTGGCCCATCTAGCTCAGCTCCTGTCTCTGATAATGGCCAGCACACTGCAGAGGAAGGTTGAAAAGAGCCCCAGAATGGTCTGATGTCAGATAATCTGACCCCCTCCCTGCAAAGGTTTCATCCTAATCTCCAAAACTAGAGATTGGTATAATTGTAGTTGTTAATACTAGCACAACATTTGAGAGGGATATATAGGTTTAAAACAATTATATAGCTGGATATTCTTGTTATCTGTGCAAAAGCTCTGACTCCCTTTGACTCTTGCTAAATTCTTGGCTCTGATAATATCCTGTGGATGTGTGTGCCACGTTCTAATTACGTGTTGTGTGAAAGGGCAAGACAATAGGACATGTGGGAGGTGGGAAGGCTTGTGGAAGATAATAATACCCACACTTTTAGATCCTCACACAGCTTGCCTTTCTTGATCCCTGTACCTGTGCTGTCCATACAGCAAGATCCAGTTTCTTCTCTTCTCTTCCCTTTCCACTCCGTTTTTCAACAGTGGGGGCAAGATCTTTCTTCTGTGTATCTCCCACCCACTGCAACAGCCTGTCAATATCTATGCAAGTGGGGCAAATCTCTCAAGGTCTCAGTGCATAGTTCCCTCATCTGAAAAATGGGGATAATACAAGTTACTGGCTCCCAACTCAATCTTTCCAGTCCTGTCTTCCAGCCTCACAAAACTTTGTGATGTGGAAGCTAAGGTTGCAGATAGATGCCAGTGATTTAAATACATATGACCCCTCCAGGAACATTCGAGTGAAATAAATAAAATAAAATCCCATGACTGCTGGAGCTGGTTGAGAATTTTCTCTTGGAATGATTTTCTGTCAGAAGATATAGTTCTCAGAAAGCTGAAATTTGCCACAGGAAAATTTTGATATTGATGAAATTTTTGATTTTCTGTTATTTTGGGTTGTTTGCCCCAAATTGGAATCTTTCATTTTAAACTGATTGGAAAGGTTTTGTTTATTTCGCCTTTGGCCACGCAGACTTCAGTACAACACAGGCTCTGCCATTGCAACTTGAGACAACACATCAGGCCATGTGGAATTTTCAAAGCAGGCATCACCATGCTCAATATTAATGCTGATTTTTGTAAACATTTTTTAAAATAAATTGCTTTCTTTTAGCGTATATTCTAGACTTGAATGGTAGTTATCTGTCTGTAAATTAGACTGCTCTTTTACCTAAAGAGGGGGTTCCTAACCTATTTAACAGTGTGGGCCACATCTCAATAACAATACACCCCTACTTCAGAGGGATGTTGTGAGGATAAATATATTATAGATGGTGAAGCAGTTTGAGATCTACTGATGAAAAGCACTCTATAAAAGCTAGGCTTTTTTATTTCTACTTAGAGAGATTGCCTTTTGGACCCCAACTCTTCCATTGCTATCCTATAGCTGACCTCCCTTTGTAGTTGTGATCACATAACACTCGTATGGCAGTTACAGCAATTATTTACATGGCAAAGTAACATTAGGAAGGTATTTCATCTTTGCAAGCTGTCTTGCCATGCAATGTAGTAGCTGGAGATGACAAGGAGAGGCAGTACCACTGACTGAAGAAAATATGAAAAGGACAAATGGCCAGAATCCAGCATAGCCTGTGCTTATTGCTGTGAGAAATCATTTTGCAAAAATATGGAATCAGCAACCAAAACAATCCTACAGTGTACCCAACTGGGGAGTTACAAAGCCACCTCCTCAGGCAGATCTGTCATCAACACCACTTCTCCAGCTGGGGCTGTGACACGCAAACGGAAAAAATGATTTGCATAATTCAAACTTAAAATATCACTGAGGCTACCTGCCCAGGCCAGCAGGTGTCAAATCAGCAGTGCTTTTACTTGCTGGGTAACCAGCCTTAAGAACATTTGCAAAGTTCTTCATGATAAATTGTCCACAGTGCTGGCAAGCAACTTCAGGCTAATACTCTGCAATGACCCCTTGTCACAACTGGTGATTTGGACAGTCAGGCTGAGGGGTCAAAACAGTGGCAGTCAGAGGCCAGGGTCAAAGCCAAAGGTCAGAGCCAGGCTCAGGAATCTGAGATTGAGCCAAGAGGCAGGTTCATCTCTAGATCTGGAAGGGGAGTCCACCCTCGTAGCACAGATGCTTCCTCGAACTCCTCCAGGCTTAAATAGTTCAGCTGGACCAGTTGGGGCCATGGAGGAAGCTGCTGGGCAGGGTTCTGAGGAAGTGCATGCAGTCCTGTCACTCTGCATGAGGGCATCACTGGGTATCCCACTAACTTGGGTCCCACCAGAAGCTCACATCACCTCCTTCAGGGGCATCCCTAGGACACTGGGACTGGACTTGTCTGCATAGGCGGTCTTAACTATGAGGCAACCTGGGCATTTGCCCAGGGCCTTATGCTGGGAAGGGCCCCTACCCACAGCTCAGTTTGTGGATGCAATGAGGAAAACTTACCTGTCCTTCACATTGACATATAAAAAAGCAGAGGCAATCTGTTTGTGACACTAATAACATAGCAGCCAAGAAGCACATTTAGGCTTAAATTAGGTGCCCAGCCAAGTTTTGGAAGTTTCAGGTGACCTGTTAAGATTATCAGAGTCTAAGAACAAACAAGGAGTCCTGTGACACTTCTAAAGACTAACAAAACTCAAACTCCATGAATTTCATTGAAGTTTGGGATTTACTTTCTTAAATCCTTACAGTTACACACTAGATTTGAGCCCTCTTTAATTTCCCCCCCCCATTTGTTAATTATAATGCGCATATACTTTCTCTCTACTACTTTCCTCCTTGACTGTAGTTCTCCAAAAATTTCATGCCCAAGAATGATCTAGACATTGGGATTCTTTTGCTGTGTTATCTCCTAATTGTTCTAAATTTACAGAAACTTAAAATATGGCTTAATTGGGGTTTATTTTTCTTGATATAGGGATTAAGTCCAGTGCTCCTGTCAGCTAAATTTCTAATTAATACGTGGGGGGGGGGGAACGGGGAACCAAATCCTAGAGGTTTCAGGTGCATAAGTAGTCACTGGAATCATGATTAAAGTTGCCCACCCTAGGGTTCTTTAGATGCCGCTTCGGAAGTGAAACAACTGTTTCCCTTATTTCTGCCCAGGTTAGACTGGTCATCCCAGGGTTGGCATGAGTTGGCGTGTTGCCTGGGTACAGGCCAGCCTGGGAGAGGGACAGCTGGTGCTCAGGGTGAGTAAGCGAGGCAGTAGGGGGCACCAGTGAGGCTGGGGATGGGTGGTAAGGTGGTAGGGGGCCCTGGTGAAGCCCAAGGGGGTCCTGGCAAAGCAGTAGCGAGCCCATGGGGAAGTGGAGCAGGGTGGCATCCTTGATTTTGCCCAGAGCCTCAGAATCACTGAGACCTCCCTTGCTTGTCCAGGTGGTTTTCATGAAAAGTCTTCACAAGGCGGTGTGTGGACATGTAAAGCAAGTTCCCAGGTCCCGTCTGAAACCACAGCCTTCCCATTTGTTTTGATGCTAGTTTGTCCTGCTTTGTCTTGGAGTCAGATACCTCCACAGCCACTTACTCTTTGTGATCCTGGACACAAAATGACAAGGGATGAGGCTGGGCCCAGTGGGGCATGAATTCTCTGTATGAAGTTTCAGGAGTGACACATGGAAGACAGAGAATACCCGTAACCTGAGAGATCTAGACAGGCACAGTCTTAAGTTAATGGGGTTGATTTGTTGACAGATTTGGTACAGTCAAGAAGCTATTGGTCTAGTTTGCCAGATGGCCTATTTGTCCAGAGGTGTTTTGAGGAGAGACACCTTTTGGTCTGCCAAAAATGTTGGTCTTTCTTGTCATCTACAGTCTGCATATTTCTTGTAGGTTTCTTTGCTTCCTTGAAGTGGCCTTCTAACTCCTCTTGGACCTGGTGAGTTTATTGATTCCATTTAGTGGCTTCTGGGTTTGGGGAAGCTGCAAGTGTAATAACCCTTGGGGAGGAAGGGGTTAACACTCTGGTCAGTGAGTCCCAGGACAGCCAATAGGAATGAAGCACAGGTTTTTGAATTGTAACAGCAGCCTGGCCTGGAGCAAACAAAAGAGATGTTTCTGGTGCCAGGAGCAGGGCCATATAAAGAGACATTGCCCCCTGAGGTTAAAGAGGGTGAGGGTAAGAATGTCCAAGTTGGCCAGGTCTGTGGTGGACCAGAAAGAAGGGTCTATACAGACAACAGCCTGGGCGCACCCCTCAACCGGGAAGAGGGGCACCCCAGATGAAGCAGTTGGGACGGAGCGGGCACAGATCAACAGTGGAGCCAGTTGAGATCATGTGACCTGTAGTGGATTTTGTATGTGTACATTGTACTGTATTAACCCTGTTTTTTCCTAGTCCCAGGAAGAAATCACAGCCAGTGTGGGTCCAGCCTACACCAGGCTGCCCAGCACCGTCTGTGATTTGGGGGGGCGTGTAATAACCCTTGGGGAGGAAGGGGTTAACACTCTGGTCAGTGAGTCCCAGGACAGCCAATAGGAATGAAGCACAGGTTTTTGAATTGTAACAGCAGCCTGGCCTGGGCCTGTTTGGATGCAGCAGAGCTCCTGGAAGGATCAGGAGGAGGCCAGAGGGGCCTGAGGAAGAAACCAGCAACATCCTTACCAGAGATAAGTTAAGTTGGGTACTGACCAGGCGTGAGTAGAACAGGGAATGTTTATTTAGACGCGGTCAGGGTATTTTCTTTGTTTTTGGCTTGTTTTTTGGATTTCTCTGTGCTGAGCACATGTCCCCCCCCCACTACCCTGTAACTACCTAAGTTAATTCCCAGAGAAGCAACTCTCTGTGTTTATTATCTGTTCTTTTTGATTAAAGATTTTACTTTTGAAGTAAGTTCTGGTTCTGTGTCCTAAAAGGCAAGAGGTTTGTGTGCCCGTGCCTTAGACTGCACAGGCAGCTACTAGAGGGAACCCTGTTCCAGTTCCAGCTCATATTGCAGCTGGGGTCCAGTCACTTTCCTGAGAGAGGAATAAGGAAGATTGTAAGTACCTCACAGGGAGGAATTCCCAAGTGCACCTTCCTGGGTCTCAAGAGGTTTTTTTGCATTTGGGTGGTGGCAGCGATACCACTCCAAGGCCAGGAATTGGAGGCCTTGGAGACTTCTAAGAGCAGGCTTTAAGGCCAGTGGCTTTTCTGGCCTGTTGCGGGCCCCCACCTTCTGCACTCAGAGTGCCAGAGTGGGGAAAAAGCCTTGACAGCAAGTAAAGCAGGTGGACCTAAGGGTGGAAACCACAAGTGGCAAAAAAAAGGACTGCTTAGGGGAGGTGTTTTTATATGCGAATTCCATGTGGGACATGAGTGCTGACTGTTGTGAGTTGGTCTCTCAGTGTGTGCTGTCCAAGCTGTTCACAGATAACCGAGACACCACACCATGGCTGGATTATTCGGTAAGACCAGAGATCTGCTTCAGTAGTGAAGGTGCCAGGCCAGGTTTATTGTAAACAAAGTACAACCCTAGTTTCATGCAGCCTCTACAGCTATGTCTACACTGGAGGCTTAAGTCGACTTAAGCAACTTCATGACCACATCTGGAGTTGATTAAGTCAATTTAAGCACTTGCTTAAGTCAACTTATTAACTTTCACACTTAAAGTCAACTTTAAGGGTGAAGTTGACTTTATTAAGTCAACTTAACAAAATGTGGCAATTAAAGTTGACTTTATAATGTCAACTTAAGGCAGGAGCAGGGCCATAACTATGGTGGGGCTAATGGGGCTTTGCCCCAGGCATGCTGGAGCAGCTCAATAGAGCCAGTCATTTAAAAGGCGTGTTTCATGGCACTGGCCCCAAGCGCCGCTAATGGCAATGGGCGCATTCTGATTAGAACATGCCCCAGGGTGGCGAAACAGCATGTTATGGTTCTGGGCAGGAGAGCCATTTAAGTCAACTTGTTACAATGGACCAGCTCAATAAATGGCAGGACTTTCCATTTCCCCTTCAGCTGGACAAAGACATTGTTGGTGAGATGCATCTTGCCAATTTCCAAAGGGGCAGCCATTTTAATCTAGTCCAGCAAAAAAAAAAACCAAAAAAAAAAACCCCCAAGTCGTTGTGTGGCTCTTAAAGACTAATAGATTTATTTTTCACATGAGCTTTGAAGCATCTGTCAAAGTGGGATTTTCTCCCAAGAAAGCTCATGTGAAAAATAAATCTGTTAGTCTTTAAGTGCCAGATGACTCCTTGTATGTATTCTTGGTGAGACCCTATTTTATACACGGATACAAACAAATTACATATTGCCCCTCAAACTGGTAAGAAGCCATCTGCTACATTGTACCAGATGGTTTGGCCAAAACATCTCAATCCATCATGTTGTCATTCTGAGGGGTCAGTAAGTCCTTGTTATCTTTGGGGTATTGGGATGTTCTGGTACTTTTCTGGAATGTGCTTGCATGCATGTTCTGTACCTAGCGTTTCTTTAGGACTGTGTGTATTGGCTCTGGTCTTGCCAGTTACTGAGAGCCTGCCAGCATTCACAGCATGACATCTGCTAACTCTTCTGTATAACAACAGAGCTTGACTATTACTGTAGCTCAAGCCTCAGGCCTTGTACCTGGCATGTTATATTAGGCCTCATGTCTCAGGCTCTCACTTTCTACTACACCGACTGCTTTTTCTGGTGGCAGTTGATGAAACCTTGGTTCTAATACTTGGCATGGTCTCTCCAAATGGCTATCTTTCTGAGACTGGTATGCTGGAGAAGTCTAGGTGCGGATCCCTAGAACTGGAGGCCCTCATGCCTGACACACAACATGAGCTATGAGCCTCAATCTGAAGTAACACAGTCTAGGAGCCACGGACAGAGATGACCTGTTTTGCTGGGAGCTGAGCTATTGCTTTGGGGGACAACCGGGGATGAAGTGTGCCAATGTGTTAAACTGGTCCACAACAGTCAGAATTACCATGTGGCCACTGGATTTGGGGAGTTCAACAATGAAATTCAGGTTGACGGCTACCTCACACCAGGAGGAGAAGGCCAAGAAATTTGTGACGTGGGGCCTTGGTGCAGTTGCACACATTACAGGAGTCAACCAAAGTCTGAATTGTGATTCACGTTCAGCGCCATCAGAAGAAATGGAAGGCTAGATGTTAGACAACCGAAATGCCCACTAGGGGAGAGTCATGGCATAGATGCATAACCTCCTTCTGGGAAAGTTGCAGTGGGACATATATGTGTGGATTCCGTATATTAGCCTGTCCCATTGTAGTGTTATGCATTGCCCCCGCTCTTAGCTTTTCAGGAGAGTTCTTCCTTGAGGCTGAATTGATTTATGTGACTAAATCTTGATGAATGGCAGCATTCAAGAAATTATTGGGCTTTAGGATGCTCAGTGTTTCCTGGCTAGGCTTTTCTTGGCCTTCATGTACAAGGCTTACCATTTTTGACTCCTGGATAGCAGCTGATGGCAGTCCTGAAATGGGAGAAGGATACAGCCTACTTGAGTTGCTCAGGGTTTAGTGCTTTGGTCTCAAGGTTTTTATGGTCAATATAGGGCATCGACATTATATATATTTGACTACAAGTCCAGCTACATATGCCACTGAGATACATGCATGCATCATTTTCATAAGACAGCGTATTCCCTGCCCCAATGATTATATTACACTCAACTAGCATACTTTATAAAATACAAAACATACTAGTTAAATGTTGTCCATCCAGCTTTAATTTTGTCCATTTGTACACATGAATTATAATACAGACTTTAATTGCTTGATCATGGACTGTTATTTATTTATTCAGGCTAATTGGAACCATTTAAATCCTAACATTGTTTACCACAGAGAGGTTCTCTCTCTCTCTTTTTTTTTTTTTTTTTTTAATAATAAAGCCAAGAAAATTAAGTGCAAAACACTGTGCTAATACACCATTTAGGTTGTACAGCTGAAATAAAAAAAGGCAGAAAATGCAAAAATTATGGTTTCAGTGTCAGTGGGAACTCCTCTTCAATTCAAAATCGTATTTTTCATATCTGTTTTTCAGATTAAAAGTGCAGATCAATATGTTACAATGTGTGTCATGTGTTCCGTAAAAATGCAGAACGTGAAATGTACCAAAGTTGGAATCTTAGCTATCAGAAAATCTTAGCTTTTGCATTTCCTTGTTCTACATGATATTACTGTAACTATTGAAGCATAATATTGCATGAATGTTATTTTTTGCAAAATATAAGCATTATGGAAACAGCCTTACTAACTGGAATTGCTTATGATGGATGAAAGGCTAGACAGCCTTCAACATTTTTTTTTTTATAATCTAACAAGGAGTCTTGTGGCACTTTTAGGGTATGTCTACACTTAGGATGTTAATTCAAGTTAACTGAATTTGAAGTAATCAATTCAAACTAATAATGATTAGTTCAAATTCAGGTAATTTGAATTAACATGGTCACACTAGGAAATCCAGTTCAAACTAGCATGTCCATGGACAGGACCTGCTAGTTCGAACTGGAAGAGGGGCACATGTGAAGTGTGGCATGGTGGCCCCTGAGAGGGGCCAGGCCACAGGCAATCTCATAAAAGCAGGAAATTGCCTCAGCCCCCTGCCCGCTGTGGCTGGCAAGAGGCAGAGCGAGCAGGTCATGGACCGAACCCAGCTCTTGCAGCTTCCGCTGAGGTACCCAGCACTTGGACCACCCTGCCCAGTGCTCTGGTTGCCTCAAGCATGGTATTCTTGGGCCTTGGCAGCACAGAGGCGGGCATCAACACCACTATGACACTGGCACTGCCTGCTGCTGTGGCCACCCTGCTGCCGTCTGTGCCCCATCGCTTCTGGGTATGTGAAATCAGCAGTGACTGGTGGGATTGTGTCGTCCTGACCAGCTGAGATGACGACCAGTGGCAGCAGAAGTTGCGGATGAGGAAACAAACCTTCCTAGAGCTGGTCCACGAGCCGACCCCATTGCTGCAGCAATTGGACACTCATCTCAGGGCCGCCCTCCCCATGGACAAGAGAGTGGCCATTGCCCTGTAGAAGATGGCCCCCCTGGACACCTACCAATCAGTTGCACACCAGTTTGGGATTGGGAAGGCCACCATGGAGGCTGCCCTTCTGCTGGTCAGCAGGGCAATAAATGAGGTCCTGCTAGCCCACCCTGGTCACTCCTGGCAACCTACAGGACACCCTGGATGGATTCCCCGCCCTCAGATTCCCCAACTGTTTGGGCATCCTTGATGCAACACACATCCCTGCCTGAGCCCCGCTGCACTGAGCCACGGAATACCAGAACCCTGGAAGATCCTTCCTCCGGGATGGAAGAGGGGGAAGGGTACTGAGACTCCTGGGCTGGTGCCAGCCCCCACTGGAATGGAAGATGGGGGGCTGTGTGGTGAGGGCGAATGCTCAGGGTGAATCCAGGCCTTTAATATGAAGGCTGGTTTGCCCCTTCTGGTTGGGAGTGGGGCAGGGGGTGTCAGGAGTAACAGGAGGGCTCGTGCAGCCTCCACCACTTCTGGGGTGGACAGCATGAGGAGTGACTCCATGTGGCTCCGTGGCAAGTCCTCGCCCAGGGAGGGAGGATTGCCTGGGAGGGAGGACTCCCGCTCCTGTGGCACCAAGCTATGGCGAGCCTGTGGTGCTGAGGGTGAAATTGGCTGGTGCTGGGGTGAGCTCAGCACCGGCGAGGCCAGACTGTACTGAGCCACCTGTGGCAGGGATGATGGGGAGCGGCACCAGGGCGATCCCAGTATTGGAGGTACCGGGCTCGACCTTGAGCCGGGTGCCGAAGTTGGCATTAAGGTTGTGTGGAGGCGGTGGCTACTGGTGGTGTGGTGCCGCATAGGCTCCAGTGCCGAGCTGGGTCTTGGTGCCGGGCGGAGACCTCAAGCCTTGGGTGAAAGGTGCCAGGCCTCCTCGAAGGCTAGGGTGTGGTGCTGCTGTTCCCTCTCCTTGATGGTCCGAGGTTTGAAAGAGAGACATATGGAACAGGCCAAGACCATGTAGTCTTTTCCCAGGCACCTAAGGGACTTCCCATGGGGGTTGACCCGGGGGAAGGCCTTGCTGCACTCGGCGCAGGGTTTGAACCCTGATAGGGTTGCGAGATGTTCCGGCCCGACGGTGGGGAACTCTTGTGGTGGAATTAGATCCATGAAGAGATGCTCCCAGGCAGGCAGTAAGCTTGTAGAAAGAAGGACAGGCTGCTTGCGATTCGCAAGGAGCAGATGTTCCAAATCCAACGCACAGGGCAGAAGAAATGAAACTGAGGAGGGGGTGGGAGGCGGCCGTATATATAGCTATGGGGTGGTGCGAGGGGTGAAGGCTGCCTGCCCTCTCCTGACAGGCTAGGACAAAGTTTTTTTCTGACCAATCTGGTGCTCCAGCATGGAGACACCTATTACTGAATGCATCCAAACAGCGAAAGAAGAAGAACGTCACATTTACTTACAGTTACTATGGTTACAGTCTTACTAGAGGGATTTGCAACATAGTGTATACAAATAGCTAGAGGAGCATCTAAAGCATTAATGTTTCTAATACCCAAGCAAAAATTACACTTCATCTCAATTTTGCCCTTTGACCACCTGTGTTTAGAACGTTCATGTTTTAGAATCGAAAGACTGATACCTCACTTTTAATTTGATTATTAATTTTCACTTGTTTTATGATTTGTAATTTTGGTTGGGTAGAATATTGTTTAAGATGAAAGAATGTTTTATTATATTGATTTTCATTACCTTTGTACATAATTTCATGGCACATGTGGACAGTTCTCACAGAACTTTCTGGTACAAATGCTGGAGGAACCAACTAGGAGCCTTGCACCTCTCGACCTGCTGCTCACAAACAGGGAAGAACTGATCAGGGAGGTAGAGGTAAATGGCAAACTAGGCAGTAGTGACCATGACATGGTTGAGTTCAGGATGCTGATTAAAGGAAAGAAGCAAAACACAAACCCTGGACTTCAAAAAAGCAGATTTTGGCTCCCTCAGGGAACTGATGGGCAGGATCCCTTGGGAAGCTAATCTGAAGGGGAAAGAGTCCAAGAGAGTTGGTTATATTTTAAAGAAACCCTGCTAAGGGCACAGGAAGTTGCCATTCCAATTAGGAGAAAGAACAGCAAACATGTAAGGCAGCCAGAGTGGCTTAGCCGAGAACTCTGCTCTGAGCTTAAACATAAAAAGGAAGCTTACAGGAAGTGGAAGCTTGGTCAGATGACCAAGGAGGCATATAAAGATATTGCTAGGGACTGCAGGGATAAAATCAGAAAGGCCAAAGGACAAATGGAGTTGCGGCTAGCGAGGGATGTAAAGGATAACAAGAAGGGGTTCTACAAGTATGTTAATAACAAGAAGAGGATCAGGGATGGTGTAGGTCCCTTGCTGAATGGGGCAGGCATCCTTGTGACGGAGGATTGAGGAAAAGCTGAAGTGCTCAATGCATTTTTTGCTTCAGTTTTCACAGGCAGGGTCAGCTCCCAGCCCACTACCATGGGTGTGGCAGATTGGAGAGAAGAGGAGAGGCCCTTGGTGATGGAACGTCAGGTTAGGGACTGCTTAAAGAAGCTGGATGTGCACAAGTCCATGGGGCCAGACGAACTGCATCCAAGGGTGCTAAGGGAATTGGCTGATGAGATAGCAGCACTGTTGGCCATTATCTTTCAAAACTCGTGGAGAACGGGGGAGGTGCCAGAGGATTGAAATAAAGCAAATATAGTTGTAGGCAGGCACTGTGGCCTGCCTCAGAACCTGAGCTAGACTGCACCAAACGCCGCCTCTGGCCAACCCCAGGAACTGCAAGGCTCCCGCCCCGGAAGCAGAGGGGCGGGGCCAGGCCAGGAAGGGGCGGTATAAAAGCCCCAGCTGGGAGTTCACTTGGAGCTAAGCCCTCAAGGAGGAGGGAGGTGCTGACCCAGCGGGAGCTGGCTGGGGCTGGTCAGGGCCCAACCCACCAGCCAGCTCCTGCCTTTAAGGACTCCCAGCGCTACGGTCCGCCCAGCCTTCCAGGCCCAAGTGACTGGGAGGGGCACCAGGAGGTGGCTGACTGGGGCGGGCGTTCGCGAGCCCGCTGGGCCCCACCGCTGCCGCCTTGCTCCAGGGCGGCTTGGGATGGCGGGGAGGCGGACCGGCTGACACCCTCTCGGCCCTCCAATTTAGAGGAGCTGCCCTCAGCCGAGGAGGAGGGAGACGCCCCGTACGGACCCCAGGACCTGGAGGAGTTGCCTCCCGCAGAGG